>CM067372.1:105285725-105711894 GCA_034401795.1 Chaetoderma sp. LZ-2023a | reverse complement strand
CACGACACGACGATGTTGTCCGTCCGTCCGTCCTTCCGTTCGTTCGTTCGTTCGTTCGTTCGTTCGTTCATTCGTTCATTTCATTCATTCATTCATTCATTCATTCATTCATTCATTCATTCATTCATCCAGCCGTCGATCAGCCCATCCATCTTACTTCCTGCCCACCCACCCGCCAGCTCGCCCGCCCGCAGCGCATCGTAATGTAAATGTGATACATTTGGCAACAAAGCGTTCAGCGATCTCAGCTGTGGCAGCTTTGTCAGCATTGTCCATTTGGTAATGAAGATTTCCAGCGTCAATGTATCGGCTTTCGTCTTCCTTAAACATATCCTGGACAGTTCAGCAGTAATGAATTCAGCAGTGGTGCGTCATCATTCGGCAAATTGCTTGGTCTACTTTATCTCTGACTAGCTCGCGGTCATTCTACAGGCGATGGTACCTGCAGTAATCAGCTCTCTTTGGGTGGGGCTTAGCTTTTGGGAGCATGAAACGACATCTGGGTATATGTAAACGGGTAGCTGCATAAACTTACTCCAATTGTTATGTATAGATAACAACAAACTGAAACCGCAGAAACATCCGATATAACCGTAACCATCAGTTTTCAAAGCGATAGCTTTGTCAGGCGACGACACCACAGAATACTTATCAATAGTATATGTGGCGATATAATATCTATAGAAATAATTCAGTAGCTGATCAATGGCATACTTGTAGGAGAGATTTTAAACCGATAGCACCATCCAAAGCTAGTTACATCAAGAATCGAAAACTACATTTCAAGGACTTATATTATCTCACCGAGTTGCAATTGGCATTGCATGACATTGCAAAGCATAACGCTCAATAGACATCAACATATAATTACAGAGCCGAAGCACTGGTTGCCAAATGTCACCAGCCACAGAGACTTCACCAGTTGTTTATGTGCTGAAAACAACGTTGGAATACACATATGTAATTAACGGAAGGTGAGTAGAGCTTGGGCATGGCTGTTCCACCGTCATTTTATTAAATCGACAATCCGCCTCCAATACCCCCCCCCCTCCCATCACAAAATTTACAGCTTCGTTAGCAATTCATTGTATATTCTATATATCTATATGCACTTTGTAAGTGATACTATAAATAGGCAAATAAAAAGTACTTGAATTGAATTTATGAATCCATTTCCTCACTCAATCATATGACGTCATAATCAATTACGTGACGTGTAGGATGACGTCCATTATCATGACGTCATGAATGATTCGAAATATTCCGTCTTTAGCGCTTAATAGCTTAAGCAGCAAGAGCACTCAGTCAAATTTAGTTTCAAAATATTCAACAGCTTACCTCCATAGTTTTCTGGAAATTGATAGTCAGGGAGTTCAGAGATCGAGCGATCCCAACACGAGCTATGTGTGGGTGGAGCTTAGATAGTGATGAGCTGGGTATAGAATGGTACTATTAGCTCATGCTATCGCGACATTAATGTGGCAGCATCGCCGCGTTACACACATCTTTAATGTAACCCCGTGTACGAAATTAAGATACGATTAGACTCTAGATATACCTTGCTGCAGACTCACAGCAACAGAACCCGCCATGATAAAGATTGAGAACGCAGTGCCGAGTGATTTGAAAGTGGTCTGTTTCTAACCATTCTTTAACATTTATATTCAGCGGTCCTTTAAGACATATATATGCTACGGAAGGCCACAACAAAGGACCCGTTTGAATGGTTTCTGAGATTGATGATAAGTGACGGACTATCGCCGAAGCGAAATGAAAGACACAGCCTTCACACCTAGATAGTATCTTTGACAGCCATCCAGGTTGTATCCAGAGGCCGAATAGCAAAGTCTCAGATATATGACAAACACATTCGGTCTCCAGCCAACATCCCACAATTCATTTCCCTTACTACAGTTTAACGTTAACCGGAACTTTGTTTCTCGTACAGGTTGCGGTTAACATTAAACAGTAGCGAGCGCAATGCGTTGTGGGAAGTTGCCTAAGAGGCCGAATAGAGTTAGCCTGTTTGCTTGTGTCGTGTGGCAATCTATGTGGTGTTTGCGTAGTTTGCATGATACCACAAGCCTTGCGTAAATGTACCCCAATTTGGGTATAATCTTAGGGAAATGAGATTCTTTAGAAAATTCTGTGAGGATCTGATGTCATGAGAGGCTATTTCTCACACTCAAAATGTTAGAATTTGGGTTACATAAACTGGGAGAAAATGTATTTCCTCAAAATATTTCCCCAAAATTAGTTCAGGTTTGGCAGTTTTGCCCCTGTTGTCCACCCAGTATGTACGCCACTGACAAGACCGTATCCAAAGGCATATTAGAAAATATATTGTACGTGAGCCAGTATCGCAATTACAACTCTCCTATAAGCCATGGTTATCTCGTTCTTCGATTCGCATAGAATATAGACTGGGTAAATAATCTCCAAAAGGGCTCTAAAATGGCAGCAATGGTACCTAAATGTTACGAGCTGCCATCAATGTCTGAGTTTCTCTGTGACCTCTACGTGTCACAAAAATCCTGGCTGACAGTTCCTATTATTATTTTACCATGTTGTGAGCAGCTTTGCGGGTGATGGTGTCCGTGGACTATGGCAAGACCGTGATATAGACATAACCCATTGTTAATCTACTAAATCTAGAGCTAAATTGCCAGCACCAGACCACCAAGGGCATTAATTCACCTTTCCAGAGTACCCACCCATCATATGACGTCATAATGAACTGCGTGATGTGTACGATGACATCATGATGAATGACGTCATGAATGACGTCGATAAGTACGTCACGAACGCATATTTGAAGACGGTCTATGCGTTGTTGTACAAATTGTTTGCTTTTACTATTTAAAAAATATTCTGTTGAATATTTTGAAACTAATTTGACCGGGCGCTGTTGCTGCCATAGGCAGCAACAGCACCCAGTCAAATTAGTTACAAAATATTCAACAGCTTCCCTGTATAGTTTTCAGGAAATTGATGGCCAGGGCATTTGAGGATCGATCGATCCCAACACGGCGATGTGTGGGTGGAGCTTAGCTAGTGATGGGCGGGTGTATAACTAACAATGGAAAGGTCCGTTGGTCAGGTATTTTTATTATTTATTGCAGGGATTAACAATCTCATCAAGCAGCCTTATGTCGGTGGTAAATATGAGTGTGAATGGGTGATTCGGATAAATGGCAAATGTGTGATAATATAAATTTGTTGTTAACATATACCGATAATTGTTTTACTGTCAGTACCAGTAACTGTGGATAAATCAAAATCTCACTATCAATGACATTTTTAATCTGTGACCGCCGTGAGAGAATAGGGGATAACGTTAATCTAAGCTATGTTAATGAGCGGCATTGCAATATAGATACCAGTAGCTGGCGGTATTGAGTTTGGAATTGAACGGAGATTGTCTTGGTATGACAAGAATGGGCTAAACATGGAAGACGTTTTCAGAACTACTGTACACTCACAGGCTATTAAAAACAAATGGACGTTTGATGTTTTTGTGCGTGCTTTGCGCTATCCTGTCAAGCATGGCTACGTCGTTGATCTATACATATAATAGTCCAATACGACCTAACATTCTAAATAATTTAATACCAAATGCAGTCCTCTCGCTCTAGAACTAGTAGATTTATAGTAGATTAGGTTCATATCGCAGTATCGCCATAATGTCTGGATATCTACTAACATCACACACAAAAAAGCTCACTACATGGTAAGAATCGCAATAGAAAATGTCATCCAGGCTATTTGTGACATGTAGAGGTCACAGATAAAGGCTAGCATGAAGAACAGGTCGTACCCCGAATGTAATTTTACCATATTATGGTTCTAGTCTAGAACTCTTTTGAAACTCAATCATTCTTTTCAGAAATACATATAGAAATTGTGTATGTATTCGTGAATATCTAATCTTAACCATTTGACACGCATATCAGCCAAATACGGCTTCTGCACTGGTCTTGAGAAATGTTCATTTGCATACCAAGAGAATGCTATTTTTGAAAATTTACCGCTGGAATAACTGGCTCGATAACCGAACCAGTCATTCCAGTGGTAAATTTTCAAAAGCAATCCTATTTTGGTCTGCAAATGGACATTTCCATGCGAAAATTCAAATTTTCTTGAACAAATTTGATTGTTAAAGGGTTAAGGATACGTTTTTGTTCATCCTGGTATGCTAGTGGGACTACTCAACATGCCGACCAGAAATGTCGCAATATTTTGGAAATAATTGGCATTGTTTCGGCCAAGCCAAATCTGTTGATGGTGACAAACTTACATAGCAAACAATCTTTCCAGTGACGAAAGATGATAGCATGACGCAAGTCAGATGTCGTGCGATATGCATGTTTGTCGTCACTAGATGGTAGTCTCAGAAGACAGGTGGTCGTTGGATCACCTTCCTTAGATGAACAACCATACGTTTATCTCAAATGCAGGTGGTCCTTCAAGCCGGTACTTCATCGAGCACATGTAATCTACGCGCTTAAAGCATTTCTAGACAGCTGTCTCATTATATGCCGATTTACAAAGCACATGTCAATGTCCCTGTAGAGTTGTACACAGTATTGAACAGCGGGACGAAAGAGAGAAATAGTATGCTTTATTAGAGAGATAGAAAGCATCTTTATGCCAGACATCGCCGTGGTCTTTTGTCGTTATCTGATCTGTGTGAAACAACATGATCGGCAATGTTAATGTAAAACTCGAGAGAAACAGGAATGTGTGTCTGACAAGAAACAGACACCAGCTTGTACACTCGGGATTGGGAAGTTGCTAAGCTTATGCTGATCTATATGGCAAACACTGCTTTACATTGGAAAGCTTTCACAAATACGAATGGCGTTATTGACGTAGTGTGCGTATGTATTGTACGGTAAACAATATCTGTGGATTCATGTGATAATTTTGGAAAACTACTGGCGATATTGTAATTGGCCAGTTCGAATATCTGTCTGTCTGTATGTCTGTCCGTCGCGAAATCTCATCCGGAACTGTTTTGTAGAATTTGACCAGATTTACCGCATGTATCACCCATGTGCTTGCGTATTGCGAGAGGACATTTATTTTGGGCAACATCCGCTCCTGTAAGCATGGTCGTGGTAGAAAAGATCACCGTTGCTCAATGTTGGTGATCTCTAGTTTTAAGATACGAAATATACTCTCATCTTTATTCTAATTCGGGTCACATATTAGCACTGAATTAGTTTACCAGCGCATAGCCAACACAAGTCTGCCTGCCTGCCTGCCTGCCTGCCTGCCTGCCTGCCTGCCTGCCTGCCTGCCTGTCTGCCTGTCTGCCTGTCTGTCTGTCTGTCTGCATGTCTGCATGCATGCATGCCTGCCTGCCTGTATGCCTCCTGCCTGGCTGCATGCCTGCCTGTCTGCATGTCTGCCTGCCTGTATGTATGCGCGTGCGTGCGTGCGTGCGTGCGTGCGTGCGTGCGTGCGTGCGTGCGTGCGTGCGTGCGTGCGTGCGTGCGTGCTTGCGTGCTTGCGTGCTTGCGTGCGTGCGTGCGTGTGTGCGTGCGTGTGCGTCTGTATGTCTGTCTGTATGTATGTATGCCCGTCTGTCACCTACAGTATAATTAGAAATGCGCATATACACATTATTCATGCAGAACGTAATTCGATGATATGGATGACGTTACATGAACATTCGCATGGGCTAATCTGGCCTCGCTATGGATGATCCTAGAAATCATGTGGATATACAGTGAAGAAGAAATATATATTTCGATAACATGTACGTAATCCTTAGTTCCTTAATTACTCATATTTTCCCTTCTTATGAGATAAATAATACATGTTAAGATAGTCAACCTGACACATCCCAGCGTCCTTTCAATATTACCGGAAATTTGAGGAAAGATATTATGTCTGTCTCATGTCTAAGAGAAGACATAGGTTGAATTCGAATATGTTGTCGCAGTACTCAGACCGGAAGTATCACGTGGTTGCTTTGCCTATCTACACTTACTCTCTCTCTTGAAGCAGGAGCAATCGAGTATAATTTGTACCACGTGATAGGAATTTGTACCACGCGTCCAATTATACTCTCGGTCGTTCGGATATATTGTCGGGGTACCCCGCTTACTCCGACAACATATCCAAACTTAGCTATACTGCAAGGCAGACGCATGATGAGCATTCGCAACACGAGACAGGAAGAGCGTAGGACAGGCTGTATATGGAACCTGGCCTACACGTTATGCTTCTAAATATATATAACCTCTGACGGTGTTTGGAGAACGAGATGTGTCACTAAGCAATACATCCGATAGTTTCATATACATACATGGGTGATTATATTCATCACATACATACCGGTTCGTTAGACTTTCATAACCGAACACAAAAAAGTCTTAAAACCTTAATCCTTAACAGATAGTACATGTATATGTTCAGTTACTTCAATGCGAATTTACATGCGTACAAATTCCCGGCAAACCCATAAACCGAAATGGAGGGATCGATCTGTGAATCAGGTACGTGACATCATAATCCATATGCGTCACTTATTTTCAGACGTCACAATCAAAAGGACGTAACTCCATCATAAAAATCGAAAAGTCATCCACAAAAGTGAAGGAACTTTATGTCTTTGGTGAATTTGCAATTTAATAAACATTCTGTTGAATATTTTGGAAATAATTTGACTGGGAACTGTTGCTGTCATAAACAGCAACAGACCCACTCAAATTAGTTTCAAGGTATTCGACATATAACCGGTAAGATTATCTTTAATCTTTTATTCTGGGAATTTGGATTTTAAATATATCTCAACAGGTGTAAGTATTCACGGTGTTTAGCTATAAACTGGTGGAGCGTAAGTATAAATAGATCCCTCTATTCGTGTATCCAATTCACCGTTCCATTTTTTATCTATGCCCATCCCATCTCTAGCTAAGCTCCGCCCACACATCGCTCGCGTTGAGATCGATCGATCCATGAACTCCCTGACTACCAATTTCTAGAAAACTATACAGGTAAGCTGTTGAATATTTTGAAACTAATTTGACTGGGTACTGCTGCTGCCTATGGCAGCAGCAGCGCCCAATCAAATTAGTTTCAAAATATTCAACAGCATATTTATTAAATAGTAGAGACATAGAATTCGTACAACATTGTCGAACTATTAAGAGTTAAAGACGGGCCAAATAGAATCATTTATGACGTAATGATTATGACATAATCCTACACGCCGCTTAGCTAATTATGGCGTCATATCCCGTCATATGATCAATGGATAAACTTGGAAAGGTGAATTCCTTATAACTATGGTAAATAATAAAACACACTCAGAGAATTCACGCACGGCCTTTTCGTACGTTAAAATCTTGTTACATACATTTGGCAAAAGCCAGCCCAAAATTCACGCCCCCATCCTTTTTGCGATCTTTCTCCGGTACCAGGGCCGAATCCTCAATTAGGCTGACTACGCTGCAGAGTAGGGCTTTGGATTTAGGATGACACAAATGTCTGGATTTTTGCTCACGGTCATGGGTATCTCAGTAGGCTAGTAGAATTGTACTGTGTATTATACAGGTCTACAGCGCTGTGTGGGTAGCTGGGTGGTTTAAGCCAGTATCATCCTCTATTCCCCACCATTGGAAAGATAAGTAAGAAAAGTAGGGAGCATACCCTGGGCATCGAAATTTGACAAGATCATTGGTACTTTAGTGTGTTTTTAAAGCGTTAAATGAGCAACGTTGGCAGCCATCAGACGGTCCAAATTTACATGAAGAAATTGAGTAAATGTCCTCTGAGAGCATCTACATCTCAACAAAATTTGGGGGGTGACACCCATAAAACTCACACACCCACCCCACCCCACCCCACCCACCTTCTCCACTTAGGGCCATGTCCAACTGTTTAGCCTATGGTCGAAAATAGGCTTGATATGGCCCTGGCCGGTATGCAACATTCATATAATCTAACTTTATATACGCCTCGCCTGGTTCGAACAATGGACATTCGCCCACTGACCAATAGTTCCGACAGTCTGCGCCACCATAGCCTGAATTACGATTTGGGTCTGTCTTCGAAGATCAACAATTACAACAATTGTGCCATAGCAGATACGGCATCAAACCTAGCCTACACCAGATCTCAAATGTTGGTTCAATGAAAAATTATCACTCGTAACAGTTAATGACGACAAGTAAGGTGTTAGAACTAGGGTAAATATTCATTATCCTAAACACAGATATATGTGCAAAGCCGCACATCTTATCGTGGGGAGCTATGATGCTTGGGGAGAGAAATTCATAAACACCCCTTAATAATGGTCCGATCTTCTTAAGTCACATTGTATTGTATTTTATTATATTCTCGTAATTTCCTCCTTTATACAGGAGCACCGCCTTGACTGTGTGTTCAGCGAAGTCTTAGGAGTCAGGACACCAATCAGCACCCATAAGACGTTTCTAAAATTATTATTAGTGTGTTTACATACCGTGTTGATAGCGCTAGCTCAATGAGTGTGCCATGGTGGGATCCTTAGTACATATCTGTACAAGCTGTACGTTAACACTCTGCTTAATCAAACCATATTTACACGGTCCAGAGCCAGAATCGGCAATATACAAGCGAACGCATACGCTTCATGAGTACTAAATGTGGATGAAGCCCAGATTCGTATCAATATGTCCAGTAATTTTGCCAATGAGGAGCGATACAAGCTGTAGCCGGCAAAAAGTATATCTGTGCAGATACAACCCTATGCTACTCGGATATCACCAGACTCAGAGCATGGCTTTTCTGTGAATGATTCTGTTATGTCAGCCAAGAAGCATTCAGTCCACATCGGCATAACTAGGGCTAAAGCTCTAGGAGAAAATGCAGTCCAGAATGTGGATGAAAATATAAAGAAGGCCAGGTCTTATCATATGGTCTCTTTCTTCAAGGAGTCCACGGTCATAATAGTGTGGAACCTAGGGGCAATCCACTAATTCAGAACTTATGTAGCTCCAATTCTGCATTATAGACTAGAACCGATTTCAAATACGACACTACTCAAGCGACTAGAGGGATAACGCAAGAAACTTCTAAAGTACTTGCTCTCGCTACCTAGCTCAACTCCAGGCCCAGCAGTATACATATGAACAGGTGTTCTGGTAGTGGAAGTACTCAATCTATGTAATAAGGTCGGTTTCAAACCAGAAAGCAGTATAGGAAAACAGATTTCAAGGAAACAATCTGCAATTAAAACACATAGAAGGAACAGCTGGTTCAAAGATGTAAATGCAGTCTTGGGAAAATATGATCTTGAAGATGTTCCCGAGTAACTGGATTGTGCAGTCAAGAAAGATAGGTGGAAATCTTTGGTCAAGACAGCTCTGCACATGTACTGGAAGCAATTTATTATCGGCCTGATACCTTTCTACAAAACCTTAGACTACTTAAGCCTTTAGCATACCGGCAAAACTAATGGTCCATACAGGTACATATGTCCTTCAGACGAACAAACAGGTTTTCAGAAAGAGTCAATTTGTGGCTACATGCCTTCTCTATCAAGAGGGTTCTGAAACAGTCGAGCACTTGATTGCCCATAGGCCAGCCTTACAAGGATTGAGGCTTAGCAACTTCAACCCAGAAGATCTAACTCAGGTAATTATAGACTATGCAAAGTTCTTTCATAGGCCAGCCAAGCAATTCCTTCAGATATTGGAGTTTCATTGTAGGCGCCTAATCCATGCTACACAGATATCTAGACATACCCTATTAGGATCACTGTCATAGTATATGTCTGGTCATTGGTAACTAATGAATATCATTTTGCTAGCCCAATCTGTATATATCAACTCTAAGAGGTACATTTCCTTCCTATATCTCTTCAAATTATTATAAATCTATAGGCCATTTCATTCTGATCTCTACCTTATTTTAAGTTTTACTATTACACATTGTGGAATCATGAATTCCCAAACTTAGTAATAACCCTGTTAACTTGTATAGTTCATTAGTTAAGTGTTGGTCTGATCTTTATTGTCTTAGCCCTACTCACTTTTAATCAATTATTAACTGTTAATCCCTAAACAACCCCCTAGTATCCTGCACAGTCACGCTACTATATTATTATTTGTTAATTGTTGATCTGGTCCTTAATGGAAATACAGCCTTATTCCTACCCACTTTTAATCAATTATTAACTGTTAATACCTAAACAACAGCCTATTGTCCTGTACAGTTAAGCTAGTATATTATCTTGGCTGCATTGAAGGCCTAGTGTACATATAATATGAAGTCAAAATGGTATTGTGCAGTAAATAACAATCTTAAAACCTGAACTTACTAGGATATTAATCCATTTACGCATCCGTGTTGTTCTCCCATGAAAGAGGTAACGATATACCGTAACCTAAACAAGTACACGCTAGCGCACCTCGGAGTTATCAACAGTGTTGCTGACAGCTGTGATATTGGTTATTAGAGCAGGCTGACAGCATAAGGTAGTGCAATGATGTGTAGTCTGTATAGATCTATAGGCTACAACCCGCCTTATTAGAGGTGTTTTGTATGCTTCAGGAGACCTGGACGGCGGGGTTCACATCTGACATCAACTATTTACACCATCAACGTGTATTCACTACTGGCGCCCGCGCCATTCATTAAGAGTTCTTTTACATCCCCATGGCACAAACGCATTGGTAGACTGACTTTTTACAGGGACGGGGTGGGGCATGTTTCTACACCTTTGTAGTATTATGATACATGTATATTTGTTGGCCTATTTCTTAACAGAATGAATTTCAGCAGAATCGGCAATCTGTGTACGTTTCACGTTTCATGATACGACTACCGGCCATCCTTGGGTACGACGTGAAGCAGTACATCCCAAAAGAAAAACAACCTGGAAATTGATCAGATGCTTGACAGTGCGATCAAACCTGAATATAGGGATCCATTTCTAGCTATGCCCCGCCCATTTCTAGCTAAACTCCACCAGCACTTTGCGCATGCTGGCGTCGATTTATATACTTTGAACACTGACTTCCCAGAATCCCATTGTAACTATACAGGTAAGCTATTGAATATTTTGAAACTAATTTGACTGGGTGTTGTTGCTGCCATTCAACAGAATGTTTATTAAATAGTAGATACATCATAAACATACAATTCGTACGCTTGGCGGACTTCTCCAGCTTTATGACGGAGTATTGTCTGTCAACTATGCTTGTGAGTGTATGACGTCCGCCTATTATTGTGAGGTAATTTATTATGATGGCAATACTTGAGTGACACATTGGCTTCATCCACTGGAATCTCGCAGCAAAAGATAGCTCACGAATGGCCCACATACATCACCTGATTCCTAATAATTAGAGGAATACGACGATATACAGGTGTCTAAGAAATGTGGACCAACCTTGGCAACTAAAGTCTTCAAAATAAACATAGCCATATTTTATCATCAATGGAGGCAAACCCCTAATGCCGTCCGCTTCCAGGTGAACGTTAGCGAGCGGTTATCCCCTCATTGGCGCATTCCTTGTGCGTAAGTACGGGTCTCTTGCCACACTGGCTGCCAGATAGACGTATACTAGTTGTAGATTGAAACTAAATATTTGGTTGAAACCTAATCATACCATGGGCATCATAAACTTCAAATTAAAATAAATATCGAATACTTAGTACAGATCCAGTTAGTACTTCTGCCACAGAATCGAGATACTGACATTTCAAAGAAAACAGATTTAATTCTCCAAAAGAAGATTTATCGATTGTTTCGACACAAAACGGAAACCTATATTGCTTGACCTGCCTGGATGGCTGGCTATTTATCACTAATCCATTAGCCAATTCCGTCTACAAGACTTGCCTACAGAGATTCTAATAATGATATATGGGAGATAATCAGATCGAAAATGGCTTTTAATAGAGGTATCTATTTTCTAGTTATTCCCCGTTCATTTCAAACTGAGCTCCGCCCACTTTGCTTGAGTCGATTTTAACACATCGAGCTATGAATTCACAAAATCTCAATTCCAGGGTCAACAATTGAATATATTTGTAATCTGTTTCATTAAGAACTGTCCAAGTTATTGGCTCGTGATAACCTTAATTATTAGGCCTAAATTAAATTTATTACAATAATAACTTTATCAAATTAGATTTGATTTTCACAATTAAGCTCCATTATGGTTATTACTTATGGATCTATTGACACATATAAGCTACGCGTTGCAACACGAGATCGATTAGACTTCAGATATGTTTAGTAATGTCGTGTTTAGCCCAACCTCAGACTTCTGCTTCGGCATTTTATTAATGCTCTACTCTCTAATTAAGGTAACCCAAGCAGAGTCGGTTCCGACGATATTTGAAGAGTGGGATATATTTGATAGTTATTACACAACCTAATGACAATTCAACCGTTTAGTCGTTGAAATATTAAGATCTGTGATTTTCAGCCGATCCATTCATCCATTACAATTTTCACGAATGGTCTTTTTGGTATTGCGTAATTTTTTTCTTATGACGTACTGTTATGACAACCAGTAGAAACTTACAATGCATCTATTTACATAACTTATGTTCAGGTCAGTGTAGGTAATATTAGTCTAGTTGCCAATTTGGAGAAAGGCTCTAAAACAGAGTTCGTGGTCTGGTCCTGGTAACTTTTGTTTGACATACAATTTTGAAAGTAAATCCCCTCAGCATATTATTTTTGCCGGATGCCAAGAGAGTAATGTTTGATTAAGCCGTATGCAGCCTTTGTATTGCTGCTGGTAGTAACCTGAAATTTTCATTTTTAGTTATCTGTCTTGTCGTATTTCACGTAATTTTGACATCCTAAATGTCTACTGGTTCTTTTAGTCCAGGAGCCATTTCCCGTAAGAGGCCAAATAGGGGAAATGGTACAACACCCCGTTCAGAAAATGTTTGACGTGACAGCGTGTTAGTATAGACCCTCTAGATCACCGCCAGGTAGTATGTGGTTTCAAATTGTGGTATTATTAAAATTCTATAGCTCATAATACACGGAGAGGGTCCACTACTGCGTTCCACTAAAATTCGGGTGGGTGGTGGGGTGGGAGGTGGATACGTATCTGTGAACTTTTTTGTCCAGACACCGTTAACATTTATTTTTTTGGTCTTCCGTCATATGAAGATGTGTGGTGTTTTTTCCATTGCAAGTGAAATATACATTGTCGACAGCAAACAGATGAGAAAATATTATCATTCCCATGTTCTTCAGGATATTAAAATAAAACAACTGCATGCTGGATAGGGACCACTTCTCATCATTCACTGTCATGCTGCCCGATGATGCTAAATATTCTTGAGAAAGAAAGCCGCAACTGCGTGGGTTGTGATGATAACACTAATCCACATCTGCCAGCGTGGATTTATAATATTTGTCATGTAAACAACTGAGGTGTGTGCATACTTTTCATGCTTATCAAGGGAGTGGTAGATATCAATATGTATGCACATTGGCCTGAGAGGACTGTAATATTTCGCAACTCCTTGTCGATATCAAAATGTATGCACATTTGTCAGGGATGATTGTAATAGGTTTCATGCTTAACACTGGAGTTCTAGATGTTAAAACTGAGAGCATATTGGCCAGAGTGGATTGGTAATAATGTTGATGTTTAACATCGAAGATGCGGATGCTAAACTGATGCACATTGGCGAGAATGCATTATAATAGTCCTCATGTTTAACATGGGAACTATGTATGAGAAGACTCAGTGGATTCAGCAATGTTAATTTAGTTCTCATGTTTGATACTAGGAATTGTGTATGTCGACACGGATGCACCTGCAGTCCTC
Organism: Chaetoderma sp. LZ-2023a; assembly: GCA_034401795.1. Classification (NCBI taxonomy): domain Eukaryota; kingdom Metazoa; phylum Mollusca; class Caudofoveata; order Chaetodermatida; family Chaetodermatidae; genus Chaetoderma; species Chaetoderma sp. LZ-2023a. The sequence goes on along the minus strand of CM067372.1, from coordinate 105,698,092 downwards.
CGTATCGGCTGCATTAATGGGCTCATGGAATCACCTTGAATGTTCTGCGGCACACTCTTCTGTGTAGGTCATGGTGTTGGTTCTACAGGAATGATCAGCTCGGCAACATGATCAACCGCTTAGATAAGGAAGAGACTGCGGTGCTGGATCTTTTGTTACAAGCACAGACAGCAGGGCGACATCGTTAACTTTTTAGCCATGCCCAGCTGCCGTGGCAGATGTTGTAGATGTTCCAGTGATTTTTTCCATACAAATGCTTGTAAGCTTCATCGCTTAATGTGTACGTATACGCTGCTGTCTGAGCTAAGGGGTAGGTTTTCCGTTCTCTGCCCCTTTTGGCAGAACAGCCAGTTGGGGACATGGTTCACTTTGCTTTCCCTTTTCTTGTTCAGATGACTGTGCATATGACGGCCTCACATGTTTCTGAGGTGGTAGTGTTGGGTTTATCTTCTGTTACGATGCAAGCTGTCCCAAACCAGCATGACGCTCCTTGCTGTAAAGTAAGACTTTGAGACCATTTTCTCTTGCCAAGACTGCGAGTGCGCTATTTGTATCACCCACTGCATGTACCTCAAGGCTGGGTAAAGCATTGCACAGGTCAGCTTTTAGTTCATGTTCCAGACTGTAGATACGTATATCTCACTTTGTTCTTGACCCCAGTCAGAGACCGGAGCTTTACCCAACGAAGGTTGTCATAGTGTGCAGTGCAGAGGATGGTCATATTTCTGCCAGATAATTGAAACACAGCCCTGGTGTGCTAATGAGACGCATGGTTTGAAAGTAGGAATAATCGTGTGTTTACCTATTCATGATCTGAGTTGAGGGGAACCAGCTCTATGACGTGTCCTCTGCTGAGTAACACTGATCTCTGAGCATTCTTCCACCACCGATGATAAGATGTTGACATTCAAGTAGATTACCTACACTGATGTGACAAGGGGTATCAGCCAGGATGAGACACAGTCTCTTTCTCTCACTCCCCAGCTTTGATTATGAGGCTTAAATATTAGACAACATCGACATCCATTCCAATCTAGAGGTGCAGTAACCACACTGTAAAATGTTAATGTCAACCCTGCCACTACCACCGACATCCCACCACAAAGTCTTGTAGTGGTCTTTGTGAGTTTTGCAATTTTCGCAAACTTCTCTTAACTTTTGAGGCGCATATTTTGCCTTTCATTTTTACCAGGTAATTCCAAAATGTCACATCATTACTATTCAGTTTCTATTCAATGAATGGTGTCCTCTGAGCAGTGCCGATCTCAGAGTAGATGCACACGTGTGCTGTAGTACCCGGTGGCATCGTTATTCCTGTTGCACTGTTGACGAGTGGAGAAATCCATCCATCACCCGCCTCTGTGGAGAAGGGATTGGTCATAAGCGTTGATCTGATGACAGTCAATAGCTTTCATGCTCCCTCTCTTCGGTGCTGCTTCACTGTGGTACCAACACGCTCTGGCACACATCTCCTTATTTGTAGTTGTGATGACTGCTCGTTCATGGTATGCTAGGAGTCATCTCTCCAGATGCCTGGTCCTTAGCTGCTGCATGTTTGATTGACTGATTTACGGTCATGCCAGTCCGCACTTTGGCAAAGGATGAGTTGACTGGCTGATAGCATGGCTCACAAAAATTAAATTGCCCACTGATGGCAGGATGGATATCCGACATCTGGTTCATGTCGGCCAGTAAACTAGAAACCACTTGGAGTAGTTGAGTCGATCCATTTGAGAAGTGTTTCTCATTGCATTTGTAGCAGATAGATGCAGGAGCCAGTCTCATTCCTCACTGATTTGATGAACTGGAGAAGCGCCAGCACCATGGGCACAGAGTCACTCCTGTATGCAAACAGCTGGGACTTGCCACATGCCTTAGTTTGGAACCTTGAGAAATTTGACCCTAATGTGGTGATGGTGGAATATATCCTCACGACAGTGTTCCGAACATCATCAATCCCTTCTTCCAGAGCTAGTAGGCAGGAAATAAGTTGCTCTATCATAACATTTTCATCTACATCACCGATGTCTTAATTTAAGAGAGCCACTGCACTACATGGCCTTCATGACTATTTTGTGGGCCCTCACTCCACAATTGTAGGACTATTCCTTTCAGAAGGTTCGAGATCATCGAATTGACATACATGTCAGATTCTATCAGCAGATGTTAAGTGCCGAACAGTTGGTACTTCTTTCCCAAACAGGTGAGTTAGTTGCTTGCAATGCGGAAGCCTTCCAAGCCTATTACCATGTCTTCAAATTATGGATCTCCTTGGCCTTCAGATAAAGAGCAAGGACAAATATAATGACGTTCTCATCTTGACCAAGGCCTGCCACCAAGCACTGCACATTGTTCATTGCCGTACTGAATTATGTTAGAAAACCATTGATCATAGGGCAATAGGCAATCCTTACTAAAGTCCAAGGAAAATCCATCAAATATGCTGCTGAATGCAGGTTTTCAGGTCACATGAACCACTTTGGCTTGTATCTTCCTGAAGAAACTGGTATGGACAGGTCACTTTGCATATGCGCTGTACTATCTGATGGATTTGAACATCCCCGAGCCTTGAAGCGATCGTATCCTCTGTATTTGATCAGCCTATAGTATACCACCTGCTTAGAGGCTGGCCCAAACTGCCCACGCTGATAGAGGGCCAGGGTTGTGGAATCGATTGTTTTCTTTCCAACAAGAGTCTCTTCATTATGTCATTATGTTCTCCTGCCATATGAACAAAGCTACCTAGTGAGATATTTGCTGACAACACCGCCCCCAAAAGACGTCTATGGTGCCTTTGCAGGACATGTGTTAATAACTTCATCATCGTAGGTGTCACAATGGCACATTCTCTTGTGCATGGGATTGAGCTGCTTCGAACTTGCCATATGGCGAACAGCTATTCCGAGAGCCACGTATTTAGGCATGTTGGTTACATCATGAGCTGCATGATGGACAACATCCTGAGCCAGCATCATAACACAGCTTTCATCTAATGTGTTTCTACGCTCTGGTGGTGATAACAACTCATCTTCATCTTCCTTTTCTACTTTGTCAATAACCCAGCGTAGTAGCCACCAAATGCTCTTTGGTGTAACCAACTTTAATTTTGTTATATTTAAGTCGGTGTTGACTTGGTGATGTTCTCTGTGTGGTACATCAGCGTTATACTGTTGCTGTCATCTATCACATGTGGGTGATATTCTTTAGGTACCCCAGTGGTTGTTTCGTGTTTTAGCAGCTGTGATGAAGTCTTGAAGGGATATGTGTTCTAAATACAGGAATTCGAATGTAATGTGATCATAAAACAAAAACCTATATGTTCAAGCCTACTAAAAGATAATAATTTGTTAGATATGTCGGTGGTGTGATGTAATATCTAGCACTACCAAGTCCATGTAGCCACTCCTTCTTGACGCATCTCCATTTGAGAGCCGTGTAATTAAAATGTTCATACGATTTGACTTATTTTGGTATTTTTAACCTATAGTGAGTGTATAACCCCAAAGAATACTCATATTAATGTGTATATTCTGATGGAGAATTATAATATGAAGTGGTTGATACCTCAATAACAACAATCCGTTGAGTCTGGACAAAGATATTCAAATTTACATTACACCAGCCCATACCACCATCCCCTAGAGGCTTTTAGAAAAGGTCTTGCGTACTTCTTTGCGGATGGTCATGTACACTATGCGAGTCCATGGATGTACTTCCAAAAGCGTTTCCTACTCGATTCGTGAAGGAAGAGTATGTTATTTGGAGTGATATGTTTGTTGGGATAACATTTATGTGTAGCTGTATGACCACACAAACTCTGGCCCATTGCTCCGAATGGAGAAATTGCTGTAAAGATAGTTCAACAAGTTTTTGATGCTAGAGGGTCAGTCTCCACAGCAGATTTATGATCGTCTCTTTGCAGTATACCGACAGTTTCTCCTAGCAGTGAAACGTATGATACTTGAGACTAAGCAAGAGTATAGAAGGAATTACCCTTTGCGGTTTTAGCTATGCCCCGCGCATCTCTAGCTAAGCTCCACCCACACCTCGCTCATGTTGAGATCGATCGACCTCTGAACACCTTGACTATCAATTTCCAAAAAAACTACACAGGTAAGCTGTTGAATATTTTGGCAGCAACAGCGCCCAATCGTATTAGTTTCAAAATATTCAACAGCATGTTTATTAAATAGCAAAGAATTACAAAGACATACAATTTATGCAACGTGTCGGACTCTTTGAGATTTGATGACGGTCTATATGGAACCCTTTGTGCCGTAATGATTTGACGTCATCATACATGCGCTGAGCTGATTATGGCGTCATACGAGGTCAGGTGATGAATGGATACTCTGGAAAGATGAATTGAACAGTAGTTTGTCAGGAAAACATTGGAAAGCCGCATGAACTGGTGATGAACAACAGGCAAGTTTCTATGCTTTAGCTAGAGAAGCGGACTGGTTACGTGGATCAATTTGTGGAATCTTACATCGACATTTGCATATATCAAATGTATGTGCCAGTTGGGTCCCAAAATTCACATTTGCAGAGTATTCATCTATAATCTGACGTCATCTGAGGGTAATTTGGACAATAACAACAAAAGACAGGTGAGACGTAGCAACTACAATACCAACTATTCACCTTTCCAGAGTATCCATCGATGATCTGATGTCATATGACGTCATAATCAGTTAAGCGGCGTGTAAGATGGCGTCATAATCATTATGTCATAAATGATTCTATTTGGCCAGTCTTTAACTCTTAATAGTCTGACACGTTGCACGAAGTGTATGTCTTTACTATTTAATAAACATGCTTAGGCAGCAACAGCACCCACTAAAATTAGTTTCAAAATATTCAACAGCTTACCTGTGTAGTTTTTGTGGAAATTGGTAGTCAGGGTGTTCAGAGGGTGATCGATCCCAGCACGAGCGAGGTGTGGGTAGAGCTTAGCTAGAAATAGGCGGGGTATAGCTAAAAATAGAAAGGTCCATTGCTCACACCAGAAATGGAAATGATCAAAGGGACTATCGAAAGAGCTCTTCTTACTCGGCACATTGCAAATGTTGAGAACTTTCACTCAAGATTGGCAACATGTGATGAGACGTGGATCTACCAAATACGACGCTGAATTCAAGTAAGAGTCCGTGATGTGGAAACATGCAGACCTCCAAGCACAAAGAAATTCAAAGCAACCAGGTCACCAAAGAAGATTATGCCTAAAGGTTTCTGAGATAGGAGATAAATAATCCATTCTGACTATATGGCTCGATAAACCGCACGGAGAAGTGTTGACCTACTTCGAAAATTGAGGGAATCGGCCAGGCCGAAGCTGAGTGACAAAGTGACGTGAGCTGTGCTCCTCCACCGGGAAAATACACACGGAAAATACAATAGTTCACACATTCAAAGTTGCAATGGATGCTGATAATGATGCACAAGAATATGGATATGAGCTCTTGCCCCGTGCTATCATATTCTCCAAACATGGCGTCTGTGACTACTTTCTATTCAGTAACTTGATAAAGTTGCTCCGTGATAAGAGATATGAGGATGGCATTGAAATGACCGCTGCTGTAGAGGGGTGGTTTGAGACAGGTAAAATCTTTCTACCGGAAGAAAACCAAGGCCCTCCAGACCTGTTGAGGTGGGTGTATTTGTATAGGTCGGGACTTTGTAGAGAAATAAGTAACAATCAATTCGGGTTTTTTCATGACTGGCTCAATACACTTCTATATCCACTGATCATTCTTATACGATAGATGTATACATGTACTAACATTTATGAGTTGTAGGAAAAATTTAGTTATTTGTAGGTTGAAAAATGAAATGCTACATGTTAGTGACAATAAGACTTGATGATAAGGTACTGGTAAGATGATTTTGTTATTAGTTGCGAAGTCTGCTCGTAGTGAGCCGTCATAAGAGCCCGTGTACGAAGAGGAGTTAACAATTTCTCGTTTCCAATCATAAGTTAGAAATAACTTCATGTTTCCTGGCTATGACATAACCATAAGTCAATCAAGGGAAACACATTCCAGTAGAATACGTTGTACTAAATGTCTTAAGCATATGGCGAATAATGTGTGGAAAATTAAGGATATGAATTAGAGTTCGAAAAGGCCAAATGTCACGAAAAGGCCAAATGTCACAAGGAGAATTGCAAACAGCTCGCTAAAGCGGAATTACTTAAAACATAGGATATAATAATATTCCTTGCAAATTTTGAAAATTATCCTCTGAACAAAGCCTCTAAAAGGAGAATACCGGTAGTATTAACCTTTGTGAAGCCAATTCTGAAAACACGATAGTGCAAGTGAATCTCCCATCAATCAGATGAGACGTTTCTATTACGGGGAGAATAAGTTCCGATGAATAGCAGAACGGATACAATACAATACATTGAATTCATTCAAATACAAAATGAACTCTTTATTTGAATGTTTCTCCAGTGATGTATGCTATTGTTCACTACAGAAGCAGCACATATAGCAGCAAGCAGTTCATATTTGCCATTAATTTATAATCAAAGCTACATTAGCGGAATATGATTTTTTGGGTCGTGGGATCTCTTTACGTAGTGACTGTATGTGTGCCGAGAGGCCTGCTTCAAGGTTACAGAAGCTATATAGTGGGCCATATCTAGCTATCTCTAGCCAATTTCTAGTTAAGCTTCGCCCATTGTACATGCGTGTTTGAATCGATGTTAATATATTGGACCATGAATTATCTGAATCCCAATTTCAAGGTAGCAATACAAGTCAGCTGATGGATGTTTTTGAAATTAATTTGACCGGGAGCTTAGCTGTCAATGGCAGCAACTGATCCCAGTCAAATAAATGTCAAAACTTTCAATAAAACTTTTATTAATTTGTAAATTCAGCAACGACATCCAATGTAGACACATTTCTGGCGGACCTTTACAATTTTCTGTCGAACTTGCCTCATTTGATTGTGACGTCCTCTAACAAGTGACGTATTTTGACTATGACGTCGGAAACTTGAGTGACAGATCATATCCCTTTTGTGATCTATGCATGCATGGCAGGGAAGTTCAACGACATGATGAGAAAATGTCATTGGAGTTGCTTAATTTAGTCTCCTTATACAGTCTAAAAACCAGACTTATGACCTTTGCAACCTGACACGATGATGACATCATCACATTGTAGTGATATACATATATCGTGTTAGTGATATACTTATATTGTGTTAGTGATATACATATATCGTGTTAGTGATATACATATATCGTGTTAGTGATATACATATATCGTGTTAGTGATATACATATATCGTGTTAGTGATATACATATATCGTGGTACTGATATACATATATCCTGTTAGTGATGCCTATTTGCCGGCCAAGTGAAGACTATTTTTGAAAATTGACCACTGGAATGGCTGGCTCGGTCATTCCAGTGGTAACTTTTCAAAATTGTCTTCACATGGCCTGTCAATGGACATTTCTCAAGACCACTTCAGAGGCCGGTTTGGGCCGGCTTCGTCATAAAAGGGTTAGGTCGTTTCTCATTTAGTTTTGAAATAGGCAGCACTCATGGTGTATCTGCTAGGATTGTGGGTGGTCTACAGTCACTGAATGACAAAACGTTCATGGCGCGTAGGTGTGAATTTCAGCATATATAAGGCCCGCGAACGAGCAAGCTCTGTTTAACACTTTAGACCATATACACCAGAAATCATACATTTCTTTTTATTTCGAAACACATTTTGTAACTATTTTGACTGGAAGAAGTTGGCAGAAACAAGTTGCAGTCACCGAATTAATTTCAAAATATTCAACATCTTTGCTGTATATCTGTCTTGAAGGTGAGATAGTGTGATTTCAAGTATTACGGGGTTAAAATACGACCAATGTTCGACCCTCAACTCGGAATCGCGTTCTTCGAATACTGAACTAATCCTGCATCAAGGAAGTGTGCGTTGGAATCCCTAGCTCTTTCCCTTTTAGCCCAAACGCCTCCTGCGCTACACGTTTAAAGGATAACAAACCTCATCTCTCCATTGCTATCCAGCTGATCTAATAGGCCACATATAAACTATGCAGGTAATTTTAAGCTTTTTATCATGCGCTAAAGAAAGATAGTCAGGCTTTAGTAGCTAAATGTTGGTACATTTCTATACGCTATGAGGGCTGTCATGATTTGCTTTTCAACCAATCAGAAAAAACCTGGCGTGCCCGCCTCCGTATATACGTTCGGTCACAGAGGCGCCATCTACAGTTTGGCAATTTCGTATAAAAGCAATCATACAGGTAAGCTGTTGAATAATTTGAAACAAATTTGACTGGAAGTTGTTGCTGCCATAGGCAGCAAGAACTTCCTGCCAAATTAGTTTCAAAATATTCAATGAGATATGTGTTACATAATAAAGAATGTACTGCATTGGCACTTACAAAGTGTCACACGCTACCGCTTGAGGAGACAAAATGGTGGCGATCACTGTACAACATTTACGCCATATTACAAAGCAGATAATTCTGATACAGGTAAGGGAATGTGACAGGATATGAATGATATGGAATCTATAAACAATAATCTATCAGTAGAATACAACATCTGAGATGAGATTGGCATCCCTTTAATAATTACTGAAACATCAAACAATAAGCTGTTTTCGGAAACATTTATAGAAGACTTACAAATATAGATCCTCTTTGATGGAATTCTTTGACAGTTGAGAACATCTATTATGTTTGCAGTTTGCACAAGCATATATCCTGCCTGGTGAAGGTTTCGTCTTGTGTGTTGTAGACCTGATAATTGTTCCATAATTTATATTATCAACATGTAGCTTCCGTATTCATTTATTGTAACGTTTATAGACATGAAATCATTAAGCCTGTACGATTAGATGTATCGCGTCACGACCAAGAAGCATTACAACCGTTAGATTGTTGTCATATTCAGGGATTGTTGTCATATTCATTTCTAAATATCTATGCATATTAGTGTTGTTTCTTGTAATTGATCCCATCAAATGCCATCATATAGCCAAAGATTAGTTTTACCATATTTAGCAGTTGACCTGCAAACATGTCTCAGATTTGCTACATGGATCCTTAAATTGACCGACTTGAATTTCATTCAGATTTCAAATTATTAATTCATTTACATCTGTGCTCGCCATGCATATAGACGGTTTTTATAGCATAAGGGATTTGTGTCATGGATTGGAATTTTTCTTTTTTGGCCACGAACTGTAGATGTAATTGCTTGACGTGATTTCGTCGTGTCTCGTGACGGTAGGGATTTGGATTTGTTAATGCATATCTCAAAGCACGCCAAACGTCAGATTGTCAAAGGATGAAACGTACTGCTTACAGGTTTCTTTCACAAAAAGCGATAGCTGTTAGACAGCGAAGATGATCATCTCCTTGAATGAAAAATATTACTCCACCCGGCTAAAGGAGACAGTACTTCACTGAATATGCTATCTGAAATATTAACAATCTTTAATAATAGAAGAGCTTTGATTTATCATAAATCCAAATGCATAGTAAAATAACAATTACCGCCGTCTCTTTGACTAGATGATGTGGTTAATTAGATTTTCTAAGTTTATTGAATTTGGTCTATGAAATGAATCAATTACACCATGCTTGTTGGCAAGAGATTTGAGAATTATGGCATCAAATTACCACTTTAAATCATATGGAGCAAATACGATTATCAAATTATTTTTACCATAGCATTGTATTTGTTGGATTCAGAATGCATCGCCGCCCTGTATGATGTGCGTACCTTCTGTTTAATATACCATTCGCGTTAACAGCTTCATTATATTTTATGGCGCTTAGGCCCATATATTGGTAGCTTGAAGTCCCTGAAACGCAAGTTACTGGGCCGACAGAAGAAAATGGACATAGAAGAAATATCTGAAATTTACCAAGTGAAGACATATGATGCATGATCCGGCATCAAGTGCATATGATCAAAATTAAAAAGCCTCAAATGATCATTTAACCTTTTAATGGTCAAGATTCGTCGAGATCACTGCAAGACTCCTTTTGCAGAGCTTGTCTATCTAAGGATTACGCTACAATTCATGAACTTTTGAGGGCAAGCGAAAGACGAAAATATCTAACTGAAGAAACAATATATCTGAAATCAGTTAAATATCTGAAAACTCGGATCACTGGCGACCAATATTTACTAATACCGGGCCGTATTGGCCCAGTACAGACCCAGTAACATGCACTATCGGGATTATACCTTGTTTGCTTGGAATATCAGTCATAGCTGATATTAGTTTCAATAATAATTATTGCCATTTTTGATCAACGCAGTGGTAATTTGATATACGAATATGGACTAGGTATAACGCTACATCCAGTAACCGTCGGAACCCTGTAACCCACACAGGCCAGCGAGAACAATTTATTTATGATGTAGTGAATATTCTGTTGAATACTTTAAAACATCTGACTTTAACATGGCAGCAAATGCTCCCGGTCAAATTAATTTCAAAATATTCAACGGTTTTCCTTTATATGTGTTTTGAAATTGAGAGGCTTGACTCGACTGTTTAGATGTTTATTTACTGTTAACACCTCATTCTGTTAATCAACTGTACACTTCATATATCTAAATTGCACTCACATACGTAGCGGAGTATGCAAACATATGTGGACTATAGTTTTGACGATAGCGTCTATCTCGGAATCCAGGATGGACACCACATATATACTGTTCAAAAAACGAAAATCGACATTGTATCTATAATCCGATATATTCAAACATGTTCAAGTAGCCTACATTTAAAATTTAAAAAAAAGAAAGAAGATATAATGTAGGCTATGGGAGTTTGGCTTGAGATGTAGGCAACATACGCATATCAGAAAGTCACTTCCTGGCGACCATGTGTCCCTGAATAGCTTAGCAGCCATCAGACCCTATTGAATATTGCTGTCTGACGACCATTTACTACAAATTCATCGAACATTTTAACAGCCTTTCCGAACAGACAACATACTTAAACAATCACAGTTCAATCGCTTCCAGCGTCAATGGCACTTAATTTGGCAATCGAGCACTTACAATAAATATAATACGATTGATGATTAGTTTAGTGCAGTACAATATAAATGCGTAGTGAATTTTATTTGAGAAATCAGATGTCTTAAAATTATCTTGAAGCAAGAAGACTATACTAGAAGGAAATCCTTAGACAATTCAGTGACTACAGTCTTGTTGAAAGCTATATTTACGGGCGTCTTTCTTTGGGATTCTGCTGTTCTCGCTTGTGTGCATTGTTCGACATAAAAAATATTGTAGATCAATACTAATTGTACATTTCCTAAATTATAATACTTCAGCGGATATATGAAATATTGGGAGGTACTGTGCGCTTTGTGATAAACGCCTGTAGTTTTCGGATAGTCTAGGACCTATACAACTGTATTATTTTAGCCATAGGGCCACCGTCGATTATGTCCCTGATGACAATGGCAGGTATTATCCTAGATGGTCGCCATTTCCGTTCTACGAAAATTCGTTATATGATATAATCATGGTGCAAACTGAATGTGCATGGGATCTATCATTCAAATATATGTTCCAGGGTCGTCTATAGTAGTGTATCATGTACCATATCTACACTAGATGCCACAATGGCTTGCTATATTTTGATCATTGGTACTGTATAATGCGTATATCGTCAACCCCATTCTCGGAAAATTTGATCCAATTAATAATCATTGTTGTATTATGTATTTTCTCTCAAGGCTACATATTATTGATCATATTCCTTCTATTCTCCTTTGATGTGATATCTATATATGCGTCATTCTCACTAATATACGAGATACACAACATTACAGATAATCAACAAGCTTTGATATCTAAGTCACATTGCTGACATATGCCTACTGGCACGCGCACGCACGCAGGCACACACGCACACACGCACACAGACACACACACGCACACAGACACACACGCACACAGACACACACGCACACACACGCACGCACGCACGCACGCACGCACGCACGCACGCACGCACGCACGCACGCGCACAATCAGGCTGTCGGGAACATTTGCACGCATGCATGCATTCATGCAGGCGGGTTGGCGTGGTGGCGGGCGGTCAGGCAGGCAGACAGGAAGGCAAACATGAAGGCAGGCCAGCAATGTCGCCTTTAATTGGTAAAGAAATTCCATGTGAGTTGGGGCCAAATTAGAAACACGTGCGCTACGATTTAAACATTTTCGGCTTTGTCAGAAATGTCAACAATTCATGAATCCATCTCCTCAGCCAATCACGTGACGTGTAGGCTGACGTTAAAATTATTACGTCATGAATGATTCGATTTAGTCCTAGTTTAACGCTTAATAGTCCGACACGTTGTACGAATTGTATGTCTTTACTATTTAATAAACATGCTGTTGAATATTTTGCAACTAATTTGACCGGGCGCTGTTCCTGCCTATGACACCCAGTCAAATTAGTTTCAAAATATTCAACATCTTGCCTTATAGTTTTCTGGAAATTAATAGTCAGTCACTAGCGATGTGTGGGTGGAGCTTAACTAGAGATGGGCGGGGCATGGCTAAAACTGGAAAGGTCAATTTATGTACATGGCTGACCGACAGTCAGACCCGCTTACAGATCGACCTATAGACCGAGTCCCCGACAATACGACTCAAGCTACTTGTGAATGTGATCTTAAAATAACACAAGTAGAAATATGTTGTTTTTAAATTTTAAAACCCCATAATAAAAAGTGGCATTTCCATTATCTAGATAAGTATGAAATATAATTAGTGCCTTTTCGACAGTATAGTCAAGAAGTACTGTCTCTACGTTTCGGCTTGGGGCCAGAGTGATTGTCTCCTGTGGACACCGGTGTTGGTCGCCGTTGGTTACCGTGTATACACATCCGTTTTGGTAACCAGTTTAGTCATTCTACGTCGCCGGAGTGTCAACAAGTTTTATTAATAATATTTGATTGTATATGATATGTTTTGAGAATTTTAAGGGCAACGATTTGTTTTGGTGATGTATCATATGGTTTGAAAAAATTCCTGCGCAGAAAATATTATGCTTATTTTTTTCAGGATGGAGTCCTGCCATCAGGATGGAGTCCGTCATCCTACTTGAGGTGTGTTATGCGATTGAAAGCTACGGACACAGGTTTCCGGAAACAGCCATCCGGTTTTTTCCTGTGCGTCTAGCACACCTATGAAACTTAATGTAGTTACTTTTGTAACTGTATTTTTAATTGAAAATTTCTACGGCGGCTGACTAAGTAAAGCAAAACATTTGTTTTGTCATTTGTCCATAGGCCTATAGGTTAGGAGAGACCGTAACTACTTTATCGTGCGGTTTACAAAGTTCCAATCCCTGTAAAGGCTGCTGTCTGTTTCTTGTCAGACACATATTCGGGTTTCCCTCGAGTTTTACATTAACATTGCCGATCATATTGTTTCACACAGATCAGATAACTACAAAGGACCAGGGCGATGTCTGGCATAAAGATGCTTTCTATCTCTCTAATAAAGCATACTATTTCTCTCTTTCGTCCCGCTGTTCAATACTGTGTACAACTCTACAGGGACATTGCCATGTGCTTTGTAAATCGGCTTATAATGAGACAGCTGTCTAGAAATGCTTTAAGCACGTAGATTACATGTGCTCGATAAAGTACCGGCTTGAAAGACCACCTGCATTTGAGATCAACATATGGTTGTTCATCTAAGGAAGGTGATCCAACGACCACCTGTTTTCTGAGACTACCATCTAGTGCCCACAACCATGGACATTGGACGACTTCTGACTTGCATCGTGCTACCCTCTGTTTTCAGTGGGACGACTTATGTTACGTTAGTGCGTCGCCACAGACACGTTTAGTCGAAATAATGTCAATTGATTCCACATTGTTGCGGTATTTCTGGTCCCACTAGAATACTCGGCAGGAACTGAGCTTTTATTTTAAATTAGATTTCTGTGATTATATGAGCAATTTGCATATCTTTTCTTGACAATAATGGCCGACTTACAAATGAAGGAAACCACGTTTTGATCGTAATTTCCATTCGTACAGAAATACATGATATCAGCTGATTGTTACTGATGTGTAAAGGAGGAATCCAGATTTAGCTATTCCCCGCCCAAACTCTAGCCAAGCTCAACCCACGCTTTACCCGTGTTGGGATCAATCGATCCCAGCACTCTCTGAATCTCAATTTCCAGAAAACTATACAGGTAAGCTGTTGAATATTTTGAAACTAATTTGTCTGGATGCCCAGTGAAATTAGTTTCAAAATATTCAACAGAATGTTGAGTAAATATTAAAGACATATACAATTCGTACAACTTGACAGACTATTAAGCGCTTAAGACGGACTAAATTAACTAGTAAAATTAGTAAACTATTCATGACGTAATTGATTATGACGCCAACCTACATGTGACGTTGTTGATTATGACGTCATATGATTGATTAATAAACTGGATTCCTCCTTTGGAATTCTGGGGTATGTGCTGGAATAGACCCTCCTGAGTCACGAGAAATAATTCTTAGCATATCCTACAGACAAGAAATAAATGATGTAAAGAATATTATATTAAATATTTCGAAACTTGGGCCTCTTGTAATGTCAGAGTTATGGCCTTATAAATTTCCATAAATATTGGAGTCAACGGGAACTGTATCGAGACTCGAGAGATTATAGTTTGGAGTTCTATTTCGTCATATCTAGTGCTATCGACTTCTAACTTGGCGGATATCTAGCTTTTACCAGACGCTGCCGTCAATTTAGTTTGAACTAGTTTCTGGAAAATATCGGCCAATGCATTGTTTTCTTATTAGAAACAATAATAAAACTGGCACCCAGTACATTTGACATTATTTTGAGCTATTTAGAGCAAATATATTAAAATTGGGGTGGGGTGGGGTTGGGATGGGTGTGAGAAACCGGAAGCAACGATGATGGACTATCATGAAGACAGTAATAATTGAAGCTCTACATCCCCGAACAAGACTGCTGGTTTAAATGGCATAGCATCATAAATTTTTTAATTTTAGTTTTAGTCTGTCAATGACGTCATTATTTCATCGGTCCCTACCTAATAACCCAGATTCTATTGCGCATATAATTTGCTACTTTCTGACTAATCCACTATCTCCAAATTGCCCTCCATATCGATTATTTATGCACGCTGCTTTGTTCACTGGATACAATGAAGTGGCATCGTTATATCGGTCATACTCATAGAAGCCAACCTTATCCCAGTTACTACTAATTACATTTAAATTACATTCAACGTGTTCGCCATTTAACGCTGTCGCACTTCAGCCGTCTCTAATAGTATGTTTAGGACAGCGACCCTAAAATCTTTTACCATTTGCCATTTAAGGTTTAGGGCAACAAGCCTGCTAACATCTTTTATTTAAAATTTTATATTATAAGATTTTTTCTAAACAGGACGTATTCCTCCTCTGATGTATATAAACTAATTCCTCATGGATATGCGCTTTCACGTGACAAAAAGGGAGTTCTCTAAATGAAAATCAGTATTTCTATTGTATTTGCATGAACTTAATTGCTTCATCTTTCATTCTAAGACGCACCAACGCCAATTCACATGTGCAATGGATGAGGTTTAGTTTTTCTCAAGAACTTAGATTAGTTCGTGCAAATATGATAACGACAGAATAGCACAACGATGTCTTACATAAAGATGCTGTCCATCACATTAATAAAGCATACAAGTTCTACAGTTCTATGATGTGTGCAACTCTCCAGTGGCATTGCAATACATTTGAAAAAAAACGGTTTATTATCGAACGTCTAAAAATGCTACAGACCAGATTATATTATATGGCAATGTGGCACATTGAAAGCGGAGAGAGAGAGAGAGAGAGAGAGAGAGAGAGAGAGAGAGAGAGAGAAAGAGAGAGAGACAGAGAGAGAGAGAGAGAGAGAGAGAGAGAGAGAGAGAGAGAGAGCAATATTCTGCTTGTGTTGCAAGAAAATAAAGAAATACTGATAAAGCTACATATCTTGTCCATGTGTACTCCGCCGCTCAGTGCCCGGGGATCTCAGGGTATCGTAAGGTGGTGGGGCCGGGTCAGCTACTAGCAAATTTTGTCCTCTGCGTAGAGAGTCGACGGTAGATCAGACTGGCCGATTATTGGTATTATATAGACACGATGGTCTGTTATACAAGGTTAATTAACTTTATTTACAAGGCTATGACATTTATGGTTTCAGGTACAACATTTTAGCGATGACGTTTTTTATCCCCGTATTGCGCACTCTCTAATTTCAAATAGCTGCCAGACAACTTACATCAGCTGGTTTGCGGCATGCGAATCTTTATTAGATACATACAAACTGCCAAGCATCTACAAGCTGATTAGCAACATGCCCACCAAGACAGTGTGGAAATCTCTGGTCGACACTCAGATAAACGGCGTCATACATTCCTCAGGGGAATCTGACTATGCGGATAAATCACTGCTGGTCTTCTACTGACAATACTACCAGAGATGCTACATGAGCCGCAAAGCAAGACTACTAACAGGCACCTATATACTGCAGACAAACCATGCACGTTTCAATCAGTACTCGGTCGCGGAGGAATGTCCACTCTGTCACGGTGCTCCAGAAGACACAACTCACCTCATCGTATCTTGTGTAAGGATGGAGGAGTGCAGAAGTCTGTATCTGAAAAGAATCCTCTCTATACTCTACCGGGAAAATGATGTAGATCTCATCAGCAAGCTAACAAACGAGCCTGAAAATATCACGCAACTGATCCTTGATCATACAAAAATTCTTGTTGAGCCAACGTATAAGCTCTCTTCCACAAATTCACTTGAAATAGGAACGGTCACACGCTTTCTTTGCTATTTTCTTAATTTGGCGCGCACAAAGCTGATAGAACTATCGACGTGTACTGCTCTAAATATTGCCGATGCGTTTGCTCATTAACATTATGCATGGACTATTTCACTATAAATATTAGTTTCGCACACTTCTACATGGTACACGCACGCACGCACGCGCGCACGCACGCACGCGCACACACCCTCTTTATCAAATTACATTTGAAAACTCTTCACATAAAATACTGAGAGAAAATGATTAGTGATTAACGGTTATTGGTAATTACTGTTGAATGGTTGGTACTTATAAATTGAGCAACTGTCTGGGGTTCACAACACGACCAGAACGGGTAATATAGGAGCTACTTGGACAGATTGTTGCTTGCTTCAAGAGAGAAATACCTTCGAGCACTGATGGCATTAACTCAGGTTCATTGTCGGGACTTGTGTCAGGTGGCTCTACGCGTTCTCACGATGTGAAATTCCGGTGAAACTCGTCTGTGTTCAGTAAGTCCTGTCTGTTCCTTCTGTACTTGCTACCGTCCGATATTCTAACAATATATGATCTTGGAGTGGGCGCTTTCTGTTCTACTACCGCTGGTGTCCAAAAACCCTGTGCTTGTTGCATGCGGACATACTCTTCTTCCTCTAAAGGTCGAAGTGTTTGACAGGATGCGTGTTCGTCATAATTTAATTTCTGCCGTTTCTGTTTTTCTTTGAAACGCTGATGTGCCAAGCTCCTTAACACAATTCTTGGTGTCAGTCGCCTTTCTGTTGCAGGCAATACAGCTCTTACCATACGGCGCATTAGCAATTGAGCTGGTGGTGCCAAGTTGTCAACAGGAGAGTTTCTGTACTCAAGCAGACTGATGTATGGATATGTGTGATCTCGCTTAGCTTTAGTCAAAATGTCCTTTACTGTTCTCACTTTACGCTCGACCAAGTCATTGGATCGTGGGTAATATGGACTTGATTTGATGTGTTTAAAATCTCATGTACTCTTGTGAGTCATACTGTGGACCGTTGTCTGATACCATTATTTCTGCAATCCCATGCTTGGCGAAAACTTAGAAATGATGGCTGCTGCCTTTAGTGGATCTGAGCCTTTCTACCTCTGGGTAGCGACTGTAATGATCGACTATTAACAAATAACCTTCTCCATCGAGGTGAAACAAATCCGAGCTGACTGTCTATCATTGGTTCGTTTGGATTCAATGGTCGCCGTTCTAGATATGTACTGCATTTTCCTACTAGTTGTTCTATTTCTGCATTGACATATAGCCAAAGCACTGTATCTCTAGCCCACGCTTTACACTTCTTCATTCCAATATGTCCTGTATGGGTCTTCTGTAATATTCCCGGCTGTATGCTTCTGGGTACTACTACTTGAATATTAAATGGCTCATAACCGTGACTTCATCATGGAAATTCCAATAATCTACAATCGCTGTACTACACTGTTTCCTGTTATCGGGCATTCCCGACAGAATAACACGTTTCAACATTTGAAACTGCTCGTCTGTTGCTGTCGCCTCTCTCAGTAGTTGCATCTTGTTGTCACTGATTGGCAGAGCAGTCATTATAGCGTGTATTTGCGCCTCCATCACTTCCTCTGTATTGTCTGTTGTTGCAATGTAGTGCCTTGACAAAGTGTCTGCTACAGGAATTGTTTTGCCAGGTTTATAGATCATCTCCACATACTTCTGTATGAGTAGTAGAAATCTTTGTAATCCTGCTGGAGCTGCAGGCAATGGCTGCTGCTGTATGGCCTCCAGTGGCGTGTGAGCTGAGTGAACCACAACAGGTCTGCCATAGAGGTATTGGTGGAATCGCTCACATCCAAAGACTACTGCGTACATCTCGTTCTCTATCTGCACATACTTTCGATGAGAGACTTGGATGCATAGGCAACTGGCTTGCCTTCTTAAAAGAGTGCAACTCCTAGGCCACTACGTGATGCAGCTACCTCCAGAATTACTTCTTTGTTGTCATCAAAGAATGCTAACACCGGGGCCGCTGAGATTGTTGCTTCATTGCTTGGAAGGCCTTTCAAGGTTCGCATCCTGCTGGAACTGAATGGCTTTCTTCATTTGCTCTCTAAATGGTGATGTTACATTGGCCAAGTTTGGGCCAAATCGGTCACCATGTCTAATATGATTTCCAGCTGGCTCTTATCTGAGGGTGGTGCCATTTCTCGAACGGCTTGTACCTTGGATGGATCTGGTCTCCTGCCGTCTGCTGTGATGACATGTCCAAAATATGTAATCTGAGTGATCCCAATTTCTTTCTTGTCCGAGTTGAGTTTTCCACCTTTATTCCCAGATCGTCGCAGCATCGTTTGCCTATTTTGGCCATGTTCCTGCATTATATGACCAAATATCAGTATGCCTTCTATAAGCACCAGCACTCCTGGTAGACCCTCATATACCTCATCCATTTTTTTCTGAAAGACATCCTGCGCTGAGTGGATTCCGAATGGCTTTCTATGGAAGCAGTATCGTCCATGTTGGGTGTTGAAAGTTGTCAACTTCGAGCTTTTCTCATCCAACCTTATCTGCCAATACCCAGAGCAAGCGTCCATTTTACTGAAATATTTGACACCTGTCAGCTTATCTGTAACATCCTCTAGAGTAGGAATCTTATATTGTGCTCGCGTTATGGCGCTGTCCAGTTCTTTGGGGTCGAGACAAATTCTTAGGTCACTGGCTGCTTTCTCTACTAAGACAATGGAGCTAACCCATTATGTTGGTTCATAGACTTTGCTGATGATATCCATGATGGTTAAGCAATCCGGTTCTGCCTTGAGTCTTTCCTGCAGTGCCAAAGGTACTCTTCTAGGAGCATGTATTATAGGTTCCACATCTGCTTTCAACCACGTGGTGTTTTGGCCCAACAGTGTCCACATTTCCCGGAACACATCTGAATACATTTTGATAATTTGGTTTGATTTACTATTATTTGTTTTGACCATTTGACTTGTACTTTCCTCATCTGATAGTACTAAATTGATCAGATTCAAAGCAACACATGCTTGCAGACCCAAAATGTGGATTGCTTCTGTGTCTACAATAATGAATTCAAGTTTTCGCTCACCCTGTTTGTACACACATTCAAGCATACACTTTTCTTTCACATTTAATTTTGAGCCCACATACCCGACCAGTTTGTTGTTGCATTTTTGTATAGGCATTTCATGTTTGAATTGAGATTGATATATATGCCAAGGTAACACGTTCATTTGTGCACCTGTGTCTAACTTAAATTCAACTGGGCCTCTCTTTTTGCTTATTTTAATTTGAACCAACATTTGATCAGAAATGTTATTTTCACCAACAATGTTATCAACGACGGTGTCTATGAACTGTTCAGTGTAAATGTCATTTTCTACACTACGCTTGGCATCTTTGGGAATGTTCTTTGATATTGGACTGACACAGTTTAACATTTGTGACATATCTTCCCCGTTGCCAGGCAAAGGTATATTGGGCTTGTGTGCTCGACTACATTTACTACCTGATTTCATCGAGTGCGCAGTTTTCTTCTGCACGAAGCGAGGGTTGTCATATTATTGTTTATTATAGTTCTGGGATCGAGTGTTTGTTCTACGTCCACGTCCCACCGAATGTATGTTTATGCCAGAATCTGGTTTCATGGCATGTAACTGGTCTTGCGCAGCTTCGAATGTTCTAGAAATTTCGATAGCTTTATGCAACATTAATTCCGAACCTCAACTTATTAATTTTTCTCGGAGTTTATCAGAATTTGTTATGAAAACCATTCTGTCTCGCACCATTTCATTTGGATAATTGAGCGCACAGTCAGTGACTAGTAATTTTAGTTTGTGATGAACTGATCAACTGTTTCGGTTGGCCCTTGCATTTTGTTGTGAAATTTATATCTTGCGAATATTGTATTTATTTTTGGGGTGAAATACTCTTCAAATTTACGAAAACAGTTGTCTAGCCTTTTTGACTTCTCGTCTGCGAGTTCCCATGTATTGCATATGTCTATCCCCTCTTCCCCACACCATATTAGTACGTAGCTACACAGTTCGCTTTCCTCTTTACCTTTTAATGGTTCCTAAAACATTAACTGGTCATGCGTTTTAAACTTTTCCCATTTCTCTGTTAAGTTCGTTCCAGTCCACTCCATCCGTGGAATGTCTACAGCTGTGAGCAGCATATTCATTCCCAGTGACACCATGGAAGAGACTATCCAAGTCTTGGTATTATGTAGCCGCCGGGGGTATACGCTGCTCTGCAAGTCCCTCTTGCTCCGCGGCACTGCATGTGCACGGTGCATTGGATCAAGGACACTGGTTAGCTGATCTCGGGATTGTGGACTGGGCCTTGTACATAGACTGACCTCTAGAGTCAGTGGAATGTTCACATTCCAGTGGGACTGTGCGACCATCATCGCAGAAGTTGAACCATACCGTATCATCCCGGCTGTTAGTGTCACCGGTATGTGGGTCCATTACCCTAATTTAGACTTGAGACATTATAAAAATATATCCTATTTAGAGACAAACAATGGTACTCGTTTGCTGCTATTTGATGAGAATAAGTACATAAGATTAAGATGGTGTTTGTTTAAACTGATCCTCGCAAGAGGTACCTCACCGATCTCTGATCGGTATATTCAGTGAGGTATCCCAGCAAGGGAGGGTCCTAATGTGGCTAATTTAGCACGTTTAATATAAGTGATTATAACCCCAGGCTATTATTTGTTTGTTAGAGGAAAGTGCCTCGCGCGTCTCTGTCACAAGAAAATGCCTACAATACCGAAGCGGACGAGGAGATGTGGCAAAAAGGGCCGCTCTCATATTCAAACAATGCTAAAAGTGAGAAAATTACTTATCTTAGTGAGAAAATTAATTATCTTAGTGTAATTATATGTTTTTCGGATGCATGCTGGTTTACGTGAAGGTGGGTGGATGATTTCCATAGAATTGAACTCTGTCACCTTATGTATGTAAGGTAAAGTGGCTATGTGCTCTTCTTGTATTTAACATATAAGCCTGACTGGCGAGCATGCCCGGTGTCCGCATGGTCACCCTCATGGAGCACCCCCTCAGAGTAACAGCATGCCACATGTCACCTGGTGGTAGTTTCATAATCAAATAACTGTCCAGTCACATACCGCATCATAATCACAAATAACAACCCGGGGGCAAGTCACATTACATACGCATTTTTAGAGAGCACATGTCTATTTACGGTGGTGAGAAAGAGACAGATATCCAACTATAGTGACCGTCCTGTGAAGGCGTGGGGGCTCTAATGCCGCAGCTAGTCGCCACAGAGTTAGATGACAATCTGTGTCTCGTCCGCCACCTAGTGTGTCGAGAGCGGATCATGTAGGATCCGCTCCCTGGAGCTAACATTTATCTGCTTTAGGACTAAGGAAAGTTGCCCAAAGAATGCACTGCTGGCCAGTTTATAATATTTATGCTTTCGCAGTGATTCCTACCTTGGCATGGTTTCTAATCCATCAAATATCCGAAGATACAGAGGGGATATATGTTGTCATCGACACTTTGATTCTAACTGCTCAGAAACACCAATAGTTTCTATAGTCAGTTCTAACCAACGTGGCGGAGGGAGTCCAGATAATTAGTAGGCCCTTAGGCTGGAGGAGCGTAGAAAAGACAACTACTCATGTATTCATTAAATTTAGAAGGCCCTGTGTTAGATGGCCAATTTATACAACCTTGCCGGCGCACGGTGTTTTGACAAATACGCTGCTCCCGGAAAAGAGACTTTACACAAATGTCTCCTAAGGAGTAGTCGTCCCTAGCTACTTACAAACCTATCCTATCGAGCTAAAATAGTCAGGTTTAGTCGGCCGCATGTCAGGTTCGTATATTCAGAGCATGGACAGCTACATCTATAAAAAAAGAAAATTGATGCTGTGGGCGAACAAGGTGGTGTGTTTGTTGTTGCTGTATAGTTTAACCTAGCGAACTGCGGTCCAAGTTTTTTCTACAGTTAAACAAAACGATATAACTTGGATGGCTACTTGCCATATTATCAACTAATACAGCACAGTTAAAATGTGAGGTCACACGACCTTGTAGTGCCTATTCGTCATCGGCACATAAATGAAAATAAATATATACAATCAAAAATACAAACTATAAAAATAGGGTCTCAGACGACCGTGCGGTACCTGTTTATTATCAGTACCTAATAAAAACATGTTACAATATAATGGTTGCGGAATACCTATTAGTCATCGGTAAAGATGTTCTAAAGTCACCGTAGTTGAAGCGTCGCATATCCGAGGCGCGAGATGGCATGATACTGAAGTCGCTGCTAGGTGAATATCCATAGGCGATCTACCTAATGTGGCTCATAGTCTTGAACAGTGAAGAAGAACTATTGCGGATGTGGATGGCTATTAGATAGTCACATACAAACACATGTTTATGAATTATGCCGTTGTTGAGAAAGGTTCCATATATATATATATATATATATATATATATATATATATATTTCAAGGGCTATGGTGAAAAGTTACGTTGATGCTAGTACATCTTTGCGGATCACAAGACAAAATGCACCGCATAGCTCATGCGGTTCACCACGCAATGTCCCAATCTGGACTGCGGTCAAAATGTTAATAATATGCGCGATATATGTGTGGTGTTTGCTTTACCACTTTCCAGCGTGGCTCTGCAGATCTGGCGAGATATCGGTAAACACCACTGTCCTACTTACAGTTTTTGAGATGTTACATAATGGCCAAAAGGCCCATCTGCACGAAAGGTGCCTCTAAGGTGTTGGTAGCGGGGGAACGTTCTTTATAATTCAGTTATTGCCCCCAGGATGATGTCTTCCGGGAGCTTCCAAAAACTTCTATTGCGGATGCAGTGAGTGTGCTCCAGAGACGAGGCTCAAATCCGAATTGCGCTGTTGCGGGCTAATATACCACCGTTGCTGCAGTAAGCCTCACGACTCGGTCTGCTCTGGCAGACACCACTACGGGTCTCTCGCTTCGGATGATTTTCGATTTCGCTGTTCCTTTTATACTAAATAGTGACGTCATAACTGTACGTCTGAACTAATCAGCGCGCACGTCATGACAAGGTATGGTTATTGGCTAAGTGACTTGCTGGCCTTCACCTATTACCAAGTACACACATGCTTATGGCGTTGGTTACTTTGAAACTATTTTAAGGGAGCAACGTGGATAACTCAGCCATTTCTGGATCGATTTTAAATCTGTAAAAAGATTCAGAATCCTCGTTTTATTCGACGCGGAGGATCTATTTTAAGGAATTACGAATACAGACCCGGAGTATTCATAAGATGCCATTCTCTCCACATGCTGACCCGTTGGTAGGCGATCTCTGATGCCCGCGCATGCGTGCTAGGCAATATTATGGACTCTCCTATGTAGCTTTATACACGCTTATCGTCCTACCCAGGGGGCGTGCTTAGAACGTACCAGGTCCTGCCATCCCATACCCAGATGAACTGGGACTGTTCGTACCCAACCGGTCGATCCGCGCTACAATTATATAGACACAATGGCATTTCAACGATGACGTTTTTATCCCCGTATTGCCAGATAGCCTTTTTTATGGACCTTGGTAATTTACGGATCCCATGAATGTGGATAACGGATCCTGGAACATTAACTATGATATGTTCATCCCCATGCGACTGGGTGTGCATTCGTGCCTGAGGATTTATGTCAATTGTGACGTCCGGTACTATGCTCTGGACGCCCTGCCTATCAGTGGAACACAAGTAATCAAGAGAGGGTGTATGATGGTGAAAGTTTCCCCCTGAGTCTAACGAGTCGAAGAAGGGTTCCATCCAATCAAGAGATGAGGCGTGAACATAATTTAAATGATTTAACAAATGCGGAAGTTAACCGCTATCATTTATTTGCTTATAGGATAAATACGAAGTCCTAAAATGAGGCATTCAATGGTGATAAACAATAATAAACAATACAATATATTACAACATGGCATTAGACCAATGTATTCCAGGCAAGTTTTATGGACGGTTACGTAGACATATAGATAACATTCTACAAGATTCACCCTATTATTTATATAGCGGATGAGGTTCTATGAATTAGCCGGGGAGGTGGGGGTCCTTCATTAAAAAAGTCCCAACCACTAGGTTTATATTCGATTACAGTTATTAAATGTTGGAATTTACAAATACTCATTACGATTTGAATTCTATTCTAACGCAAAGCGTCCACTAATGCATTATTGAAGTTCTGAAGTGTAAGTCTTCTGGGTGGAAACAGCTGTCATGGAGTTTCTTTCTGTGAATTTATGCAGTGGAGATTGTGTATAACACAGCAGTATTCTGACATGATCATATTACTTGATCACACATTTTAAACAGCACAGACATCACAGACTACATTGTTTAACTTGCTAGAGATACTTTAGTGATCAGCATTCTATGGGATTTGTGTACTCAAGTGACAGATTCCATTACTCGAAATACTTGAGCGGCAGGAAGACAATGGCGTTCCAATAATCCAGATACTTGAGTGACTTCATACTTTTGATTCATGAAGGGTCTACTTTGAAACAAATTTCCATTAGTTCTTTGGTACAGATTCATTTCAACAAGTTGAAATTAAAGTGACAGGTACGGTGTGCACGTGACACAGAAAGATCAAAATCTGTGAAGACGGTCTATTCCACACAAAGCCCACATGGCTTTCAATGGATATTGACGGTTTGGACTGGAATGGCCCTTTCCAGTTTTAGCTATGCCCCGCACATCACTAGCTAAGCTCCAGCCATACATCGATCGTGTTGAGATAGATCAAACCCCGAACTATAAATTTCCAGAAAACTATACACATTAGCTGTTAAATATTTTGAGACTAATTTGACTGAGTAGTGTTGCTGCACTAATTTGACTGAGTGCTGTTGTTGCCTATGGCAGCAACAGCGCCCAGTCAAATTAGTTTCAAAATATTCAACATAATGTTTATTAAATGGTAAAGACATATAATTCGTACAATGTGTCGGACTATTAACTGTTAAGACGGACCATATAGAATCACTCATGACGTCATGATTATGATGTCATCCTAAACGTCACGTAGTTGATTATGACGTCATATGATGGATGGATAAACTTGGAAAGGTCCATTATATAGTCAGATCGAAACACAAGTAGTAAGATGGAAAGAAGTGATTGAGAACGGTTGCCAACGAGTTATGATAATTTCTACATAGGATACTACAATAATCTCTTTACATGACAACAACTTAATATAAGTTTACTAGCCGAACGCAACCCTTTTCTGGTTGGAATAATTGCATACTAAAATCATATTTTTGTCTCCCGGGTAAGCTAAGCGCCTCGCGGACATAGAAACGGGCAGGTAATTCGGAGATCTCTGTAATCCAATTGTTACAGAGCATAATGTGGAAACATCTGCTTCGATTGTACCAGCCTAAGTCCCGCCAGTCTGAGTACAATTCGGGTATCAATTTATGGAAATGGTCCCGGTATGTAGAACAAGTCAACCTATTTGTTGAATAAGAAAAGTAATTATTGAGAAATTCAATGGATCTCTACACAGTGGCAAGGTCTTAGGAAGCGTCGTTACCTAAAGGTATATGACCATTCTAGAACAGGTCTAACGGAAGGCTCTACGCTAGCGGCGAGGAGAAGTGGAGAATGTGTTCTGAGATGACCGCAAATGGCTAGACAATAATGTATACAATGGTGAAAAAGATACTATCACGAGCATTAAAATACTCTGTAAAATGCTATTATCTTAAACATATAATAGTTGTAAAACTTCTCAGTAGTACCTGCGGGAGTTACTTTAAAATGTTACTGACAAATGAAAGTATATGAAAAATTCCCTAGTTATGTATAATACTAGAACTGAATTATATCAGAAGATTAAAACTTATATTTGGCGTGCTAACAATAACCCTATTATAATAATTCCATTAAAATATATAATTTTGTTCAATCCCATTAAATATGTAAGTTCCGGGAGATTGGTCCAGCACACATGTTCGCGGCGAGGGTGAATGGTAGTTAAATTGAGGTCCACGTATGGTGGGATAAATCTGGGAATCAAATCAAGTCAAACGAACGATAAAAGTCCACGAGAGCAAAAGTTCAAAGAACAACGATTTGGAGCACAGGAAATGTTCTTGTGGACACGACAGGCATCTAAACTGAATGGAAGTTCAAAGGAACACTTCACCTGGAAGCCTCAGAACCGATTTGCGAAGACAAATTTATAGAGGCACTTGTTAACAGGAATTTGATGGGTGTCATAATGTCTCAAACAGCGGGAGATGAAGAAAAACTGTTTTCTTGGATCCTTTACAGGGGTACAATTTCTCCGCTGACGGAACTGAGTGCAATTCACACTGCACCACTAGTGTTCCGAAGGCGATTGCGGAAACAGGTTTCCGTGTCAAGTTCGTTATGCTGAGCGATCGCTGGAGGCATTTCGGGTCCAACGATAATTAAACTGTAACTGCAATGATAACGTTGGTGAGTGATGCTATGCGCAGGAGACGATATAGATCATGCAGAAAATTATACTTTCCGTGATAATGGAACAGACAGAATATGAAGTTAATTCTTCAACAGGAGCAGCTGGAGATGAAATGTCCTGAATATAATCATCTGTGCTGGTGGGACTGCATGAACTCTACGGATGCCACGACATATAATAATCCGTTCTAATGCTGAGGTGGTGGAAAATACAGCTTCCACTGAAAATGGCAAGTTCACTGATGAACCGACTTGGCTATTAGATACTTCTTTCGATGATGAAAAGAGTTTAATTGGTCAGTTTGATCCACTGATGCATCAAATGGTAAGAAATAATTTCTTAGGGACACGACTTGTCGCGGGCATCTTCTAATAGTTCCAGAACTAGGGAAGAGATCCCCTCGAAAGATTAGCGGGGAAATAGTCCACATGGAGAACAGGCGAAGATCTAACCGGTGCCACGAGGACTTGAAATTTTTGTACTCAGAACTGTGAACCTGACCCTCACTGTCGAAAGTTAGTTTTAAATGTGCACTGGAGACTGCGAAGCATCTCCTTTCATAGTCGCTAAAGTTTCTCAAAAAGGTGCAACTCAAGATGAGGAAGCCAGTCAATGTGCGAGGGATGGAACAGAAAGTCAACCAAGTGATTAGCATTTGCACAGAAAGAGCATTTCCTGGAAATGGAGATGGCTCCATCGCAAGATGATTGAAGAATCTGTAATCTTAAATAACTCAGTTGATACTGAGCCGATTGTGAAACAGTTTTCATATTCGTAAAGCCCGTACAATTTATTACCTGAAGAATGTAGAGACGTTTCTCAACGGTGCATTGCTAAGGAAATGCAAATTATTCATATATTTTATAATTGGTCTACGATTTGGCCGCTTTTTTACACCTTTTGCTTTTGTTCTTTCCTTTGTTCTCTCCTTTGTTATTTTGACACCTATTTTCCTTTGATCTCCGCGGCCTTTTGATTCAGTTTTTTCTTTGAAGCGTCCAAATCTCCGCCATTCTGATTGGATGTTAGATGTAGAGTTTGCTACAATGTTCTAGCCGAAATATTTGAGCTAAAATTTGGCCTATGGTTTTGGTGCCGTGTCTTGTGTCTATTGGTGCAGACTTTATTGAAGGTCTGTAGTATTATTTAAGCGAGTGCGTATTTAGTTTTTAGAACTAACTTAACTTAACAAGAAAGGAACAGTCTAAGAACGGAACTCGCCGTGGTACAAATATACAGTTTAGTCATCAGCGCATGAAATTATTGAAAACCCAGTTGGAGGCGCAAGAACAGTTCATGATGATTGGTGGAGTCGATGTTGGCGCCTCTTAGTCCTTGGCGCAGGCTACTACTACTACTACTACTACTACTACTACTACTACTACTACTACTACTACTACTACTACTACTACTACACAGTCTACTATGTTGCCTGCTACCTCTATTTAGCCCATTGCTCGCTCCGATTCAAAAAGAGCATTGGTCACCATGAGACTTCATTGAGAGGTAGGCTAATAATAAATGCTTGTATGAGGTGTGCAAATAACGTATTTCCGTTGCTTTACTCGTGGAAATACAAATGTTATTTACATCACTTCACTCAAGGGAAATACTACGTTTGCGTAGGTCAAACACGTATCCTCTAGTCAGTAATTACACCAAATGTCGGATGTGAAGTCGGCCTTGATGAAAAAACGGGAAAAGATTTCGTTACTCAGACAGTCAATTTGGTCAATAAAACCAAAATATGTTCTTATTGAATGTCCATTTGCAGAGAGAAGACCATTTTTGAAATCTACTACTGGAATGACTGGCTGTTACCGAGCCAGTCATTCGAGTGATAAACTTTCAAAAAATTCCTCAAGACCACCACAGAGGCTGCTTTTGGTCATGAAAGGTTTAACTCTTCGAATCCGAACAACTCCATAAAAAAACCATCATTTGATACGAAATTTTTTTTATTGAGTATTTTGAAGATGATTGGCTAGGAGCTGCCAAATTAACTTCAAACAATTCAACAGCTTACGTGTATGGTTGTCTTCAAATTGAGGTCATGTTACATCAGAGCTCAAATGATTATGGCCACATGATTTACAAATCAACCAACGTAGTATTCTTCTGTTTGACTGATTTCAATCATACGACCACCTTCTATTGCTGACGCACTCACGCACGCACGCACCAGCGAGCCCAGCTGCTCCTAAAATGTCCACTTAGTGAAAGTCGGAACCGTTATGGCTATTAAGCCTTTATCCAGCATACACCAGAAATATCAAATTCTTTATTATAAGCTACAGAATATTCTGTTGAATTTCTTGAGACTAAATTGATCGGAACTTATTTGCTGTATACGGTTCCAGTCAAATGGGTTTCAAAATACTCAACCGCTTCCATGCGTAGAAATTAAGGTTTTGGTATGTCAAGTGTTAAGGGTTTAATGGAGGTGTTCTGTATCAATATACTGAGGTAAAGAAGGCGGTAAATGCATATTTTCTCAGTCGGAGTTTAAGTCATAAACCTCGATAATTGCATACTCTGTTATAATTACGCATGAGTATAGGCAAAGTAGTGGTGCATTACTTCAAAAATGCTCAGAAAATAATGATGAAAAAACAAACCATCCTTCCATTTTATTTCATCTTGGCTACAATCATTTAAAACATTCCAGCTACGCTCAGCCCTATGCTCACACATCAAAATGAAAACTGTACATGTGTCTCCAGTAACTGACACTGCGCTAGCATCTGTTCCATGATCAAGCAATAATTGTATCATCCGATTATTAATGTCACCATTTTCGCAAGCATGGTGTAAAATAGTCATGCCAGGACGCTCATTATTTAGGCCTAATGCCGCATTTATATCCACGTCACAAGTATCCAGTATTCTCGTATTCATAGCATGATCACTCCAAAAACATGATTCAGTAAGATCATCAGGGAGCAGGTGCATATCAGCACCGATATTCTATGCTTACTAGTGTCGGATCTCCCACGCCATTGAAATAATTCACATCAGCTCCTTCAGCTTTATATAATTTAACTAGGTCAATATTGCCTAACCAGCATGCATCATGTGGCGGTGTATAATCATATTTATTTCGAGCATAGATTCTTGGCCCATTTACCAACAGGAGCTTAATAGCAGAAAGTAAGTTGTCGTGTGTATCATTAAATTTGCAACGGGGCAAATAATGCAAAATAGTTTCCCCAAACCTATCTGTGAGATTGCAATCAGCTCCATAGGATAGCAACGATCTTATCATTGACAATGTTATCATAAGCGATGCCTCATGCATAGCAGGCTCACGTGTATCTTTAGAAACTTGATTTGGATCTGCAGCGGCTTTTAGACACTCTTCCATCATCGCCTCATGGCCCAGGCAACATGCTAGTGCAAGAGGACAAACTTGGTTATCATAATAGTGTGTATTTGGATAAAACTCTTTTAGTAACATTAAATCCACACCTTTGTCGATGCAAATTCTCACGTGTTCTATATTGTTATTGCGAATTGCTTCAAACAGTCTATTAGACAACATCTGTGCATGGTCATCACCTTCATTCTGGTCATCGCCTTCATCATGGTCATCACATTCATCATCACCTTTATCATGGCCATCACCCTCTATCCGGCCATCACATTCATCATGGTTACAACCTTCATCACGGCCATCGCCTTTATCATGGCCATCACCTTCATCATGGCCATCGCCTTTATCATGACCATCACCGTCATCATGGCCATCGCCTTTATCAATGGTCACCACCTTCATCATGACCATCGCCTTTATCATAGCGCCATCTGTAGCGCGGATCGACCAGGCGAGTACTGGCCGTCCCAGTCAAGCTGGGTACGGGCCGCCCGTCCTGGATTCGTTCCCAGAAGCGCACCCCTTGGGTAGAGCAATAAGCATGTATGAGCCTATGAGAGGTATTCGTTAGAACGCATAGTGCGCATGCGCGCACTCCGACGCTTCCTCAACAACATGTGTGTCCAGATCGGGAGCGAGTGTATACCTGTGGTGCATCAAGATGGTACTAGTAAATATTTAGAATTCGTTTATTCTCGACGTTATTGGTGTCGATCAAGACCAGGATTTGACGAGCATTTCGAAATTGAAAACCGTTTTAAAATCGGTCCAGAAATGGCTGAGTTATCATCGAAGCTCCCAGTTAAAATATACTTTGAATATTGCTGTAACGTCCTAATCGCGTATATATACATAGCTGAATACACAGTGATTTGTGTACACGTGACTTACTACGTCACCTACATATCTATGCATATCGTAATACATAGTTATTTGTGCATACGTCACGGTATTCTAGCACGCTGATTGGTTGGTACAGCGATCTCGGGTTGGTTCAGGCAGTCAGCGCTGACGTCCCAGCGAGTATAAAAGGGGGTGAAATTCGAAGATCAGGTGTATCAACGGCGTGGAGGCAGAGAGTCGAGAGCTGACTGGAGGTGTGGACTTGACGAGTGACCCGGAACACCTGCGGACCCCGTGGTTCCTTGTGGCTTTCAACTCATCCACACGTAAAAGCAGTTCTCGGCTAAACCGCACTAATCAATTTTGGATGCTCCCGGACGGCCGTCCGGGAGCAACAATAAACTAAATCATGGTTCCCATTTACGAAGACCTATAAGCGGAACATTCTGCGGGATGGTCCTCGGACCCGTTGTGTAAACTTCTACATAATGTAGAGCAGCGATGTTTCTTGGTGGATGACTCGCCGGATTTGCCGACCACTCGAAAGTGGACCTCAACCACTGCACTGCATGTCGTGTGGCCGCCTTTGTAACTTTTTGACCGCGGCCGAGTAGACTTTGCCCGGTGCACCGCAAGAGCTATGGGACGCACCCCGCACCGTGTGCCTCTTTATTTACGTGCATTAGTTACATCTATAGAAGTAACCCTCTCTGTTAATGGGTTATGTTTAACTTTTATACTTCCGTCGCCGGATGGAGAACTTTCTCCACACTGTTTAAATTCTGATTTAGCTATAGAGGTGATCTAGTATATTACTTCATTGCTCTGTGTTACCGTCCTGAGTTTGTACCATATCGTCGTGGAGTCAGCATGCGGAGACCCATCTAAGGAAACCAGCTGCGGAGATCTGCATGCGGAAACCTTCCATCCTCAGAGAACGTGTCGACTCGTACTACGTGTATGTAGCACCTAAATTTCAGTAACATAGTAGCCTGTTCTGTCCAAGTAACTACTTGGTACTCAAGTAATTATACATAGTATGTCTTATTGTCATAATTTACATCCGTATAAGGTACTGATGACTAACAGGTACCGCACCGGTCTTCGGACTGCAACTTATAATTTCCTTATTATTGTTCATATTATCCTTGTTTACTGTGGTGCTTTGACTAACCGCACCATTATAGGTTATTGACCTTAATATACTTAATAACCTCATATCAATCTGTAAAACCTGTGATATTGTTCTAGTGTATGGGTTAGTTATGTATATGGCAGGCAGCCATTCAGTTGATATGTTTTGGTTATTGTGTAGAAAACTTGGACCGCAGTACGCTAGGAGATACTATACAGCAACAATATACGCATCACTTATTCCCGCCACCAACAATTTTACACTGAAGTCGCTGACCATGCTCTAAATATGTGAGCCCGGCATGCTACCGACTAACCTTTCTATTCAGCTCAATATGATATTAATAGTGGCTAGGGACAATTTCTTCATTAGGAGACACATAGTGTACGCCTCTTTTCCGGCTGTTGTGGTAATCTAGCCCCGCACACCAGCAAGTTTGTGTAAAATTGGCCAAATACCTATAGGGCATGATATTTATTCCGTTATTGTCTCTTCCCACGATCCACCAAGCCTCAAGGCATTTTAGTTGTTTGGAATACCCTGGCCGCATGGTGGACTGATCTGACTCTGGAATGCTATCGGAGGTTTTCGAGCGGTGATGGCCAAAGTGCGGGTTCACATACATTCCCCCTGTATCTTCGGATACTTATTAGTTAGACTCTTGCCAAAGAAGGAAAGCACTGCGAAAACATGTAGTTATTATATTATTAGGATGATATTTTGTTCCCGGCCCGCAGTGCATATTGGGCATATTGGAAATTAAACCTAACGCCAGGTCAATAGTTAGATCCATAGGACTGGTGACGGACGAGACACGCATCTCCACCCAACTCATTGAAGTGTCTGGGCAAGATCTTGGAATCTGCCATGCCCGTACGGGAAGGACACTCACGGTGGATATTCGTCTCTCTACCCACACCGTAATGATATGTCAGTCACTAAATTTGCTTGTGTAAAATGTAGCCATTGTCCGGTGATGTTTTATGTGGTTATGGAGCAGGGTATCCAGATTCTCACCCAGTTCGGATATGTTGCAAACTAACATGTATGCTTGCTATCCATGGAGGTAGGGGAAGCGGGGCGTCTGCTTCCATTGGATCGCCATATCTAATGATAAGCAGGAATCTCTGCCACATGCGGCCAAAACTAGTTCCTGTTTTTAACACCTAAATGGTAGGTTAGGAATAGCAGGATGCCCGCATAAATGAAGCGGCACCTACCAATGCACTATCTTGGAATGCCATAAGACGGTGACTTGTGAATCCTCCGATAGTCGCTCGCCCGTCTTCACGTAAACAAGTATGCATCACGATAATTATATTTTCACTAGGATGGTCTTTTTCCCTAGCATTTTTGTTGAACAAAAGTGTGGCCCTTTTTGCCAGCTCTTTTCCTCCGCTTCGGCGTCGAAGGCATTTTTTGTGATGGAGGCCCTCGCGAGGCAAGCTCACAGAAGCGAGATATCCTGGACGGAGGCCCGTGTGATGCTATTACCTCTCGCACCACTAGATAGCCATCTAGGTGGCAAAGGCCAGCGCAAGGCAACTCCCTCTCGCAATGACAGGGATCTCTTTATTTGTATGGTGAAGGTATAATAGCTTATATTAAGTTAAACAGTCACCTCGCAGATGCTTCCCTTGTGGGTATACCTCTGCGGATTTACGAATCCATGTGGTACCTCCGGCGACCCCACGTGCAAAGTACACCAGCTAGCTCTACTTTATGTATTTTTATTACATGCTCAATTACTGCCAGACAATCCACCTTGTTGGACAAACTGTTATTCCTTTTTCTATATATATATATTATTCTCCATAGTTTAAATTAACATGGAATGACATACCGGTGACACGAATAGCTGGGATCACACCGTACAGTTTAATCTTAGCGGCTATGGTCGCATGGCCCCACCGGAATGATTGAGTTCCACCAGCCTTAGGAGCCAGTCTATGTACTTCGCGGAACGGCGTCACGCAGGATCCGAAACCCCGAGACTCGGAGCTAGCCAGCCCCCTCGTTCGTCGTGCACATATGGCGCGACGGCTGAGAAATTCATATCTGAATGAGCCGACAGAACCCCACGAACTACACATCACCTTCATCATAGTCATCACCTTCATTCTGGTCATCGCCTTCATCATGGCCATCACCTTCATTCTGGTCATCGCCTTCATCATGGCCATCACCTTCATCATGGTCATCACCTTCATTCTGGTCATCGTCTTCATCATGGTCATCACATTCATCATGGTCACTACCTTCATCATGGCCATCGCCTTTATTATGGTCATCACCTTCATCATGGTCATCACCTTCATCATGTCATCACCTTCTATCCAGTCATCACCTTTATCATGGCCATCGCATTTATCATGGTCATCACCTTCCTCATGGTCATCACGTTCATCATGGTCATCACCTTCATCATGGCCATCACCTGCTATCCGGTCATCACCTTTATCATGACCATCACCTTAATCATGTTCATCACCTTCCTCATGGTCATCACATTTATCATGGCCACCCCCTTCTATCCGGTCATCACCAGTATCATGGCCATTACCTTTATCATGACCATCACCTTCATCATGGTTATCACCTTCCTCATGGTCATCACCTTCATCATGGCCATCACCTTCTACCCGGTCATCACCTTTATCATGGCCATTACCTTTATCATGGTCATCACCTTCATCATGGGCATCATCTTCATCATGGTCATCACCTTCTATCCGGTCATCACGTTTATCATGGCCATCACCTTCATCATGACCATCACCTTCATCATGGCCATCATCTTCCTCATGGTCATCACCTTCCTCATGGTCATCACCTTTATCATGGCCACCCCCTTCTATCCGGTCATCACCTTTATCATGGCCATCGTCTTTATCATGGTCATCACCTTTATCATGGGCATCACCTTCATCATGGCCATCACCTTCATCATGGTCATCACCTTCTATCCGGTCATCACCTTCATCATGGTCATCACCTTCATCATGGTCATCACCTTCCTCATGGTCATCACCTTCTATCCGGTCATCACCATTATCATGGCCATCGCCTTTATCATGGTCATCACCTTTATCATGGGCATCACCTTCATCATGGCCATCACCTTCATCATGGTCATCACCTTCTATCCGGTCATCACCTTCATCATGGTCATCACCTTCCTCATGGGCATCACCTTCATCATGGCCATCACCTTTATCATGGCCATCACCTTTATCATGGTCATCACCTTCAACATGGCCATCACCTTCATCATGGCCATCACCTTCATTATGGTCATCACCTTCATCATGGTCATCGCCTTCTATCCGGTCATCCCCCTCATCATGGTCATCACCTTCATCATGGTCATCACCTTTATCATGGTCCTCACCTTCATCATGGCCATCACCTTCATCATGGTCATCACCTTTGTCACGGTCATCCCCTTCATCATGGCCATCACCTTCATCATGGTCATCACCTTCCTCATGGTCATCACCTTCATCATGGTCACCACCTTCAACAAGGCCATCACCTTTATCATGGTCATCACCTTTATCATGGCCATCACCTTCATCATGGCCATCACCTTCTATCCGGTCATCACCTTCATCATGGTCATCACCTTCATCATGGTCATCACATTCATCATGGTCATCGCCTTCATCATGGTCATCACCTTCATCATGGTCATCGCCTTCTAACCGGTCATCACCTTCATCATGGTCATCAACCGCATCATGGTCATCACCTTCATCGCCTTTATCATGGTCATCGCCATCTATCCTGTCATCACCTTCATCGTGGCTATCACCTTTATCATGGTCATCGCCTTCTAACCGCTCATCACCTTTATCAGACATGACTTCTAACCATAATCAGAGCCTGAAATACACTGATTAGAAAAACAGACATATTCAAACAGAGACGCAAAATCGAGAGACATCAAATTACACAAACTACAATTGTCTCTCTGATGCCAATGAAATTACTACATTATATATATAATTTTATTTTATCTTGTCTCTTGTGCAATATTGCCGTATAATATTGGTAATATCGGCCTAATAGTTCCGAGTACAATATGGATTTTTATTGTACGAGTCCGCGTTGTGTTTGAAAATCACTATTGTCCAATAGTGATTTTCAAACACACCGCGGACTCGTACAATAAAAATCATGTTGTACTCGGAAATGTTAAATAACCTAATACTCTTATGTATCATTTTAGTAATGTGCACAATTAAAGGTCCGTGAAGTTGGCTCCTTATTCCCAGTTCCCAGTTCCTTATTCGGACGTGAAATTGGCTCCTTATTCACAGTTCCCAGTTCCTTATTCGGTCGTGAAGTTGGCTCCTTGTTCCCAGTTCCCAGTTCCTTATTCGGTCGTGAAGACGGCTCCTTATTCCCAGTTCCCAGTTCATTATTCAGGAATACGCAAATATGTGGTATGATGTTAGAGTTCGTCTGCGCATTGACCTATATACAATTTGTGTAGGTCACGCGGCGTAGAAATAGGGTATCTGAATAAGGAACTCGGAAACCATGAATAAGTAACTGGCTACTCACGCTTCAGAGAATTGACCAAATCCGATTAAAAGAACTGTTATGTTTTTAGAATTCGACTGTGCATTGACCCACATTAAAAGATTTAAGTCACGTGACCTAGAAATAGGTCATCTGAATAAGGAGCTGGAATGAAGCGAATAAGTAACTGGCTATCTTCCCTTCGGAGAATTGACCAAATCCAATGAAAACACATGTAATGTTGTTAGAACCTGACTGCGCATTGAGCCACATTAAAAGATTTAGGTCATGTGACCTAGAAATGGGTCATCTGAATAAGGAGCTGGGTAAAAGCGAATAAGTAACTGGCTTCTCAGGCTTCAGAGAATTGACCAACTCTAATGCAGACACGTGTAATGTTGCTAGAATTCGACTGCACATTGATCCACTTTAAAAAAATATATAGGCCACGTGACCTAGAAATAGGTCATCTGAATAAGGACCTGGAATGGAGAAAATAAGTAACTGGCTTCTCAGGTTTCAGAAAATTGACCAAATCCAATGCAAACACATGTAACGTTGTTCGAATTTGACTGTGCATTGAGCCACATTAAAAAATGTAGTTCATGTGACCTAGAAATAGGTCATCTGAATAAGGATCTGGAATGAAGCCGAATAAGTAAGC
The DNA here is from genome assembly GCA_034401795.1 of Chaetoderma sp. LZ-2023a. Taxonomy (NCBI): domain Eukaryota; kingdom Metazoa; phylum Mollusca; class Caudofoveata; order Chaetodermatida; family Chaetodermatidae; genus Chaetoderma; species Chaetoderma sp. LZ-2023a. The sequence goes on along the minus strand of CM067372.1, from coordinate 105,660,167 downwards.
TTCATACGCTTCAGAGAATTGACCAAATCCAATGCAAATACGTATAATGTTGTTAGAATCCGACTGCGCATTGACCCACATTGATTCCTTAGATTTGGTTCATTGATGATGAGGAAAAGTAGGAATCTTAGGCTGGCGGTAGTGAATTCTTTTGACAACCTGATCGGAAACAACTGCTGAATATAAAACAGTTGTTGCTGAAATGTCTTTTGAGATTATGGTGCACACTTTAACTAGGATAAGAGCATCTTCTAAGAAGTCTCGTTTCTTCAGAGCTTTCTTCAATATGTTTCTGACCCCTTCTGTGAAAGTAAGAACAGTGTATTTCCCATCGCACTGTTTTTGTGCCTCTGGAAACCAATCCAACAAACTGTCCTTCAGTCTAGTCTTATTTAAAACCTGTTTTACGCCCAGATCATGTAAGTGTGTGTAGCTCTGACAGCCTCAAGGTGTTCCAGAGTCTACAACTTTTTGATGTAGCATGTCAAATCCATAAATTTCCTAGACTCATTGACATTTTCATCTGGGTTTCCTGCTTTCTTCTTAGTCAATTTTCTAGAGTGGCTGCGCTAACGATTTCGCCGCTTGACATGCCATTTTAGATGATAAAAAGGGAGGGAGGGAGGGAGGGAGGGAGGGGGAGGGAGGGAGGGAGGGAGGGAGAGAGAAAGAGAGAGAGAGAGAGAGAGAGATGAGGTGGGGGAGTTGAGGGGAGGGTGGGAGGGAGAGGGGGGGGGGGGGAGGGTAGCGGGGAGGGAGATTTGTCAGCATTAAATGTCGAATCTTAGTACAGGTCAACTTCTTTGAGAGTCTTTCACAAAAGAAACACATTCGATAGTTCAGTCACTGGCGATGAGTTGGCCTTTTACTTTCAGCATCATCAGTGTTATGTTCTTTTTTCCTCTTTGCTGTTGTCAGCTTAGTAGTGTTGTATTTCAAATAACGGGACTTATGCCACAATGCGCGGTCGGGTGAAAATGTGCCAGCACTGTGATCACCTCCAGAATATAATTCTGTTGGAAGCAAAACGATTACTCTGAACTCCTCTATTTTTGTCAAGAATGGTATATACGCATCTGCCTTATGGCCACAATTTCCTGGTGTGTCTAGTGGGAATTTTAGTGGTTCAAGTTTATCTTTTTGACAGATAATGCAACGACGCCAATCAAGATCCTGTCCATCATCTCACAATCGAAAAACATACGTCTAGGTATAAATATTTGGTGGCTATCAGACGTATAATTATATATGTGATAATGGATTGCCCACATCAGGATTCAGAGACGTCAAAAACCTTAATTTATATACCAACCATGCCGTTCCACGATTTATAGAACCCGAGATATGTGATATTTTGCATTATTTGGTGGCCATTTTGAATTTTGGCATTTTATGGGAAAACGCAGGAGAATTCAGGTGCGCTCCTAGGCCAACGTCTTTTTATACCCCGCCAAAAAAATGTGGCTGGGTGTTATGTAATGCCGCCATCCGTCCAGGCAGGCAGTCGGGCGGGCGGGCGGGCGGGCGGGCGGGCAGGCATGCGGCAGAGTGTTTTCTGGATGATAATTCTGTTACCGTTGGTCGCATCACATTGAAACTTCATAGGGTGGTTGGACTAGGTCTTGGCAAGAAACTTATCGAAATCGACGATGATCCGAAATCCAAGATGGCCGCCAGCCACCAGCGCCTATCTTGAAAATTGGTTTCCGGATAATAACTCTGTTACCGTTTGTCAGATCGCATTGAAACTTCATAGTGTAGTTGGACTGTCTTGGGAAGAAACCTATCGAAATCGACGATTATCCAAAATCCAAGATGGCCGCCAGCCACCAGCACCCATCTTGAAAATTGGTTTCCAGATGATAACTCCGTTACCGTTTATCGGATCGCTTTGAAACTTCATAGGGTGGTTGGACTAGGTCTGGAGAAGACACCTATCGAAATTGACAATGATCCGAACTCTAAGATGGCCGACAGCCATGGGCTGCCATCTTGAAAGTTGGTTTTTGGATGATATCTCTTAGCATTTATCAGATCACTTCATAGGGTCGTTGGAATATGTCTGGTGAGGAAACTTATCAAACTTTACAATAATCCGTAATCCAATATGCCCGCCAGTCAGCAACGGTCATCTTGAAAATTGGTTTTCCGACGATACTTCCTTGACCGTTTAATGGATCGCGGGGTATTATGCGCCGTTTGCGGAGCTCTTGTTTACTTTTGTGCCAGGTCGATATTCCGAAGGTGCATAGGTCCGACGGTTCAATGGTCCGAAGTTCATAGGTGCGAATGTTCATTAGTCCGAAATTACAAAGGTTCTTAATTCCAAAGGTGCATTACTTCTGTGGTTTTGGCGATTTCATTCCGAAAATTACGTGATCCAAAATGCTCCCAATGCAAGGTTTGTTGATTAAACTTGGTTCAGCTGTTGCCCTAGCTTATATGTTTCTTGATGTTCATATTAATCAATCCCGGAGACAACCTTTAATGGTGTTTCGAAAAATAGCGCAGAATCTAAGATGGCAACTGACCAAATCAATCAATCACCTTAGATTGACTGATCTCATCAATTAATTCGAGTCGAAACCATCAAAGTCATAATTAGCAAATGTAAAAAAATTATGTATGACCATCTGACAGTCAAAATCCATCACCAAGCAAAACACAATTTGGGACGACGATGGCAGTCATGTCTTTCCTCTATCAACTTCACGTGAACAAACTTGCTAATTTGATTTGCTAAATTTCCACCGAATGCCTTTAGTGGTTCTGGAGTAGTTTGTTTCTGATAATAGTCCATCCAAGACGACCAACAGGGATATTGAGAAACGAGGTTCCCTTGAACAAACCTGTTTCAACTCTTGTTCCACCGAGAATATCAACAATTCTGCTTACCTGAAAACTTGTTGATCACCATGCCTTAATAATGTATCTTGTTATATTTAATTGAAGTCGGTCAAGCGGTTGTATAAACAGCTTTCTATGGATAACATTGAGGACAGACGTTCGTCATGCTGACATATGGATGACAGATAGTCAACGTGGCATTGCAAGTTCGCTTGCTCCTTCAGGCCAAATGGCTTAATAATCATTTACATCGCCCATCTAACACCCATTGTAGAAACATATATGCTAGAACAGCAGCTATACTTATTGTTTTACATGATATTCTTAGCAACAGTGGCAATAACTCAGCTTGTTGAACACCCTCAACATATGAACGCTTTCAGGTCTATAACGTCCAGAACGTATCACACATCATATTGGTATAGCCTGTGTTAGTTCAGCCTTGCTCAGTTATAGAGGGTAAATCCACTTGTCATATGCAAATACGGCAATGGCGGACCATTCTGCCGCTCAGTATGCTTCAGAAAAGTAAGGGGTGTAAGAGATTCCACAGCGTTGAAGTCCAGGCTGTCCCAATACTCTATATCCTCTGATGACCCTCTTGTGTTGACATCTATTGGAAATCTTGCTGATAAGAGAGACCAATGCATGCAATGTTATCCCTGTTCTTACGGTTGAATACAGCATGCTTTCCTCTTATCGAAGGAGGGAGCTCAATATAGGATCCACCACGTCGTGGTTGATATCTGGTGATATTGAGGTACAGTGCCAGACGACTCGCGATTGTAGTTCACAAGGCCTTGTAGCCTTGACATGTAGTTCGCATCTGTACCAGCGAGGAGGGCGTCTTACTCGGACAAAAACAAAGGATCGGTGTCAACTTCCTTGTGTAGAGTCACCCTGGGAGAGAGGCAGAACTTGACACTTTTACACTTACACCCACAAAAATCTAAACACACTCAACCTTCCTTGACCACGCATGGGAGTCCACCCAGAGCGCCTAGGTTTCAAAGATCTCAGGCACACGGGTTTTTGGGTAGGGGGACTGGGGTGTACTCTCTGCGACACCCAATTGACTACCATCCATCCTGTATCAGATACTGTTACATACCCTGATAATTAATTTGAGTCACGGTAAAATATCGATGAATATAATTTCGTAGCCGTTTAGATTGTAGCTTTATCAGTATTTCTTTATTTTCTTGCAACACAAGCAGATTATTGCGTTCTCTCTCTCTCTCTTTCTCTCTCTCTCTCTCTCTCTCTCTCTCTCTCTCTCTCTATCTCTCTGATTTTTGTATTATATAAATTTTAATTGTGTACATAGGTTTAACTATATGCTGCCGTCTAATAATTATGTAGGGAGCGGGCTAAAATAAGTTGCTAGAGCTTGTGTCCAATCCCATTGTACACATGTTAGGGAAAAAATATGAATAAACCCATATTGCGTTGACCTATTTCCCAATTTTATTATTCAATAATTATGAACTAACGCAATTAAGAAATAAAATTACAGGAGTTCTCATGATTCTAGAGTGGAGAAGAGGAACGATAGACCCAGATAGCTTTTAAATAGAAACGTTAACAATGGACGGAATGCTTGGAAAACGGAATTGTCTTCGAGATTTCCCTCTGGATATTTCAGACCACTCATAATTTGCAGTATAATTGATACTTCTATAGAATCATTTATTAATGCAATTATTCGGCGTTATCTTGGAGTAATGGATACATAGCTGGCGTTAGAAGTTGCTGGCCTTTTGGGATGACATGCCAGCATTTCGCCGGCACTCGCTCATTTAAGGCGTTTTTCTATCACTCAGTATTCAAGGAAACGCTTCTCAGAGGACCTTGCTTTCAAAGATCTCATCCGCACACAAATGGAAGTTGATGGAGTTTTGGGAGAGCATCTTAGCATTTCTTAATTTTAATCACGCTCCAGGCTAGGTGCTATACAAGATAAACTAAAAACGAGTGTGGAAGAAATATACTTTCGACAAAAATTGCAAACATGGTTTTTTTTAATGTCCCGTTTTACCCCAGGCCGGGGGGGGGGGGGAGCAAAATCGGACAGGGTATCCATTTTTACCCCAGTGAGAAAACACATCGTACAGCAACAGCAGCAGCAGCTGCGACCACCACTGACGTTGCTGTCACCGTCATCGTCGGCGACGGCGGTGGCGGCGGCGTCGCGGTAGTAGTAGTAGTAGTAGTAGTAGTAGTCACATTTTCGCGTTTCCTGCATATGCGTATGCATAATTTATTTTGTAATATATCATACCTTAATGAACCATATATTTAACATATAGCCATCTTAATTTAGCAGTTGCATTTGAGACATTTCTGTAGAAATACACGGCTTAACATATAACCTTATATCGACATGCGCAAAATTCAAAATAGCGATACAAAAAACTATATCGTTTCTAAAATAAGATAAAGAGATAATGCATTCCTAAAATATCTTTACGTTTTCTTCAAGGAGCATGAGATGTTATACCGCGTTATCATCGCTGTTCTCAAATATGGTTAATTTAAGCATACTGGAACTGAGCTGGCAGTGAGCTGCAATAATAAGCTAGACATTCAAAGCCATTTCAGGATTGAATCCGTCAGAAATTTCAACGAAAGCCATTTCTGAATTTCTCCACACCAAATTGAGTGTAGAATGGCATACTATGATCCACGGAGATCGATGCATTCGATCATTTTCTTTCTGACCTCACTTTTAATTAACTTTGCAACAATGTTATTTAAAATTAAGGGCAGAGTTAAAAATATATCTGGATCCATCCTTACACCATTCTAAATATTGGAATATCAGTGGATTTGCGTTAGAAATACCTTTCAGACCATAACAGATCTCAGGGTATTTAATCTAAAATTCGCGGTTAGAATGATTATAATTTCATATCTAGTGATGCTGTGAAATTTTTTTCAAAAAATACAATTTAGAGGTAGCTGTTAGAAATTTGGATGTGTCTTGACCAATTCTTAACCTATTCTCAATATTGAATCACGTGTTATCAATATACGGTTAAATTAGTTTTAAAATTCTGGAACAAATAATTCGCGTCTGGCGTAAATTATATAGTACATCGTGGCTGTTGCCTGCCCGCCGGTGTCCAATATGGTGATGCGCCTGTAGGCATATTCGTCCGAAATATAAAAATGTTGATAGACAGACAGACAGACAGACTTATACTAGATGAGGGTCGGAACTAAAATTTTAATTTTAAAAGTGCTTCCAACCACCCTGGTCGATGTACCTTACATTAGATTAGCTTCGTAGTTAGTGGAAGATAAACTCCAAATTGAGGAAGGTGTGCTTATCAGTTTCCATTTGATTTCACGGAACAAGATCCGATAGAACTAGTAGTGGGTGAATCCACCTTTAGCTATGCCCACCCAATCGCTAGCTAAGTTCCGCTCACGCTTTGTCCGTGTTGGGATCGCTCGAACCCTGAATTTACTGAAGCTCAATTTCCATAAAACCATACAGGTAAGCTGTTGAATATTTTGAAATTAATTAGGCTAGGTGCTGTTGCTGCATATGCCAGCAGCACCGCCCATTCAAATTAGTTTAAAACATATTCAAAATAATGTTTATTAAATAGTAACATGTGACAAAAATTGATTCTTACGCCAAATACCTGATCGACAGATTGGATTGCTCTTTTCAAAGTAAAGCATACCAGAGTGAAGTCTGCCAATGACTTTTTACTAGTAGCCACGCCTATGGCACACGTCTTTAAGAGAACAGCTGAATCATATTGTCACCAATTCGAAGACATATCTGTCGGTTTCGAAAAATTGATCTTTCCACTTTTAGCTATGCCCCGCCAATCTCAACCTAAGCTCCACCCACACCACGTCGAGTTTGGATCGATTCATTTCTGAACTCCCTGACTATCAATTTCCAGAAAACTATACATGTAAGATGTTGAATATTTCGAAATTAATTTGACTAGGTGATGTTGCTGCTATAGCAGCAACAACGCCCAGTCAAATTTGTTTCAAAATATTCAACGGCATCTTTATTAAATAGTAATTCGTACAACGTGTCGGGCTATTAAGCGTTAAAGACGGACTATATGGAGTCATTTATGACGTCATGATTATGACGTCAGCCTACACGTCGCGTAGTTGATTATGACGTCATATGAGTGAGTGAAGAAATGGATTCATGAACTGTACTAGATGGCTCCACACATGTCTAAACACATTTGTACTTGCTAGCTTTGTCAAGCTCTCCATGTAGTACTCATCCTAAACGAGTAATACATAATCATTAACTGCTTTAGTATGTCATATTGAAGATAGCATCCGCATCACGGATGATGACCTACTAGCCGTGCCATCACATACTTGCACAGGGAGCAGCCTTTCAAAGTAACGTACCAGGCCAAAAGGACATGTTTGGTGTTCATGATCAACGAACGATGAGTCATCTCTGAACTCCAAGACTATCAATTTCCAGAAAACTATACATGTAAGCTTGAGAAAAATTGAGAACCTCCTTATGAATGATTCCAAAACAGAGTTCACCCACCTATCTACAAAGCATGAAACTATAGAATATTACGATCCACTTCGTGGCGGCGAACCATGGAGGAAAGGTAAAATCCTGGGCTCATTGCTTTGCAGTACTGATGACATTGCTGCACGCTGCGTCATGGGGAGCATAGCTTCCCAGTCCTTCTGAAAGCTATGGATTCATAGATCAAAGCTGCCCTTGATTAAAAGGCTACGTTTATACAACGCAACCTGCGTATCCTTGATGCTGTGTAACTATAATAGCTGGGCAGCTCCAAGGGCAGCTCTAGATAAACTCGGTGCCTGCCACCACTGGACACCGATGGCCAGAAAGCATAATTTAAAATGATGCACTAGACAAGATCGCCGCTGTCTGTAAAAATCACCCAGCAAAGATGGTCCATGTTTGGCCATGTGCTAAGGATGCCAGAAGAGACACCAGCGCAGAGAGCCTTGGACTTCTCCTTGCTCGGGGCCAGCAAATACAAAGCCAGGAGAGGACGTCATTGCATAAATCTGCTAAGCGTGCTACGAGGTGACCTCAAGAAAGCAGGACACGGTACATTAAAATCAAGAATGGATCTGAGGAAGCTAAGGATTTCGGCTGAGGACAAGACATTGTAGACAAAGGCGAAGAAGGACTAAATGCAGCTGTAAGATGTTTCTACCACTACACCTGCAGAATACAGTAATCATACATGGGTCAGCAATGGAACAATCCAGTTTTAACTATGCCCAGCCCATTTCCAACTCAGCTCCACTACACTTCGCCCCTGTATGGATCGATCGACCCCTGATCTCCCTGATTATCAATTTGAAGGAAACTATACAGCAGCGCCCGATTAAATTAGTTTCAAAATGTTCAACAGCATGTTTATACACGGCGTACAACCATGCTTAGTCCGTCATCAATTAAGCGTTCTTAACGAACCTAGCTTTGTGATTGATTAAGATGTCATCCTACCCGCCACGTAGTTGATTATTAATCGTCATATGACTGATGGATAAACTGGAATCCTCCATTGGCTTTGTACTGTCGATACTTTGGTATCATACATCTCTAGTTATATCCCAATCAGCCTCACAGTGCCTATGATAGCTGAATCAGAAGGTCTCGCCCATCCATTACAAAATCAATGTTTTCATCAGTGAATGGATTCCAAATCTCTTCCATGATATTTGTTGGTGATGTAGCATCGTATAACAATGCCATCCATAATGGTAGCATTGACTTATGCTGCTGAGGATTTGTTGTCTGTCCATTGATATTTCAAACTCGTCAATCATCTGGGTTTCCCCACCATTGAATATCAGCTATCGCCGTGAGACTGCTCGGTTCTCAATTAACACCACCAATGCAAATATCAGAGAATAACCTGCTGTTTTGGCTGGGATTCGCAACTAGCATAAGTCGGTCGCTCAGCCTTTTCAGTCAAATGTCTGACATTTCTGTCAAGGCTACCTAAGTCGCAACTATAACATGTCGAAATGGCCACAATGAATTTGCCTCGGGGAACTTATTAAAAGCAGCAAGATGTATGACCTCTAGTGCAGCCAATGGCATGCAGCTGGATTGGAAACCATCTGTCACAATTGGTGTTGTTCAACGCCAAAGGACCATAAACTGTTGCTGATCGAATCATCTATGTAGATTAGAAAATCTGTTTCTCATACTGCTCATACATAGATCATCTCCGAGCTCCATGATGATGGCACACGATTGGAACTTGGAACATGACACAGATTTGTCACTACACCAGACTGTAAAAAATATGCGATTTTCTCACTCTTCCAGGATGCTTTAAAGATTTCTGCATACGTCTATTCAGTATTCAATATATTATCTGTGGCATAATAAGCATGGTGAATGTCTGCCACATTTGGGGATTTCATGAATGTTTGTCCTTTCCTAATCCCTATACGTTACACTGTCATCTAGAAAATATCAAAGTAGGTGTACAACTAGCATCTCAATGTGTATCCCACTAGCAATGTTCTCTTCCCAAATGCTTGTTGGTCTGGCCACTGGATCTGATTTGCTAGTGTACATGCGCCATTGCAGATCTTTGATATAATGAACAATTGTCTAGGAATCAGGATATTCCACTGCCCTTTTCACTACAACGTGGACATTTTTGACCTTGTTAAGGAACAGCAGGAACAAAGAAGTTGGATTCACGCTGTTGTCTCATATTGCATTAAGCGGTTGTCAGTTGCCACGATTTAGAACTCATAAGGCAATCATCTTCGTTTGAGCTTTCTAGCTTTGATATAGATTGTTACAGTCTACACAGAACATATGAGCGGACGGGCGGTGGATGATCATTGTTTGTGAGCCAAGTCTTTGTGGCAAGAATATGGATGTATCTACGATGGATGCATACTATGTTTAATCACACTACCCTTTTACTTGGATGGCGGAATCGGGATTTCCTAGATCCAGGAAAGGAATCTGGTTTGGGGTCTACGTTTCCCAATACACCATTTACGCACAAACCTCATTCCTTCTGAGTACACTGGAGATGTTTTGCACTCGATTACAAGACAACTGCTGAAGATTGCTGAAAAGAGTCTAGTAGAGAACGCTTCTACCATAGCACCTGGATAAATAGGCAGGGTGTTTCTCTTTCTTATCTGTACCTTACAGCAAAAGCAATTTCCTAATAGTTTCTAGAGTTAGCGAACGAAAGCAGATGCGTATATGTGAGGATAGACTGTGGAACAAACGTGCAGCTTGATTATGTTTTGATATTTAGAACGTTCATGGCCACACCCACTAGTGATAAGAGTGAATATGGCACACGCCCCTCCTGACACAGGTCTTAAAATGGACCACCGAATCACATTGTTCGTTTGAATATGCGTCTGTATATAATGTTCGCAGCCCTAACAGCGTAAATAGCATAATTGTCAGCACCATGATCGCGTAGTAGAGTTAATGTCCTGTTTCAAATGCTAACAACTACCATGTTATGGCGGTGCTTTCAGCTTTCCATATCTAGAGAGTAACTTATGAACCAATCTTTAGGTCGTTGACTGAACACGTTTAATCAAAGTTATTTCAGACTGCGCTGATTAAATTTCAGAGCTCTTATTTTTTAATACTGGGTCGCTGTGCTGTTAAATAATACAGGAGGCTTCCATACAATACCCGGTAATTGGTATTGAAATATCATTGTTCAGAAGCGATTCTCCTTATCATTGTGTAAAGAGATCAAATGCTTGGTATGGTACTTTCCCTCCTGTGCAATCAAAATACCAGCATTTGGTTTGGCAAGTGGATGGTTGGTTGAGATTTGCGTCACGGTTGATGCGTCATGCAGTGCCTATTCATGACGCAGTCTCGCCACAAAATGGATGTGTTGTTGCTAACGTTATGGGCGTATCACATGCTGTGACGAGTGTAAATCGAGACATTGTCGCCACTGGTCGATTTCCTATTTTCTGTCCGTCGAGATTTGCTTTTATTAATGCTACGTCTGCACGAGTCATGCCATTTAGCTTTGCAACACGCAAAGGTTACGTCATTGCCACCACAGGCGTCTACTTGTGACAGATGCAGTAATTTTTGCAAGCCGATATTGTCAAGGAAACTGTTCAGATTGTCAGAGATGGTCTTGCAACATTCCCTGTGTCGCATGGCATGTGCGTGCATGCGTGCGTGCGTGCGTGCGTGCGTGCGTGCGTGCGTGCGTGCGTACTTACGTGCGTGCGTGCGTATGTGTGTGTGTGTGTCTGTCTTTTCTGTCTGTCGGTCTATCGGTTGGCGTCAAAAGTAACACCAGTTTTATTTTCTTATATAATTTGCACACTGTTGCTCATCAGTTCTATGGTAATTTAACAGGACATCGCAACTGTGTGCCACAAAACTTTAAATCCGACATATTTACCATATATATATTACGTTTGTTTTGAGTCCAAGAATGTGTTATGAAGGCATGCATCTCTGGTCTCAAGTTCGGAATTCGTTGATGTTTTTAAATTCCCAGTCAAACAAGTTATTTCCTACGGGAGTGCGTGTATGCCGTCTTGTGAAAGAGTTCTATGCTGGGTATGGTTGATTTTGTTATCGATCATTTGCCCCGATGTTCCGATGGGACACGCATATTAATAGATCTTTCCGGTTTTAGCTATGCCCCTCCCATCTCTAGCTAAGCTTCGCCCACACCTCGCTCGTGTTGGGATCGATCGATCTTTGAACACCCTGACTATCAATTTCCAAAAAACTATATAGGTAAGCTGTTGAATATTTTGAAACTAATTTGACTGGGTGCTGTTACTGCCTAAGGCAGTTTCAAAATATTCAACAGCATGTTTATTAAATAGCAAAGAATTACAAATACATACAATTTATACAACGAGTCGGACTCTGAGATTTGATGACGATCTATACGGAACCCTTTGTGACGTAATGATTGTGACGCCATCATACACGCGCTGAGCTGATTATGATGTCATACGAGGTCAGATGATGGATGGATACTCTGGAAAGGGGAATTGGTATCATGACTTTGGTTGTGACATATCTACTTGCCTTCGATACATACTTTTGGGTTGTTCAAGTGAGTGGTCATGGTAACATCAGGGTCGTGATGTATAGGTGTCATATTGTGACTTCGTTGTGTGGGCGCGGTGCTAAAGTTGGCCATATATATTGCGTTTGCCGTAATTGCATTGTGAATCAACGTTGAAATTACGTCATGGCATAATTTCGACATTGATTCACGTTCCAACGCTACTACAGAGTCCTGTACCCACTGGGATATAGCAGACTCATTTTGCGGGTGGGGGTGGGTGGGGGGGGGGGGGGGGGGGCTTGTGAAACTTACCTTAGATGAAACTCTAACAGATGTATATATTTATTTTAATAAAAGGTTTATTAGACTTGTGAAATCAGCTTCTCAGATCGCGCTTTATTTCGGAAGTCGTTTTCCACAATTTTCCTCAAAATGGATGTAGCAGGGGAACTTAACAAAGCCCAGTATCCTCAAGTTTTATACTAGACCTGTGAAAATGCAGAATCCGACACCTTTAATAATTATGTATAGCGGGCATATGTCCATTTTGAAAAAAATTAAATGCTTAAATTCAGACCGCAGATTTTGGCAATTTCCTCAGTGTGTTGGTAAATCACTTTAACAAAGCTTATTATGCTCATTTTATAATATTTCTAAAAGTTGGTAGTAAATGTTTTAAAGGAATACTACAAAGATACATTGTTATGCCATGGCGGTCGTCTGCCGTCCGTCGTCTGTCGTCTGTCATCCATCGTCCATCGCCTTTCGTCCGGTGACCGTCGTCCGTCTGTCAAATCGCTTCTTCTCCTTAACGGTCTGACCGATATCAACCAAATTTGGCTGGAGGGATCCTATGCTGGTACCCTCCAGATTGTTTTCTTCATTTTTGATTGGTCAATTTTACGGCCTGAAAATCTTAGCCTTTCGACCAAAAAATTGATCAATCAAAATTCTGAATAGATGTTCTAGAGTCTACCAGGATAGAGTGCATCTGGATAAATTTGGTTGAAATATGTCAAGCAGCTAAGGTGGAGTAAGATTTTGACCATTTCCGGTAAATTTTTCATAAAATCTAAGATTTTCACCCAACAGTTGATCAATCTAAATTCTGAAATGAGCAACCTCCTTCACTCATTGCCTCTCTCCACCCAGGAGTATAAATGGGTACCAGTGTAAAAGCCGGGGAAGTTACCAATAATGGACTGAAATAAAACCAGCCTAGAATGGCGTGAATGGGACCTGGAATCAGGGACTCGATAGACGCCAACCAAACCAATAACTTCTACTATTCCTCAGTCGGGGCGAGGGATTAGTCTAGTACGGTTACATTATCCGAGCATACTACGCAGAGCTCGCCGTTCTGGTAATCTACACCAGCGTAGCTCATTAAATGTTCCTGGAAACGTGACCAGGTGCCAGCCTTACACACGGCGCCAGCTCCGTTTTGTAAACCCCTTTTCAGGGGTAAATAAACCAACTCAATAACAGGATACCTTCACCCTCTTGTGAGGAACATTGGCGTACCACAGGTAATGGTGACGCATTCCCAGTAAACGACCGCAGGAACTTGTGTGAGTGGCGCCAACTTTTGGCCTTCAACATCTAAAACCATCATGTGAAACGATTGGTCCGTTCTGATATCTCGCCAAACCTGTACGCACCACGCGTGATTCGAAACCTGCATGTATCCAGTGCCTTCTTCAATGTGTAGACGTTTAGACTTACTGTGTACTGCGAACATTCCTTTCAACGCCGCTTCTGATCGTCTTGTGACCGTTAACTATTATAAACTCTTCATCATTTGAGGCATCTTCACTTCTGCACCAGGATATTCCGCGTACGTCAACACCTATAGAAAATTCTACTGTGAAACATAAACTGTTATGATTTGCGCCAACAGCAACTGCACTTCCCGAAGTTTTCCTGCGCTGATGACTAATAGGCGCCTTCTTTTATTGTAACATAATTACTTTATTTTCTTAATGCCCTGATTATAAGTAGGCGCATAACAGGTCAGCTGGACCTTATTGTTTCTAAATAAAATTGTATTACGGAGCGCGCCATTTGTTAAACATAGTTCTTTTCTTGATAGTTAAGTTAATCTGTTTATTAAATCCTAAAACTGCGCACTCGCTTGCTTTTACACTATACTGCTTCAATAAATGCACCACCTACTTTTCTAAATGAGGCAACACTTTTTCACTAGAGACGTCTCTCATACCTGCGCATATAGACACGAGATACGGCGCCTAATCCTAAACGAATATTAATTCAGATATTTCGATAGGATAATAGTAGTTAAGGATGACTGCTCAACTAAGGAGGACTGTTTATTGTAAAGCCTCTTTCTCGGCTCTGCACAACGTTACATAGCGAGTTGAGCTTTTCATAATTTGCCACTAACTTCACGGCCTTCTAAATTACCACCGAGCAGCTGTGTATTTCAGCGCCTCTCCGGCCTTCTGGCCAACTAATTATTTGATAACTCCCTCCACCATTTTGGTTAGAACCGAGCCGAGAAATCACAGAGGTTTCTCGACAGTTAGAATCGAAACAGTGACGATTCACATATTCCCCCTGTACCCTCACCTATTAGGATAGCCTTTAAGCCAAAGTAGGATTTTACTGCGCAAACATAGTAGAACGGCTTAGCAATGAACCTCAGGGCACTTACATAACCCTAAAGAAGTGTAAACGTTAGCTTCAGGAAACGAGTCTTACATGGCTCGTTCTCGACACTTCGGTGACGGCGAAAGAAGCTGATAGCAGACTAACTATATGGTGACTGGGAGGGGCGAGTGGGCCGTCCATGCCTTCAAAAGAGATCACCATACTCTGTCATTGACTTCTTCAACCTGCCTTAACTAGATATTGTGCTTACTCAATGCTTTTGTGCTGTCCTGTCTATGTCCTGTTATTTGTGGTCGTGCTGACACGTGGTTAGGAGTCGCTCTCCAGCTTCGGAGTCATTGCCCAGACAACATATACGCGGCGTCGGCCTGAGGTAGTTGTTCAATGAGTCAGACGCGAGATGGGGGCTCGAGCATATACGCCAGGAAGGCAAACCTTCGTCAACGTTAAGTAGTCATAAGCGGTTTGAGGCATAAAACCTAAACATTTGGCCTCAAAAACTAACCGATAGTCTAGCGCCACAAGAAGGACCACCAAAATAATGTGGCACCAACTAAACCAGCGACTAGAATAGCGCTGACTGTGCAGGCTTCTGTTGAAACCTGCGCACCACCTCCACGTGAACCAGTGTGCATCCCTTAATATTAATAGCAACACATATATAATTCAATAATCTTTGTTCTAAATTAGGAGAACAGTATTAACCAGTTCTCCTCCTCCACTTCGGCGTGGTAGGCATTGTCCTGTGACGGAGGCCGGCGTGAGGCATTTTTCTCTCCCAAAACCAATTAATTGGGATGCTTGAGGCATTAGTTTATATTAAACCAGTTTGCCACGCTAGGACTTTCCTTTTACAGGGGTACCTTCCATATATATATAAGGATAGATTAGGTATCTTTGGCGAGATACAAAATAGACGGCGCCAACAAGTCACTTTCATTAATCGCAGAAAACGAAGCACTTTGTTAAACCCTGCGTATATATCTGTTCAGGAAGCCAGCCTTCGACTCGCTGTGCATAACATAAAATACAGAAATGTATAGACACACCAGCTACATGACTAGCCTTGGCGACATGGTAGTGATCGCCATTGGCGTCAATGGTCGCCCAGTCCCACTGGAAGGTGATCATTCCATCATACCTCGAGGTCGGTCTTTGTGATCATCAGTTGCTCGCAGTCTCCCTTCCGCATCCCCGAGGCCAGCTAATCAGCATCGTTAGGACCAGACCGGCGTACCTACCGTCGAGGAAGAGACTACCATGTCCTTTATAGCCACTCATTTTCTGGCACCTAACAGATGGTTCAAATGCTAATGGAGAAAGTGAGCGTCACATGCCCTTTGGGCCTCTTGTTTTTTAAAGCAGAGCTATATAACTGACAAACTCGCCAATCCCAAGATCAGATGTCCCATCGTGTAGCCTGCACTCTTAAGCAAATTTAGAACCCAGCTTTATCGAATTAACAATAACTTTCTTACCATTTATCATATCTGCAAAAGGAAAATACGACTGGAAAGCTTAAAATATGTTCTTTCCTCTTGTCCATCCAGAATCACAATATGTATTAGGTAATATATAAGTAAATTTTTAAACAAGCTTAAAACTTATATTAAAAATGTTAATATTTAGTACAATCATGCTTGCGGTGAAATTGCACATATGGTGGTAAAATGTTTGCCTGGTTCTTGTATGCAGTGGTAACTGGTGTAGGGGAGTCTGGGGTTGTATGCCATATTGATTATGTTGTACGGAGGGTTATAACCAGTTTTCCATGTTGACTATGCCAAGTTTGTTGATAATAAGTATTCATGTGAGGTGAACTAACTAGATCACCGTATTACTGTGGTGCGGATTATTGCGGATTCTGTGTCTCTATCCTTGTCTGTTGTAAAGGATAGATGCAAGCTGTTTGTATGGTTGCTGAATTACATAGAAGGGTGTTGACTATGCTGTAATTGCCGTGGGGTTGTAGTTTGTTTCCGGTATAACTCTTATAACTCATGTCTTGTTGGTGTTCGTGCAATTTGAATTTTTATATTCCAGCCATAAGGCAAGTGTTGTTTGGTGAATCTGTCTTTGTGTATTTTTGCTGTCTTGTTCTGATTGCTCACACGTGGTGGGGTGGGGCTGGGAGAGGGGCTTACTGAAGCTCGTGGAGAGGGTGCTTCTTGGATGGGGAGGACCATCTCCAATTACACAACTGTTGGCGCTTGGTCATACTTTTCAGCACTGGGAATAGACGAGCCGAGAGTCTACTGATCAGGCTGCGTCCCTGCCCAGCATCAGCCACCGTGGTGTCCAACATGTGGGAGGCCACCCTTCCTGAAACAGCAGACTCTCATATCTGAAGCATGACAATCTTCAGACGACGAGTGGAGTGTGAGGATGGTGGGGCGTGTGATGTCTGAACTCGTTGCGGAAATGAGGGGCGCAGTTTGGAATGTGGGTGGTGTGGTTTTTGATCGGGGTGTCGCTTGGCAGGGGGTGGTACCGCGATTTTATGGCTTCGATGGGAAGTACACCGAGTTGTGCAGTTTCCCTGTTGGCTAGAATAGGCGAAGGTTTCATCAAACCTGCTCACTCCCATGCTATTTATTAAATGTTCCATCCCACAGGAGGCACTTTGGTTAGGGACAGCTTCAGCCTCCGCTTGTAGCAACTCTATAATGGGGTAATAGCATGAAATGGGTGGCGCTAGGAAGAGGAAAGGGGACTGCACAAACGAAAAGGTGTTAAAATACGGTTTACCAGACGTAGCTCTGAGGAGGGAGAGGGCGAGTGTGTGGCTCGTCGTCGTCCTCAGCGTTAATCATTAGCATCGATGTAGAGGGGTGGATGTTCATACTGGGCGAGATGCGGGCCTAGATGGATGTGGGTCGAGCCATTGGTCACCTATGGATTCATTGGATGAACGCATAGGGCATGATGGTTGGTAATGCCCCTTGGGGGGACTTTCATAACGACGTCCGTGTTCCAGCGAAGGTGTTGGGTGCCTAGCACGGATGTCTGACAAAGTAATGTAGGAAATATCTGCCTGCTATACATCTCTAAATGCTTCGTCGCTGATTGCCGAATACTCCTGTCTTATGGGTGCTAATGATCCAGCACCGGGGAATTGAAAGTCGTTACTGGTGACAGCTCTATCAGTCATCCCATCCCAATACTCCACTTCTTGATCAGGGGCGTAAGTGTTGAAATGGAAGGGGGGCTGGAACATGCGGGAGTTACAGTTGGGTGAGGGTTCACTTTGTCTTCGAGCCTCACATCTGGCGCCACTTGTAGCCTCCAGGGGCATGCACTGCTCTGGGAAATTATCCTGTACCTCGGCATAACAGGTACACTGTGCGTCGGTCTGATGATGCTGGTTAGCTAGCCCTCCGGGATACGGGAGAATAACCACATGTCTCTTGGCTCCACAAAGACCGAGCTCTAGAGTCGGTGGAAGGATCATGCTCCAGTGGGGTCGTGCGACCATTGTCACGGAAGTTCACCCACACCGTCTCTTCCCTACTGTTAGTGCCACTGGTGTGTCGGTTCATAATTAGAAATTTAGATGTGAGACAAACAATCGTACTCGTTCGCTTCTGAATTAGTTACGTATGTAAGATCGGTATGGTGTTATCCATTTTGATCATCGCCAGAGGTATCTCACCGATCTCTGATCTGTATAATCTGTGAGGTATTCCTGCAAATGAGGGTCCTAACGTGGCTACTTTAGCAGGTTTAATATAAACTATAATAATCTCAGGCCGGCCACGGTTTTTGGATGCGCGAAGAAAGTGTCTCGTGCAGGCCTCTATCACAGGAAAATGCCTACAACGCTGATGCGGAGGAGGAGAGATGGGGAAAAGTGTCAGTCTCCTATTCAAACAATGCTAAGAGTGAGACAATTAATCAACCTAGTGTAATTAAAAGTTTTTGGATTGCACGTCTGGTTTACATGAAGGTGGGGTGGATAATTTCCGTAGAATTCAACACCGCTACCTTATGTGGGTTAAAGATATTGATTTAGTAGATGCCACTTTATTTATGTGGGCCTTCTTGCTAGAACCTATACTAACAGTTTGTTTTTGGTACTGAGCATTCCAAGTTTAGGCCGCAAGTCGCTTTGTGTTTTCCTATCTTTAATGGGAAGGCCTGTCTGGCGAGTATGCTCGGTGCTCACCATAGGCACCACCACGGAGCATCCTCCTCAGACCAACAGCATGCCAACATGTCCTCTGGTGGTAGTTTCAGAATCAAGTAATGATCCCATTCGCATACCGTAGCATGACCACAAATAACAACATGGGGGCACGTCACATTACACAGCATTTTATAAAGCACATATCTATTTATGGGGAGAAAGAAACAGATATCCAACTATGGTGACCTTCCTGTGAAGGCGTGGGGGGGGGGGCTCAATGGCCGCGCCCAGTCACCATTGAGTTAGATGGCGATCTGTGTCTTTATCCGTCACATAGAGTTTCGAGAGCAGATCATGTGAGATCTGCTCCCTGGAGCTAATGTGTATCTGCTTTAGGATTAAGGAAGGTGCCCAAAAGAATGCACTGCTGGGACAGTCTAACATATTTATATTTTCGCAGTGATTCCTACTTTGGCAAAAAGGCTTAGCTAACAGGTATACGAAGATACAGATGGGATGTATGTGGTCATCGACATTTTGATTCTGACCACCAAGAAAGCCCAATAGTTTCTTACGTCAGTTCTAACCAACGTGGCAGAGGGAATCAAGACAATTAATAGGCCAGGTGGCTGGAAAAGCGTAGGTAGACAATTACTCAATATATAGAATTTAGGAGGCCCTACGGTAGAGGGCCAATTTATACAAACTTGCTGGTGTGCGAGGTATGACGGATCCGCAGAACTCGGAAAAGAGGCTTTACACAAACAAGTCTCCTTTGGAGTAGGCGTCCCTAGCTACTTTTAAACCTATCCTACTGAGCTATTATAGTAAGGTTTAGTGGTTGCATGTCATGTTCGCTAGTGAGAACATGGACTGTGACCCTACTGAAAAATTGTTGCTGTAGGGAAGAAACAAGTTGATGTATTTGTTGTTGGTGTATAGTGTAACCTAAGCGAAGTGCGGTCCGAGTATTTTTGTAGAATATAAATAATTAAACAAAAAGTACTAACTTGGATGGCTACTGCCATATTACACAACTATACAGTACAGTAAAATAGCGAGGTCACATCCGACCTTGCGGTGTCTTTTAGTCATCAGCACTAAAAAAATAAATATATACAATAAAATATAATAAAGGTCACATCCGACTTTGTGGTACCTAAAAGTAGTCGGTACCTACTGGAAAACAGTCAAATAATAATATTACGGTGTACCTATTAGTCATCGGTACAAAAATGTCCTATAACGTCACTGTAGTTGAAATGTCACATGTATGCAGCGCGAACTGGCACGATTATGTAGTCGCTTGCTTGGTGGTTAGCCACAGACGATCTAACTGATACAGCTCATGCTCGGGAATGATGAAGAAGAACTCTGTTAGATGGATAGTAGATAGTCACGTACCAAATATAAAGTTTCAGAATTATGCGGCCATCGAAGTTTCCGTACTAATGCGGATTAAAGCTCTCATTTTTATTAATGAAGGGCTACCATGAAAGTTAAATTGATACATGATACATCTTGCTAGGCGCAAGATGATACACACCGCATAGCTCGTACAGTGAATAAAGCAATGTACTTATCCAGACTGTGGTCAAAAACGTTAATTGGAAGCAGTAGACATGTGCGAAGTTTGTGCTACCACATTTTCAGCATGGTACTGCAGATCTGGCAAGATATCATCGAACACGCCCGTCCAACATACTGGTTCGGCCAAAAGGCTGCACTCCAGAGAAGGTCCCTCTGAAGTTTGTTGGGTATGGGAAGGCTCAATGACTCCTGTCTCCAACATTTCTTTTACTTGATCATGGGCCTCTGCCTCATTTTCTATCGGGAGATGCTGAATGGGTTGGCAGACTGGGAAGTCATGTCCGGTGTCTACAGAATAGCATACAATGTGCATTTCTCCCAGGTCTAGATGGCCTGACAAGAAACTTTCCTTGAAGGTGTATAGTAAATGGTGTACTTCTTGTTGTTTTTGTCCTATATCTAGGCTCGGGAAGATCGTGTGGAGCGGTTGGGTGTTGTGCATGGTGGTTTAGAGGGTCCTTGATCGAGACAATTTTCACCAATTGGCCATAGCGAATGCCAGGGTTTAGTGTGATGGTGTCGGCTGTGCCATTACAAATCCTAAAGGGTATGTGGTTTTTGTCAGTGGTTGAGACTAACATTTTAGGACTAGTGCATTAAGAGGCTGCCATATAATCAGAGTCTGGCTCCAACATGGTGGTGTGTATATTTAAGCGTAAGTGTGGTACAGTGACCCATAGCAGACCTTCCTGGCTCAGCTCGATCGTAGCTTCACTTGCTACGTAGTATGGCACAAGTATCATAAAGCGAGGACTGTGTGCCCAGGGGAATGCAGCAGTCATGAAGATCGAGTTCTTGCTCTCGACAATGAATAACGGCCAGAAAGTCAGCGCCGAGAAGGGCGTCATTCTGAATAGAGGCAACCAACACTTTTTGGATGAATTGTAATTCCTCTATCTGAATGATGGTATTTAAAATCCCTGCCACTGGAATGTTGGCACTGGTCTGTAAAAATATAGTGTTGGACCTGAGAGATAGCCGTCTGTGAGGTGGGATGTTCTAATAGAGGCGCGTGTTTAATACTGTGATGGAGGCGCCAGTATCGACGGTTGCACTAGTGGACACACCGCCAAACAGGCAATCACGTTTGTAGATGATCTTATGAGAAGTGCCAGGCAGCATCTGAATTGATGCTGGGTGGTCACTTATCTTGGGAATTCGATCATCTTCGATGTAAGTAGCCTGGTTGGAAATGGCTTTGCTCAGTTTGTAATGGTGGCTGAGTGTAGAAAGGACCGACCTGTCTTCGCTGCTGCTTGTGGGTGGCAGGAGTGGGCAGGGTTGTGGGAAGAGATGTGGCTAGTGTGGTGGTGGGAGGAGGGATGGATACTTCTGGTTGTTGGGGGTGCATATTTGTTACGTAGGCAGGGGCAGACACGATCCCTAGCCCATATTCGACAGAACATTACTGTATGGGTCGGACAGGTGCAGTAATAGCACCTGCCATAGAACCGTCTATGGCTCTTATTCTGACAGGCCGATTGTTTTTCACTCCAGGTCAGCTCGTAATCTGGTCCGATGGGATGGATGTCGGCTCTGTTTTCCTGTGTTGGTGTAGGTGTGGTCTTTGTACATTGCCTTGATGATGGCACGCCTGGCATCAGATGTATTTGCTGCTGCTGTTGTTCAGATCGGATGTGGCCTTCCGATATCAAGGATGTCGACATTCACAAACTTGGTTGATGATTTCTGCTTAATGTCTCCCTTTAGCATCTCTAGGACTACCGTGTTTACAGCCTTTTTGACTTGACGTGTCCATACACATGTAGGTGGTGGGGCTTGTAGCAGCATGTGAGATGATGGTAATTGATATTTTTGTAAAATCAATTCGACATCTTGAAACCAACTGTGTCTGCCTTCTCTTTTCATATTGCTAACTGTTGTTTGACATAGCCTTCACTCGTTAGTATTGCACCAAGTAATGTCAGCATCTTCTTGTCTATCTGTTCCTCTATTGGCAGTGAACTGAGGAGTAAATATGCCAGTGAATTTGCACAACTATTTGGTTGTAGTGGCTCTGACTCATTTCCTTTTTGGGTATAATAAGGCCTCGAGTCCATACGTACAGCATGGTATTACATAAGTTGCCCATAGTTGTATACCAACAATTGGGCTTAGTCCATTAATTCCATAAAAGCCAGCACCCATCAATGAATAAGCTGTTGCACTGGCTTTTCTTATAATTTCCTTGCCTAGGCCACTTTTGTCGTCTGTTCTTATTAGTCCCAGCTGTTTATATTCCTTTACCACGTCAATCTTTTCTTCGTTTAGTGTCCACTCATATTCCGTTTCCTTGCCTTGATTGAAAAATCATCACTTGACTTTTGGCAATGCCATTAACATATCGTTCTTTATTTGCATGCATTGTTGCGGCATTCATCCACACCTGTAACCCATCTGGGGATGTATCTAGGACTGTCTTATCATCACATAGTGTTATTAAGCCCAAATATATAGAACCAATATGTAGACCAATTACTGTTTGCTCATGTCGTTTCAGTAGCGGATCCTCATATGGCTTATGAAAATCAGGAGACGTGACACCACCTTGTAGAAGGCCTTATTTGACTGCACACTTTCTACTTCTGTGTCCCTCCCATTTGCCTTGTTCTGACATGTTTCTGTCCATTCCATTCCCAATCAACCATAGCTGTCCTGTTATATCAAGGAGATAGAGACGACGCAATAATGACGAATGCCAGATAACATTGAAGGCTTTCTGAGTATCCATAAAACCTATATAGCAGGGCAATTTATCTTCTCTGCATTCCGCTATAACTTCAGGCATTAGTACTGCTGCACCTGATTGTGATTTTCCAGGTGTGAAACCAAATTGTAGATTACTTTGGCTTTCTGAAAACAATGGTCTAATAGGCGCAAGGTAAGGCTGCTCAAAGGCTTTTCCCACTATGGATGTCACTGTGATTTTCTGGTAATTGTCTGGGATCATCGCCGGCTTTTCTGCCTTCCTATGGATTGATGTAATCAGACCAGTTTTCATGCTCTTGTACAAGTCTCTCATGAGACCTATTCTCGAATACTGCAACTCGACAAAGTCGCCAAAATTGAAAAGCCACTAGAAAGAGTTCAACGCCGAGCAACAAAACTTGGCACGCAAATCAGAGACTACCCAGCAGGCACATGACGTTGTTTCAATGTTGAATGCACGTTGAAATCACGTCATGACGTGATTTCAACATAGATTCAATGTTGAAACAACGTCATGTGCCTGCTGGGTATAGTTACACAGAAAGACATGAAACCTTAAATCTAATGTCACTGAAATATAGACAGTTTCGAGGAGATTTAGTTGAAAACGTTCAAGCTCATCAGGGATCTATATAATATTGATAAGACTACTTTTTAGCCATCCAATATTACACAGACAAGAGGCCATATGATCAAGTTCAACATAAATTTAGAACAAAGATATTTGCAAACACGTTTGCGCTAATAGAGTGGTACCACAGTGGGATTCACTGCCAGCTACATAATTTATATTTAAATCGTTTAGATCGACAAAGGGCCCACAAAGGCCTCCAAAGTCGAAAATGATGATGATGATGATGATGATGATGATGATGATGATGATGATGGTGAGGTCAACATGTAGCCAAATTCTAGGTGCAGTGTAACCATGCGTGTAGGTGGCACACCGCAGCTAACACAGGGGGCACCCATCTGCACCACAGCGTTTCCACAAAACAGAGCTAAAATTTACATCTAATGCCACTGAAAGATTGACAGGTTCGAAAATTCATTAATCAATAAGAGCCATATCATTCAAGAACAAACCAGATATTTACTTCAAAGAAAGAACTTTTGAATGGGACTGAGCAAGCCATACTATGGAATACTACCGTATAATTCTGACCTTCTATATAATGTTGAACTACTTAGCAGGCAACTCGGTTACAGCATACACTGTGGCAGAGTTTATATTCTCAACACTATATCAGGGTGATTAGCTTATGTCAAATCATGCAACTCATACAGATTCCCACAATTGATCTGCCAATGCATCTGCGGGTGTTGTGTTGAATTGTTCTGGCCATTGCACACATCCCCTAAGCGCTTGGGATGCCTGGTCTGAGGGGAACGTATATATCATCTCGTGTGGTTCACCTATGGTTTATCTCGGCACCACCCGTTGTAGCAGATGGAATTGACGAACTTAGCTTTAGTATCAATATAAACTTTGTGATCGATCAGCCAATTAATACTGGGTGTATTTTGGACTTAGAAACCTCCATGTGTTTTGTTAAATTGATTAACACCTTAAGGCTTTTATTCTATCGAAGCATCAAATAGCACATTTGTACATTATTTTAACTCAAATGTGTTTTGAACATATTATAAACTCTTCTGAGTGATAGAATTTTAGATTGCTCTTGTTCAACCACTCTACCTAGTCTGGTGTGTTGTTTTATTCTGTATTGCTAGGTGGAGTAATTACTCCACCTAGTCTTGGAGTGCTGTTTTATTCCGTATCTGTTTATTTTATTTTCCCTTGTTTTTTACATGCTATTGTTTAATTTTACTTTCCTTTGGTTATTATCTGTGGGTGCTCCTATCAAGAGGAGGATTATACGAACATAACATAACATAACGCGGTATGTAGTCGATCCCTACCCTAGCAAATCAGTACCCCTTTATCCAATGCCCTATTTTTGGACATTCCGTACCTTGAGATTGGTTAATCTGTACCTTAACTTTGGCGAATCTGTACCTAACCTATTGGCTATTCCGTACCCATCCATTGGCTATTCCATACCGGGAATAAAATATCCAATGGGTGGGTCTGGAAAATATTCATGCGGAATATGCTCCAAACATGTAACATGGAAATCAAAGGCCATACAATGTGACAGCTGTGACATATGGTACTATGCACAATGTACAGGTATAGGATCATCCTCATATCAACATCTAGGCAATAGTAACGTGAACTGGTTCTGTCCAAGCTGTGGCCTACCAAACTTTGCGTCATTTTTTTTGTTCATCATTCAGTGTATATAGTGCAAACAGTTTTGGACCTCTACAACATCAATTAATTTCACCCTACAATAACCATAGCAACATCCAAGAAAACCGGAAATGCTCACCCATCGCAACTGTACCTCATCTGCCACTGGCGGAATCATCACCAAAAACACCACCAAATCGGACAACCTCAACACTACCAGGCCCTGTACTTCAACATCATACAGATTCAAATGAGAGCAGTAGCATCATATCGCAATACAAAAACCATCCAAAGCAACCCAAGAAACTCAGATTTGCTGTGATTAATTTCCAGAGCATCACAAACAAGTTAGAGGAATTAATACAAGATATAATTGCACTTAGTCCAGATGTCATTATTAGTAATGAGACCAACTTAAACAACAACATCCTGGATGCAGAACCTTTTCCTGAAGGGACGTCACCAGAATACAACTATATCCATATCAAAAGAGACTACAGTAGAGATGCTGGAGGAATCATCATCCTTACCAAACCAGAGCTCATATGCACACGCCACGAAGACCTCAAACCAGATTGCGAGATTGTCTTGGCTGAATTATCCCTAGCAGGTAACAAAATGGCCCTCATTAGATCCTTCTACAGGCGTCCGAGAGCAGACATCAAAGCACTGCGCGAACTGCGCATAGCAATAAATAAGGTGCGAAAATCCTGCCCATCATCACAAATCTATCTTGGTGGAGACTTTGACTTGGGTGGCATCAACTGGGAAAACTACTCCACAACACCAGAAGCTAAAAAGAGAGCACACTATCAATTACTCCTTGATACCATAAATGATGCCTCCCTGGAGCAAGTAAATAGGTATCCAACACGAGGAGACAATCTGTTAGATCTATTATTTACTACTCATCCAAGCCTGGTAAATAACACACACACAACACCACCATTAGCTAACCATGACACTCTTATCATCGATGTTACAGCCCAACCAGGCTTAATCAAACTGACTCCTCACAAGATCTCCCTGTACAGGAAAGCAAACTGGAATGATATTACGTTGGACCTTGAAAAAGCACAAGAGGCATATTTTAGCCGCATACCATTCACCCATACAGTGGAAGAAAGCTGGATATTCTTCAAAGATACCATCACACAAACCATGGCAAAGAACATCCCCCAAAAAGTGCTGGGAACCCACAGCGATCAACCATGGATATCACAAATATAAACAGCTAATCAGACAGAAACATAGAGTATACAACACAGTCAAGAAAAGTGGGAAAGCAAAAGATAAGGAGAGGTTCCAACAAATATGTAGATCAGAAACTACGCTCTTCATATCAAGACTAAATCATGAACATGCTTAACCCTGAAGATGACAAAAGCAGCAAAAAATTCTGGCGGTATATCAAATCAGGACATCAAGACACTGTAAGCATCAGCACCCTGAGACATCATGGACAAATCATTACATATTCTAAACAGAAAGCGGAGGCATTAAGCGAACAATTCACATCAGTGTTCACCAGGGAAAACGATAACAACTTCCCATCAAAACCATCCTCATCATACAACAGCCTCAGCAACATCCAGATAACATCACACGGGGTTGAAAAAGCATTGCAGAGACTGAAACCATCTACAGCAGCACGCCCTGGCCAAATTCCAACAAGAATCCTCAAGGAAACAGCTTGTCAAATAGCACCAATCCTTGCCTCTTTATTTCAAACCAAACCATCAGACTGGAGACAAGCCAACATCATACCAATCTTCAAAAAAGGAGACCGAACAAAAGCATCCAAATACAGGCCTGTCTCACTAACATCTATTGTATGCAAGTTACTAGAACATATCATAGCCAGCCAGATCATGCAACACCTAGACTCGAACGACATACTCCATCCTAACCAACATAGATTCTGATCCAAAAGATCATGTGAGACTCAGCTTATCATCACAATGGATGACCCCACCAAATGCCTAGACCAACGGAAACAAGTTGGTGTAGCAGTGCTGGACTTCGCCAAAGCGTTTGATAAGGTACCACACAAGCGACTACTCTTAAAACTCCACCACTATGGCATACAAGGAGACATCCTTCGCTGGGTCCAGGACTACGTCACCGACGGGCGCCGAAGAGTAATCTTTAATGTAGAATCATCCAACTCAACAGAGGTACTGTCTGGTGCTCCTGTGGCTCGCCAGGTAGTGTCGGGCCGTTCCGGTGTATCATGTCCACTCGCCACGCTGCAAGTGCATGACGAATGATGACGCTGGTTAGCATCCGGTCTCGGGGTGATGGACCTTGTACGATACTGCCCTGCGGGTAACAAAAACTGGCTCCTAAGGCCGGTGGAACTCAATCGTTCCGGTGGGGTCGTGCGACCATCGTCGTGAACATTAAATACAACCGTCTCATCCCAAGAATTTGTGTCACCAGTATGCCTGTCCATAGCAATTTCGTGATCGATGCCAATGCCGAGGAGATAGGACATGCGTACTTCAATTTAATGAGTCCGGCCCAGTTGTAGAGCCATAGACCGGCATGGGTCTATGGACGGGCTGCGGATTGTTGTGAAGATTACGAGGACGTTCTCCCCGAGGTGAGGACTGATATTCCTCATATGGTGGTGGTGCAGTCGGCTGATGGTCATGATGTGTTGCGTGACTGATGTATCGGCGAAATGGTGGTGCCGATTCCTCCCAATAAAGCTGCGGTGTTCCCCTTGAGTATAGCATTGCGCTACAAGGGGGCGGTGTGGGAGGTTGTCTGTATTGTGGATTATCACCTGGCCATATGATCTCCGTAGATGACACGGGTGAACGATAGTAGTCTGAAGGATTAATGGGATGCCCGTAATCGGGTCTTTGTCTGGGTCGTCCACGATTCGGCCCTGTTGGTGGTGGCCTGTTGCGGACGTCCGATATAGTTCTGAACTCTGTTCCCGCCTGTGAGGCATCCCGAAATGTGCCGTCGCTAACAGGCGAAAACAGGTTATAGTGCAGTGTTGTTGACTCCGCTGAATTTCTGGCATAGTCAGTGAGCATGTGAGCTGAAAATCCATCGTATGACGCTACCTCTTGATCGAGGGAGTCGTCGCTAAATGGAGAAGGTATTGAGCTAAGCTCACTGTATGGTGTGGGCCTGAGTTCGCTGCATGTGGTTAATGATGTTCTTCAGGCCCCACATCGGGCGCCACTTGTAGCTCACTGGGTAGTGTCAGGCCATTCTGGTGTATCATTTCGACTCGCCGCGCCGCAAGTGCACGACGAATGATGATGCTAGTTAGCATCCGGTCTCGGGGTGATGGACCTTGCACGAGACTGCCCTGCGGGTAACAAAAACTGGCTCCTAAGGCCAGTGGAACTCAACCGTTGGTGGGGGGGGGGGGGGCCATGCGACCATCGTCACGAACATTAAATACAACCGACTCATTCCATGAATTTGTGTCACCAGTATGCCCGTCCATAGCAATTTCGTGATCTATGGACTTACAAGATTTGATTTTTGGTGACCTAAAAATATAAGTCTATACAATGATTTTACCTAAACAAATATAAATATGCTAGATAAAACTAAAATAAGAGCATACGAAAATACGAGACATAGAGACAGGTAGATGAACCTTTAAATATGGGGCTCCCAGAGGTACCACCCAGACTCGTAGGTCTGCAGAGGTATCCCCGCAAGGGAGGCTCCCGTACATGAGACTGAACTAATTAACTTATTATAAGTTATTATACCACTAAGCTGAAAGGAAGAAGATTATCTCGGACGAAAAGTTATGTGTCTCACGTGGGCACTACTCCTAGTTTGGGTGAGGAGTATTATCCTCGCGTGGACCATCGTTGCTGAATCCTTGCAAGAGGTAAGTGCCTCACGTGGGCCTCCGTCTCGGGAAGGTCTCACCACTGATTAAAGTGGGAGAAGAGTAGTAGGCAAAAATGGGCCCACTCTACTATTTCAACCAAAAACACTTGAGAAAGAAAAGACCATACCTAGTGAGATTATGACTATAGGGTTGCGTGTTATTTTACGTGAAGACGGGACGAGCGATTCCCGATGGATTTCCTCATCACCGTCTTATGTGATTCTTAGCCAACTCTGAAGACGCAACGGGCAGAGTTTACTTACTGTGTTCGAAAGTTAGAAGAACCTACGCAATTTGAACGAGCATTGACGGAGTGATTTGGGGACACCCGCGCATATCCGAGCACCAATACGGAGGGCGTGATCCATTTGCATCTTGATACTTTCATCGATGCATTAAGCGGCGAACCCGCCCTGAAAGAAAAGCTATTTCTAGGCAACCACGGGAGTTTGGCCCAATTAACGGCAACCGCAGTTCATATAGAGAACCTTCTGGAGCGGGAGAAGAGTAACCGACACCAACTCCAGCCTATCAGCGAGATAGAGGATGCAGCTCTCACTCTGCATGCTAATGCTCCCCCCAGTTCATCGACACCGACCACACAGATATCACCGCCACCAGCTGTACAGAATTTCAGTCAGAATCCAGTACCTGGAGGAAGGGGGCGTGCCCATAGAGGAAGCTACAATGGGGCCCCAGGCGCGGGAACCAGCGAAACAATAACAACAATGGCAACATGAGAGAACGGATAGACGAGATTAATAAACAAATTTCAGCACTCACAAATTTAGTTATGACACTAAGCACCAACCTCGTCACCACGCGGTTTAGGACAACAAGCACCACCAGCACCGCACCACCACCGAACACCAGGGCATTGGAGGGAACGGTGTCATAACTGACCTCCTTCCACCACGCCTGCTCCCGACTGCAGCACACCGCAACCAGAGAAGCAGTCAAACTCCTAAGGGCACTGAATTACATCGAGCCACTTCGGTGCCCATATCCGCCTCCTGGCTCAACTGTGGCCTTCATACAACAGCATTCAGTGGCCAATAATCATCCACCAAAATCAGCTTTTACACCAACACCAAGATGCACGGCTTCACATATGTCAGTGCCTACCTTGCCTCCCCAGAAATGACATCCCCCTCTTTTTCCGCACATAACAATCCTTCTTTCTTATGTAAAACGGCAGTGGTAGGTTGTAGCACCTCCGCTGAAACGACGTTTTTGCAAGCACCACGTCCCGCCACCAAGACACTAGATTCTCGGTTTCCTCTGGTAATATGCAGAACACCACCCCATCCAGCACCATCATCCACTGACAGTAGGGACCCAGGAGAAACGATTCACTCTGCCTCATGGATTCGCAAGCGCCGACATAGACGGAGAAAAACACGTCCTTGGAGACATCACTGTTTCTTCTGTGCTTCACCAAAACATCCCATGAAGCATTGCAAGAAATGGCTTGCGCAGGTGGAGCTTATCCGTCATCCCATACGCACTGCCATCAACAACAATTCAACAAATGCAGAAATGGCAACAACTTCACCACCATTGCTACCCCAGCTCCGCCTTCACCGCAGCCTTCACACCAGCAGCGACGGCGAACTGGCCCTTTCCTCACTCAGCCATCCACAACATTACAAGAAG
Source organism: Chaetoderma sp. LZ-2023a (assembly GCA_034401795.1). Lineage (NCBI taxonomy): Eukaryota > Metazoa > Mollusca > Caudofoveata > Chaetodermatida > Chaetodermatidae > Chaetoderma > Chaetoderma sp. LZ-2023a. Next base: position 105,629,424 of record CM067372.1, on the reverse strand, counting down.
CTATACGGAAACAGTTAGAATACATACAGAGTGATGCCGCTCCGACGCCATTATCACGGCCAACATAATTGGAAACACTTCTACAGGTACACCACAAAGTAATATACAAATGTGCCTGTCTGTTTAGTGGCGTTTCTACCAGCGCCACTGTCGACACCAGTGCTTCTATCACAGTATTTAACAAGCGCTGATATGAGAGGATACCTCCTCATAAGAAGCCTCCCCTTAAGCCTACAAACATTTACCTACAGTCGGCTACGGGAGCGGATGTACCCGTAGCCGGTGTAGTCAATTTAGTTATCCAAAAAGAGGAGATGCAATTCATCCAGCGAGTTGTTGATTTCCTCAGTGCCAGCGAAGCCATCATACACTACAGACAACAACAACTCGACATACACAGCAGACGAATACCTCTTGGACCGGCATCGTCATTATACGATACGTGTGCTATAATACTATCAAGTACTGCCACCATTGAGCCGGGACAGGAACAAATCTTATGGGCCACTGCACCACAGTTAGGAAGCAACACACACATCGCCATGTTGGAACCCAATCCTGATTATATGATTGCCTCACAATGCGCAAGTCCCCGCATAATAGTAGACACTACTAATAAGGAAAACATACCTTTTAGAGTGGTCAATGGTACCGCAGATCCCATCACCCTGGAAGCCAGAGTACGCTGTGGCCATTTAGTGGACATAATCTCATTGGAATCACCTGTACTTGCTGACACACCATTGCAAATGACTGGTGATTTACCCAAACATTTACATGATTTGGATCTACGTGCCACCGTTGGATTACTGCAATCACAAAAATGACAAATTTGGAAACTACTACATAAATATCGTGATAGTTTTTCCTCTGGAGACATGGATCTCAGAGAAACTCATCTCATACGACACTCCATCGATAAGGTAATAATCTCCCCGTACGACAACCGGTATGACATCTTCCCATTCATAAGGAAGCGGAAGCACACCAACAAGTGAACGACATGTTGCAGATTGGTATTATTGAACCCTCATCATCTCCATGGGCTAGCCCAATAGTAATTGCCGGAAAAAAGGACGGAACCTTGCGCTTTTGTATAGACTACCGCTTGCTTAATGATCATAGCATTAAGGACGCTTATCCATTACCCCGGATAGATCAGGTCTTGGATTCCTTGTCCGGAACCAAGTGGTTTTGCACCCTTGACTTAGCTAGCAGTTACTGGCAAGTAGCGCCATGGATGAAGCTGACATGGAAAAGACCGCATTCGTTTGTAGGGATGGCCTTTTCCAATTCCGCAAGATGCCCTATTGTTTGTGCAATGCTCCCGGAACTTTTGAATGACTCATTGAGCAAGTGTTGACCACCCTGCAATGGGAAATCTGTCTCTGTTACATCGATGACATAATAGACTTTGGACACACGTTTGACCAAACCTTAATAAATTTGGACACCATGCTTTCAAGATTCCGCACGGCCAATTTGAAACTCAAATGGAAGAAATGTCATCTCTTTAGACAGAGCGTTGAGTTCCTGGGACACGTCATATCCGGTGATGGAGTGGCTACACAGCTGTCAAAAACGAAGGCAGTAGCAGAGTGGCCACGGCCCTCTTCAGTTATGGAAACACGGAGTTTTCTTGGCCTATGCCAGTACTATCGCCGTTACATCAGACATTTCAGCGAGATTGCTTCACCCCTCTACAAGATCACCGAGAAAGATCGACCATTTAAGTGACGAGTGAGTGTGAAGGCTCCTTCAGGGCACTGAAGGAACTCTTGACGCTGCCCCAATTCTTGCTCACCCTAATCCAAACCATCTTGGACACCGACGCCTCAGCTTTTGCTATTGGTGCGGTTTTATCTCAGGTCACTGAAGATGGAACAGAGCAGGTATTGGGTTATGGTTCACGTACTCTGAATAAAACAGAGAGAAGATACGCAACCACCAAGCAAGAACTATTGGCGGCAGTCCATTTCGTCAAGTATCATAAGCACTTTCTATACGGGCGCCCGTTTACACTCTATACAGGCAATGCCTCACTATGGTGGCTCAGGAAGTTAAAAAATCTGGAAGGCCATGTAGCGAGATGGCAGGAATCCCTGCAGGCCTATAACTTTAACGTTATTCCCCGTCCCGGCAAATTGCATGGGAATGCCAACGCCCTCAGCAGAATTGGCATGGAAGCTGAACACGAAGAGGCCGCCACCATGGCACAGTCAACACAGCCATCTCCGGAGTTCCCCGAATTGAGGTGCACAGAGTGGAATCTGGAGAAAATCGCACACCACCAAACAACAGATGTGCAGACACGAAATATATATGCATGGATTCAAGAGGGGGTACGTCCTACTAAGGAATCGGTAACACCTCTATCCACCACGGCAAAATATTATTACCAACGGTTCGAAGAATGTCAATTAATAAATAATGTTCTATATATTAATAACCGTTTGGTAGTCCCAGAAAGTTATCGTGAAATTATATTGAAACAACTACATGATAATGCCGGGCATCTGGCCGTGGAAAGGACTGTTGCCAGTATCAAATTGAGATTCCACTGGATCGGGATTCGCGATAGTGTCAAGGCATGGGTTGCCAAATGTATCCCATGCCAAAAACGCGCTGTTGGCCAACACCATATCGCACCATCTCAAATTAAGATTGTTGGTGCACCGTGGGAGCGAGTGGCTATCGACGTGCTTGGACCCTTGAATACGACGGATGGTGGAAATAAATACATCCTCGTATTACAAGATTATTTTATGAAGTGGGTAGAAGCATTTGCTCTGCCGGACAAAGAGGCATCCACTGTAGTGGAGGTATTTGCCAGCAATGTGTTCTGCCGCTTTGGTATGCTTTATGAGTCGCACTCCGATCAAGGGAGTAATTTTGAGAGCTGGCTCATAACAGAGCTCTGCAAATTGTTGCATATTGTCAAAACAAGGACAACTCCATACCACCCCTGGTGGTAGAGAGATTGAACAGAACTCTCGCAGAGATGATTACTAAGGAAACACGCCTTGAGTGTAGAGATTGGGACCTACCTTAAACCTTGTGTCAGTGATGACCCAGCACCAGAGCTCGGACTGGGCGTTTCTCGTGACACCGGTACCTAGACAGATATTTCTAAGGAAATTAGTATTCCCATGGTTAGCGCAGAGCACTGTGGTGCCAGTTCAGCCCCAGTTCTACCAAGCCAGAACGTGGGTGAACAAGCAGCTAACGCTGACGACGATGATGAGATACATACTCGTCCTCTCCCTCCTCAGCGCGGGTCTACTCGATCTGGGAAGTCGTATCTGAAGAATTTCGTGTTTGATTTGTCAAAGGGACAGGATGGAAAAGTTGTTCCTCCGATCTCTTCCCATTCCCTCCCACTTCATACTATGCCCACCATCATAGAGTTACCACAAGCGGAAGCCATGCTTCCTGTGGGGTGGAACATATTGTGAAGAGCATGGAAGTGAAGAGGCTGGATGAAGCCTTAGCGTGTCTAGAACTGCAAAACTGGACAACGAGGTGTATCCAACCATGCCCCCAAAGCGCCAAACCAATTCCCACCCAAGCGGAACCATTAACCATAACCGCACCACAACCCCAAATCCAACTGGCGTCCCTCATTTATACACTCGTCGTCTGTTGACCGTCAATCTTCAGATTTGAGAGAGACTGCTGCAACAGAGGAGGTGGCATCCCGCACCGCACAGACCACCATTACCACCCACGGTGGGCAGGGAAGTAGCCTGTTCAGCAGACTCTCGGCTTGGATTTTCCCGGTGTCTAAAAACTATGACAGGACACCAACCGTCATGTAACGGGAGATGACCACATCCCCCTGTCCAAAGGCCACCCCATCCAATTGGCCTACCATACTCCCCCACCACCCACCCACCCCACCCCCCCCCCCCACCCCACCCCCGTGAGCAGTCAGAGCATCACATAACAGACAGAACGTCAACACCTACAGAACACACCTGCCTTCAAGACTGGATACAATATATTCGTCATTGCGCGTACATCACATACTTGCTCGGTTATACTCAGCATAACAGAGACATTCAACATTGACAACAACAGCATTTAGCAGCACCTACCGGTATTAATTAATTCCCGATAGAGACATAAATATTCCCGCAACAAATTCCTCATGCAAAAATTGCGGGATAGATAATATCTCCCACAGACCACACCTCCCGCAAATAACAACAGACTTGGCATTCACCAGCGTGGAAAACTGGAATGCACCTACTCCGCTTATAACATTGGCATCATACAGCAGCACGGATATCCTGACAACAGCATTTTCATCAACAGACAACAGCCGACAAACCTCCCGCATACACCCTCTTATCCAGTTACGGGAGAACTGATCAGGTGGATATAAGGAATGCACTACAGCCATCCACAGTACGCGTCCCGGGAGGAACGTTTGTCCAATGGTCCTTCCCTTTCCCTTTTTCCTACATCATATGGAAACAGCTAAATCTACATACTTCATCTACACATAATAACAGTCGATATTATTAAGAGAGCAAGAAGCCCGCATTGTCGGCAGTCACGAGTAGGATCTTGCTACTGAAAAGTTGAATTCGACAATGGATTGATCAAAGTTACGACAGCATCTGACAAGTCATCTGTGTTCTAAAGTAACTCTGTCCCGCCCACGGGCTCGGCCATTACAGAGTGAAATACCCTCAGGGTTCGATAAAGTTGACATTCACGCCGGCACTCCCTCCCCGCCCCTGACGGCCATAAACATGTCACCTTCACCACAGCGCAAGCATCATCCACAGATAACCAGTCACGCATATCAGATGCAAATCACCAACATGTCAGAAACACGGACTCCTAACGACGGCATTGTAAATTGTGAAAACTGTGGCACACACTTTTCGAGTTGTACTGTAATTTAACCATTATTAAATGTATTAATGTGTCTGGTGTAGGCCGGGACGGAGCTAGTTCTACCCATTGAGGAGAATGCTTGGCCAGTCCTCCCGCTCGGAAAACACAGCTATCTTGACGGGATCAGTAATGTTGATCTACCACCTGAATAGATCTGTTTAAACCACACATCAAATTACTTACAACTTTACTGTTATTATTTTTTATTAAGAACACAACTGCTCTACTGTGCTACAAATCATTAGCGCACGGGAGAATTTCAAAAATTCTCTTCCTTGCGTTCCAGTCTATAATCAACACGGGCTGCGAACTACCTATTACAGACACATACCAAGACGCATGTTAAAGAACTCGCGCAAATACGGGACATTATAAAGATCTTGATGTAACATATATATTTCTATCTCTCGCATCTACAACAAACTACACCTCAGCAACAGCATTTTGGCCATCACCATAAACAGAATATATGTTTCCGATCAACCACGTGTTTTTAGAGCCACGTGACATTTACTGCTATTTCCAGAAAGTTGAATCAAATGCTTTAAACAAAAGAGCCGCCCAAAGATGCGACTACCACAGCATGATGGAGAAGTGGCGAGGGTGAGTCCGGGTAATTGCCGCTGACGTCACCTGGCTCCAACACACCCCATCGAGCGCTCCAGCCTAAAATTAAAACAGGCAAGTTTATAAGCATCCAATCTGGAGAACCGCCTCATGCTAATTAAAAGGTGAGGCACCGCAAAAAAGTAGTACCACGTTTCTATCTTGATCGAAGGCTGTTATATGCACGAAATTAAGTCAGGGTTAGCGAGCCATTCTTCCTATAATTAAAAGTACTCCCTTTATACAGGAAGAATTAATCCCTAGACGTCTAGGTCAGAAAAAGAGGAAATTTTCAAATAAGAATGACCGAATCACCTGTTAAAACTTTTAGGTGTGGTCATCCGCCGCCTGTGACGTCACCAAATAGTATAAAAGGAGGAAGCACGCTCCCGTCGATGCCAATGCCGAGGAGTTAGGACACGCGTACTCCAATTTAATGAGTCCGCCCCGGTTGTAGAGCCATAGACTGGCATGGGTCTATGGACGGGAGGCGGATTGTTGCGAAGATTACGCGGACGTTCTCCCCAAGGTGAGGACTGATATTCCTCATATGGTGGTGGTGCAGTCGGCTGATGGTCGTGATGTGTTGCGTGACTGATGTACCGGCGAAATGGTGGTGCCGATTCCTCCCGATAAAGCTGCGGTGTTCCCCTTGAGTATTGCATTGCGCTAGAAGGGGGCGGTGCGGGAGGTTATCTGTATTGTGGATTATCACCCGGCCATATGGTCTCCATAGATGACACGGGTGAACGATAGTAGTCTGAAGGATTAATGGGATGCCCGTAATCGGGTCTTTGTCGGCGGCGTCCACGGTTCGGCCCTGTTGGTGGTGGCCTGTCGCAGATGTCCGATATAGTTCTGAACTCTGTTCCCGCCTGTGAGGCATCCTGAAAGGTGCCGTCGCTAACAGGCGAAAACAGGTTATAGTGCGGTGTTGTTGATTCCGCTGAATTTCTGGCATAGTCGGTGAGCATGTGAGCTGAAAATCTATCATATGACGCTACCTCTTGATCGAGGGAGTCGTCGCTAAATTGAGAAGGTATTGAGCTAAGCTCACTGTATGGTGTGGGCATGAGTTTGCTGCATGTGGTTAATGATGTTCTTCGGGCCCCACATTAGGCGCCACTTGTAGCTCGCCATGTAGTGTCGGGCCATTCCGGTGTATCATGTCGACTCGCCGCGCCGCAAATGCACGACGAATGATGACGCTGGTTAGAATCGGGTCTCGGGGTGATAGACCTTGTACGAGACTGCCCTGCGGGTAACAAAAACTGGCTCCTAAGGCCGGTGGAACTCAATCGTTCCGGTGGGCCGTGCGACCATCGTCACGAATATTAAATACAACCATCTCATCCCAAGAATTTGTGTGACCAGTATGCCTGTCCATAGCAATTTCGTGATCTATGGACTTACAAGATTTGATTTTCGGTGACCTAAAATATATACAATGATTTCACCTAAACAACTATAAATATGCTAGATAAAACTAAAATAAGAGCATACGAAAATACGAGACATAGAGACAGGTAGATGAATTTTTAAACATGGGGCTCCTGGAGGTACCACACAGACTCGTAGGTCTGTACAGGTATCCCCGCAAGGGAGGCTCCCATACACGAGACTTAACTAATTAACTTATTATAAGTTATTATACCTCTAAGCTGAAAGGAAGAAGATTATCTCGAACGAAAAGGTATGTGTCTCACGTGGGCACTACTCATAGTGCTAGTTTGGGTGAGGAGTATTATCCTTGCATGGCCCGTTGTCAGTGAATACTTGCGAGAGGCAAGTGCCTCAGGCGGGCCTCCGTCTCGAGAAAGTGTCACCACTGCTTAAAGCCGGAGAAGAGTAGTAGGCAAAAATGGGTCCACTTTAATATTTCAACCAAAAACGCTTGAGAAAGAAAAGACCATACCTAGTGAGATTATGACTATAGGGTTGCGTGCTGTTTTACGTGAAGACGGGACGAGCGATTCCTGATGGATTCCCTCGTCACTGTCACTGAGAACAGATGCCCTAAGACATCAATACTGAAGACAGCGCTCATACATGTTACTTAGTAAGATCTCCAAACTGGATAAGAATCCGGACATCCCGCTTCGTAACCACATAAAACATTACAAGACATAGGTTACTTTTCACGAAAGCATTATTAGACCATGGTTCTATCGTTATGGTGGGGGTGAGAGAGACGAATACCCACCATAAATGTCCTTCCCGTAAGGGCGTGGCAGATCTAAATATCATGCCCAGACATTCTTATGGAATTCGGTGGGGATACGTATCTCGCCCATCACCGGGTCCTATGGAACTAACCTTTTAACCTGTCGTTAGGTTTATATACAAGTTGCCCTGTTTTGCACTGCGGTGCGGGAGGATTGTTCAGCAAATAAAATAATAATTAATATATGTTTTCACAGTGCTTTCCTACATTGGCAAAAGTGCTAACTACTAAGTATCCAAAGATACAAGGGGAATGTATGTGATACCACACCCTGGCCATCACCGCTCAGAAACCCCAACAGTTTCCCAGAGTCGGATCAGCCCATGGTGCGGATGGGGACATCCAAACAATTAAGAAACCACAAGGCTGAGTGGAACATGAAGAGAGACAAAATCTTGGAGTTATGAGTCTTACCAGAGTGCGGGGCTGGATTATCGCACTGCCGGAAGAGAAGAGTATATTACCGAGTTGGTAATGAAGAAAGTGCCTCTAATCATTTTTAGCCTACCCTATCGAGCTGAATAGAAAAGGTTTAGTCAGTAGCATGCCGGTCTAAACAGAGTTATAGCATGGACAGGGTACCTTTTAGTCATCGGGGGACCATTCTTACGGACACAATATAATTAAAGACGTACATATAGCGAAATAATTAAAATGTGAAGTATAATTACTCGAATACTCGCTAGTCATTCTAGGCTACCGTGTTACTGAAATTGATATGTCATTCCATAGTTGACGTGCATTGATGCATGCTCAGGAAGCTGGAAAGTTCTCGCAAGTTGGTTCCCGCAAGCTGTTTTCCGCAAAGAAGATTCCCGCAAGAACACTCATGGCGGGGGTACATCACTCAGCACTGTAGGCCTAATAGGTTGTCTAACGAGCAGTCAGCAAAAGATACGATAGTACTACTGTGGTGAAGAAAGTTCCCATGCACCGATGGCATGGATGGACGTTGTAAACAACCTGATCACAAGCGGGGGGTTGTCAGATGCGAATGAAGATACAAAACAAAGCTTAACGGTGCTGGGTACGTCAGCCAGCTCTGAAGATGCACCGGGCAGAATTTACTTGCTGCGGTCGAAGGTTAGAAGAACCTACACAATATTAGTACGGTGACAGTTGAAATACCACTTTTTGGCATGGCTGGCAGATCCGGCGAGTCATCCATCAAAGAACATCCTGCCTCTACATCTGTAGAATCACATATTCAATCCGTAAAGGCCTCACCGCAAATTTGTGTTCCGAAGTAGATATTGATATTCGTGAACAGTAATCAGAAAGTTCCAAATTGCTCCCGTAAGTAAGGAGTTTACAAAATTGTTCTTACTGTGGTGGGTTGGCTACTGCTAGCTACGGGAGAAGAGAAGTCATATGTGTAATATCTGTTGATCGTAGATAGTACAGATCCAACCTGTTCAGCCCCTGGCCGAGGATGCTCTTGATCTCTGGATCGCATCTCCTTTTATACTCCTCGTGACGTCACAGGCGCAGGCTCCAACCAATCATCGTTCGAGCAACAGCTAATCAGCGCGTAGCTAATAATAGCACAGTCGAATGTTCTAGAACATTCTAGAAGTTCTGCGTCCACATGGTTATGACGTCACGGCAATATTTTGAAGACAATCAAGATGGGTTTTCCGTGGATAATGCAACCATTTCTTAACCGATTTTGAAATGGTTTACAGATTTAAAAAGCCCGTCGAATTCTTCCCTTGATTAATGACAGATTCAACGGGAACGGGTAATCAAAAAGGATTACAGGGTACTATCTCGGTACACTAAAAGCGTCATCCTATCTTGGTCGTAAACTACATGCTCCATCAAAAATAGCATCTAAGCGCGTGCATGCGCATCATGCGCTTTAATGAACTCAGTCGTTTTCGCAACGCAATCTCTCTCATAGGCTCATATATGCTATATGCAGGGGGGGGGGGGCATGTTCAGGGAACGAATCCAGGACAGGCGCTGCGTATCCAGCTTAGCTGGTACGGCTGGTACCCGACCGGTCGATCCGAACTACACCCCACAAGGCTCAGTATTATGACCGATTCTCTTCTTAGTCTTCATCAATGATATCGCTGACGACATAAGTTCAACAATCAGACTCTTCGCAGATGACTGCCTTCTCTACCGCACCATCGAATCCAGTGAAGACCAACAGATTCTGCAAAAGGACCTGGACACACTTATGTCATGGCCTGACACGTGGCAAATGGAGTTCAACGTAGCAAAGTGCAACATCCTGAAAGTCACCCAGCGTAGATCCAGCTACAGTACCCACTACACAATGCAAGATCAGATCCTAAAAGAGACCATATCAAACCCATACCGTGGGGTTGAGTTGGCCAGTAACTTAAAATGGAACAAACATATCTCCAACTTCACAAGCTCAGCTCACAGAGTTCTTGGATTCCTCAACAGAAACCTTTGTGGGTGCCCTCAACCAGTAAAGGAGCGGGTTTACCAGACACCAGTCCAGTCAAAACTGGAACACAGCTCTGCCTGTTGCTGGGAATAAACCTCCTTTATGTAGGAGCACCGCGTAATCGTATAATACAAATGTTGTTGTACAATAATAATAATAATAACGTTCCGAGGACTAACTCTTAATGAAATAGTTTGTAGGTTACTCTGATAGTAGTAGTATACGTTAAGGGTCTAAGAAGCTATGTACATGATTACACTGATTTGTTACTGATGTGTTAATAGATAGTTGGTTCACTGCAGGTGTAGTTTGTAGATTAGTTGACGTGCAGTGTGTTTGCTTGTCAGCTGTAATGAAGGATTGTCAATATACGTGGTACAGTCTAATAGAAGTTGTGTGAGCATATCAGGGTCGTTCTTTGCAGTTTCCCACAGGTCATACATTTCGTTTCTCCTTGAGGCTTTCTCCGATGTCGGCCAAACCGCGCATTCGTGTCTCTTCCAGATAGGAACAAATGGCTAGGAAATGCTTTCTGCCGTCGACACCGATTTCACATTTCCTAGCCATTTCTTCCTATCTGGAAAAGACATCATCTCAGCACTGGATGTAGACACGTTCAAGAGCTTCATCCGGGAGGTGATCATCTAAGTCTCCGCAAATCACTGCAAATATGTATATAAACTGCTTTTATTCCTGAGACGGAGCAGCTATCTTTATCCAGACACGCACCTGGGCGTGATGTTCAGTATGAATTTTGCCCAGTATTAGTACAGATACAGATACAGATACAGATACAGGAATATCCAATTGATTAGAGGAGAATCCTTTGCCGAAATAAAGGTATATGGTACCAGTATGGAATATCCAACACTATGAAGCTATTAATTGATTTTGAGTGATCTAACAACAATTCGACATCCAATACATATCCAGATTTAGGGCATGGATTGCCCAAAACTGGGGTATGGATTCTTCAATAGACGAGGTACGGTTTGGTTTGTGTACAGAATGGCTGGTAATCAACAACACTATGCCAAAAAAACGCTGAGGCAATAGCAAGCCAATCATCATCATCAGCATTATCATCATCATCATGTCCGACGGTTGAGGCGTATATACCCTTTTGTCAGTCTAAAGGCTTTTCTAGCATAAATAGTTCTGACAACTTAGGCAGAAGCACAAACTTTAAAAGCACAGACCTTAGTGACCGATAGGACAAGACCTACCAAGTCATAAACCGCTATTTACAGTTATTTACAGATATTTACAGGGGTATTTTTCATAATTTACACTGGTGTATCCTGGAAATTTAAACTGATATATATTATAGAATGAAATAAAGCAGGCTGGAAGGACAATCCCCAATGGGCTCATTTCATGATTGATGTATTAACCTAAGTGTTCATGTAGGGGTAACAACAATGCATCGATTATAAGATGCCACCGAGCCAGTGTAAAATAAACAGCTTCAGTTCTGTTTTCTCTCATTCATTATTATTTCATTAAAGGTTGTATCAAGGGATCCATACTATCTACATTGTGGAGATATAGGGGTGGAAGACGGAACTTGGTGAAAATGATGTTTTTCTGTGGCTAGTAATTGAACGACATAATGTAATTTGATTCTCTATATACAAAGTGATTTTGGACATAGTGCAGGGTTCTTTACAATATGTTGCACTGACAAAAATTCTTGCGAGCACTATATGTGTGGGGAACGATGGGACAGTCCCTACAAAAACCAGTCTGTGGGATATGAAGCTTATTTACAATAATAATGGAAGAACAGAGCAATAATTGGCTTGCCAGGTCTTTGTATGATTTTAGCACAGACTGACAGGACAATCCCTACCAGTCTGTCATTTAATAAACAGTTGCTGAGTGTGAGGAGTGTGGAGGCAAAATAATGGCTAGTAGGAGTTATGGAGATCAGTGATGTGCAGCAGGTGTGACCACTTTTTGTCAAGGTGATTTTGAAACAGTCTAAGGGCATATAATACGACGTCTTGGTTTAGGGGATTCCAGTGATTTATCACTCTGTTACTCTGTAAATGATGTAAATATTGATATTCTAAATAACCACGTTAACAATGATGTAAGGTATGAAAAGCAAAAGAAAAAATTTTAAAACAATGCAAAACACATAAACAAATTCATGTCTATACAAGGTAGTAAAATACACAAATCAAATTTCATCGACAACTAAAGATTCACTTAAAGGTGTCTATACTAATACTGATATCTTATTAAACAAGCGTGCAGAGTTCAGCGCTATTGTTGCTGAACAAAATCCGGACATAATAGGGGTTACAGAGATCTTACCAAAAAATGTTTCTATAGACCCTCAAGATAGCGAATTTGCACTGGAGCAGTATGACTTATTTACAAACATTAGTGAAATCACCACTACATCTCGTAGGGGCGTAGCTTTATATACAAAAAAAAGGTTTTAAAAGCTAGCCCTATTCATATACTTGGGGATGATAAGTTTGCCGCATCTAAATGGTGTCAACTTAAGCTGGAGAACAAAGACTGTCTTATTATTGGATTGTATATAGGTCGCCCAACTGTAAACATGAAAACCATTCCTGTTTAATAGGCGTATTAAGAAATGTAGCTAACTTAAAATCTAGCCATCTTCTGATAATGGGTGACTTCAATTATAGTCAAATTGACTGGACCATTGAATCATCGAATATTCAGCTTTGCTCTGCATCAAGCTTTGTTGAATCAATTACAGATTTATACTGGCACCAGCGTGTAAAAGAGCCAACTCACATTAGAGGCAATCAAACAGCAAATACATTAGATCTTATAATATCAAATGAGGCGAATATGGTAGAAAATATAATCATAAGTGCACCTATAGGAAAGAGCCACCATGCAAGCATAAGCGTTATTTCAATTGTTATATAAATACCATCTTGCAAAACCCTCACTACATTTTCAATAGAGGTGATTATGATGGTATGCGTGCAGATGCTGCAAATATTGACTGGACATCTAAATTATCTGGTGACATTGAGTATGGTTAGTGTGAAATATTGAATGAAATTAAAAGGCTAACTGATACATTTGTTCCAATATCTAAAATTAATGCAAGAAAAAAATCAATTTACCTAACCAAAACTGTCTTTGAAACTCTAAAACAGAAGAGACCTGCCTTTCAAAAATGGAAAAAATCACGTGACAATAATGACTATTTGTATTACCAAAAAATCAGAAATCATACAAAAAGGGAATGGAGGAAAGCAAAGCGAAATTTTGAACAAAAAATAGCAACCGAATCAAAATGTAACCTGAAAGCTTTCTTTCATTATGCTAAATCTAAACTAAAAACAAAAAATTATGTATGTGACCTAAAGAAACCAAATGGAACCCTTACAAATTCAGATTCTGAAAAGGCTGATGTCTTAAATACATTTTTTACTTCAGTCTTTACGCACGAGGATATGTCCCATCTGCTCAGCTTTAGCTACAGACAATATTCCACAATTCTAAATGAGATCTTAATTACAGAAGACATGGTGTTAAAAAAATTGGAAGGTATCAATACGAATAAATCTGCTGGCCCTGATGGGATATATCCACGTGTTTTGAAAGAACTAAACAGCCTCATAGCCTACCCTCTTCTTCATCTCTTTAAAAACTCGCTGAAGCAGGGAAGTTTACCATCACTTTGGAAACTGGCTCATGTATCACCTTTATTTAAAAAAGGTGATAGACATTCCGCAAACAATTATCGTCCTATTAGTCTGACATCAGTTGTGTGTAAAATACTGGAATCTCTAATAAAAGACCATTTAGTAACCCATTTGGAAACTAACAATCTGATAACTAAAGACCAGCATGGATTTATTAGGGGACGCTCATGTGTCACACAACTCATTTCCATTCTAGATATTTGGACAGATGTCTTAGATCATAACGGGCAGATTGATGCTCTCTATTTAGATTTTGCTAAGGCATTCGACACTGTACCACACGAGCGACTTCTACTCAAACTTGAGAAATATGGTATTCAGGGAATGGTCCTAAATTGGATAAGAGGGTTCTTATGTAATAGAAAACAACTAGTGGTAGTAAATGGTACATATTCTAAAGTAGCGCAAGTTCTCAGTGGGGTCCCTCAGGGTAGTGTTCTGGGCCCACTTCTTTTCATTTGTTATGTAAATGACCTGCATGAAAATATAAACTCACCCGTTCACATGTTTGCAGATGATACAAAAATGCATAGAGAAATACGCTCCATAACAGATGCATCAGAACTTCAAGATGATCTGAACAATATAGAAGATTGGTGTTGCACATGGCAAATTCTTTTAAATCCAGAAAAGTGTAGTGTAATGCATTTAGGATCAAATAACAAGAAGAATCCATATTATGCAAACAAAGGGGGTACAAAAGTCAAACTAAATGAAGATATTGTCGTTAAGGATCTCGGTATTAACATTGATAATCAGCTGAAATTTAGTGAACATTGTAAGACACAGGCAAATAAGGCTAACAAAATTTTAGGATTAATCAGACGTTCTTATACCTATTTGGATGCACCAACGTTAGTAAAATTGTATACTTCGCTTGTAATGCCAATCCTGGAATATGGCAATGGTGCATGGTGCCCGATGTTCATTAAAGATTGTGAAACCCTCAAATCTGTACAAAGAAGAGCAACAAAAATGGTGCCTTATTTAAGATCTCGCAGCTATCCTGATAGACTTAAACATTTGAAGCTCCAATCATTATACTATCGACGTGCAAGGGGGGATCTGATTGAATCATACAAACATCTACATAATATTGCTAATATTCAAAGCCAGTATCTTGAATTAGATAACAAAGCCAAAAACCGTGGTCATAGCCTGAAATTATCCAAAAAGCGGGCAAATAAAACCATAAGACAGCATTTCTTTTCAACTTGTATCACCAACAACTGGAATGGGTTACCTGAAACTGTCGTAAATTCCCCAAGCTTAAATTGCTTTAAAAACCAATTAGATATATATTGGACTACCTTTTGGTATATATAAGAACTCATGCACAACAGGTGCTCTGCAGTAAACATTGCCTATCTTAGAAACTTATAAGGTGCAATGCATTTACTGTATTATATACCTACAGGCTGTAGTAACTTAGCTACGTATAAAAGGTTACTCACCCAACAGAGGTCTAGAATTGGCCCGTGGAACCAGTGGCAGATGTGCGCAGTTCGGATTCCAAGGTACGACTGCTGGGCGTCCGTAGAAACGGCGGGAATCAGCTAGCCCGGCATCTGCGAAACACGAACTATGGAACTGCGGGATACCGCCAGCACCACACTCTCCCCCGTTTATAAAAACATGGTTATTTAATTTAAAATCTTATCTAAAAATCTAATCCTTAAAAATTTACATACCATAAAAAACACACAGGCATTGACGCTTAACTGCTAAATGTAGAATTTGAATTTACCAATTAAAAAAAATTTTCCCATAGGTATTGATCCATCCAGAAAGAATGAGCTGTTAATAATAAAACAGATGGATAGATCAACAGCTGCCGGACGATGGCCATCGTTACAGATTTTAAAATAGCATAGCATCCTAACTAACATTAAGGACAGTGGTTTTCCACCACAGCAAAAAACTGACAGAATTTACGGAATTGCCGAATTGATAAAGAAGTAATAAAAATAATCTCACATGAATTTAGTGGAAGTGTTATCTGAAATTAACATATGTGAGGTTCTAGGAAAACCTATGAATATTGCATATTTTTTAATTTTGTGAACATTTTTAACCTTAACATTTATGATATACCTCTTATATAATTGAAACGGATCCGAATCCACAAATTTAGGAAATCCGGAAAACCACTATCCCTATCACAATAAAGATATCTGAATGAAGCTAAAACGGAACGGATAATACAGCAGAAGAAAGAAACATATGAATTTGAGCTATGACTAACGCGCCAATTACTTCGCGCATTATGAAATGATAAGCGCAAGAAATGCATCTGTACGATTTATGCAGTCTTTGGAAATGCATATTCTAAATATGCTGTCATATGCAAGACTTCTGCATTATAGAGTACTGCACATTATAAATATGCATGAGTTATGCATTATAGAGTAATACTGCATCATTGCATCATTTTAACATGTAATTGCTACACGTTTAATAAATGAAATACCTAGGTATGGCAGTATATAATTTGTTGGCCTAATATAAAATATCTGAACTGACCTATGTAGAATTAATATACCTGGGCTATCCCATTAAATTATCTGTCCGGCCCCAAATAAAACTATATATAATATATTTAATCTACTCTATAAAATATCTGAGCTGACAAATGTAGAACTGGCATTAAATAGCTAACCTAAACTGAATTTCACTATACATAGATGAGTTTGCATCATAACATATGATGCATATACTTATAAAAGCGTGTACATGGATTTAATCCATATACACATAAACAGAGAGCATTAGTATGACCACACGTCATGACGGACAATAAATACAGTTAACAATACAATGCGTATGATTAATGTGTAACAATTCACACATCATTTGACAACGCATTACTACGCGCAATTATTCAGGCGTCATTTGAAAAACGCGTAATTATAATAATGCATTCTGTGAGTCATACAGCGATGGACCCCTGTTGGTTTTTGGTATCTTGAGGAGTATTATTACTGGAAAAAGCCACTATGTGCTTATGTGTCCAACTAATTTAGTTTCCCAAAAACTTACAAAGAATAGAACATCACGAGTTTGCTGTTGCTGAAACTAAAGCTAAGATGGAAACGGAACATAAGCCAATGATTATAAATGTTTTCCGGACAAGTTGAATGTCTTCAGTGTCATGCAGAATGTTAAAATTTGAAGTCATAATTTCATATCATCTGGATTACAGTAATTCTTTTAATGTTGAATTACTGTTACCATTGTACATTATCACATTACTATTGTAGTACTGTACTATGACCGAAAAGCTAACTGCAGTCCGCAACAATGCCATGCCCAAATGAATCCGTAATAAGATGAAACCAGAGGAACGTTTATTCAGGTGGACAAGTAGGGTCCATGAAGACTTACATAGTCTAATTCACGAATGCTTAAAGATCATTCTAATACATTTCACAATCTAGGAACCTGTTGGGAAGACGGCACTGCCTTCCTGTTCGACTCTGAATGGTGTGAATTTGGAGTTGGTCATCTCTAGGAGATGTGTGATGTATTTCCCCTCGGACCGGACACCTCATGCGCCTAGGGGAAAAAGTGTGATGCGGTTCCCCTCGGACCTGACACCTCATGCGCCATGGGGAAGTGTTATGCGTTTCTCCTCGGACCTGACACCTCATGCGCCTAGGAGAGTGATGCTGTGTTTGTGGGACGGGTAAAACAGAGTCGATAAGTGGCCTATCAAGGTAGTATATGATAAGTAAGTAGGTAAAAGACGTGTTGGCGCAGTTATGTGATAAACCAATGGTGTATGCCTCATAAAATGATGATGGCGACGATGATGATGATGATGATGATGATAGAATGGGTCCCAATCCGTCAGGTCTGTGAAGCGAAGTATGTGTATCAGTATTATTTTTAGTATAACAACAGTCCTCCTTCTGCCTACCACCATATGTTTTGACACTTCCTCAAAATTACAAAATGTCAGGTGATATGTGGTAAGTTTTGCTGTGAAGAGGTTTTCCTCTGATCAGTAATATTCATATAGTTAATACACTTATGGTCCAATTTTTAAATATTGAGTACGCAATAAACACCATGTAAATATGCACTTGCTAACAAGGATGAACGCAATAGTGTAATGTGTTTCCGGGCCAATTATCATGAAGACATCGGCAGTTCGGTTAACCACACTGAGTTGTCTGTCAATTTTGGTCACCACCGATCTTGGCCGCCATTAATCCGCGTCTGCTCTGACTCAACCTGCCTCTGACAGATATTTGGACAGACTGACAGGCCGGAGAGAGTCAGAGCAATTTGTACGCCCTAGTCAAGGCTAGTCAAGGCCTAGGTCTGGCCTAGTCAAGCATGGTCAATGTCCAGTTAACTGGCTACGGCTTGGTTAGTGCCTAGTTAAGCCTCGCTAAGGCCAATTTAAGTCATACTGAAGACTGGCGAGGGCCTAGGTACGGCAAAGTTAAGCCTACCTGAGGCCTAAATAAGGACTAGCTAATGCCGATGTAAGCCCAGTGAAGGCCTACAAGCTTAGCTATGGTCTAACAGACCTGCCAACCCTTACAGATTGTCAGTAGTTTGTATGGGAATAGCATCCAAATTACGCATGTACGGGTTGTGAGTGAAAATACGGAAATAAAAAATTGTGCAATTACGGTAATACGGACAAGGTGGTTAAATTACGAATTTCTGTTTGTGAGGCTATAAAAAGGGCGACCGCTTATCAAAACACGTCAGCTTCCATTATGTCAAGATGTTTTAATTGCTCAATCTAGCCGGCATTTGAGAACAGCCCATAGAGTTAAAATGGCAGTAGAGTGCTTATGCTCATACCTTTATTTCGGCATATTATATACATGTAGCCTCCAAAACGGACTCAATTCTCTTTTGATAATTGGAAGAGCATTTGACTAGAGGCAAATTTATATATTTTTATGAGAAATGAAATGGTATTGGCTATATTAATCTGACACTAAGTATTGGCTATATTAATCACAACTACGTAATAGAATTAGCATACACGCTCTACTGCTATTCTATATCTATGAAACAGCCTGCCAAGATTCTCTAATCTCTTTAATCGGCGTTTTTCGCCTTATTACATCGTTGTATTAATAGAATGCGAAAGTTAGCACTATACAAGAATCCTGGAAGTTTGTTTGTTTATGATAGCTACAGATATGCAATTCAACTATATATATATACCGATGTAAATCGGAAATCATCCGTTCAAAGCATAAGAAAATCAAATTAATCTTTTTATATTTTAATATAATAAGTCTTTACCGAAATATTGTAACATGAATTTCCTGGGAATATATATCTCTGTGATCGCGGTATGAGAGTTTGTGCACAGTGGATTTCAGTCTTTGTTTTCCGATTTTGGTGTCTAAATATGGAACAGGGTTCGTACGCATGTATGGAAGTCTGGAAGAAGTATGGGAAATTAGGAAAGCCTTTTCCAGGGCTGGAAAAAGTAAGGAAATTCCAATTTTGGGCCAACTGGTATGGAAAATGTATGGAAAATTAAAATATCGGCAATCCTATTTTTTCCGACCGCAATCATTTTGTTTACGAACGAAATCTCACGTTTCCGCCAATCTTGCCAGAATCTAATTCGATTGGGTCCCGGTCTCGTCTTGCAATAGAAAACCGCCTATTACCGGGAACATCTCGCGAGCAATACCGGTTCTGAACATGTTCAAGTACAACGCAATAAAAATGAGTGAATCGGCAGTCGTCTGTCAAATAGTACAGAGTGTTAGAAGCCGAAACAATGAAATAATTTGCGAGATTGCCTTTTTTTGTGATACAGTAAAGATGGGAAAGTGCAAATATGCTAGTGTTTGGGAAACTAATGATAAATATAAGGATTGGATTTTACCGGACAACACATCAAACTCGCGTGCCAAATGTAGTGTTTGTAATAAGTCGTTTGACATCGGGAATATGGGCGAAGCGGCTCTTGTTAGCCACATGCCGGGGAAAAAACATGAGACACTGACAGAAGTTCGTCTAAAGCCAGCGCCGAAAGTTACGCATTTCTTTGGTTCAAGGTAACAATATTTTACATTTTCACATTGATAGTACCAGAATCATTTAGAAGCGTAGCAATTTTATATCGCCCAACGTTAGATGATCCCAACTTTGCCCTCGTATCGTGAGGCCTCTTGTGTTGGCTCGTCATCGAGTGAAAAGAATGAATTCCTGTTGCTATGGCGATCATTTAGAAGCGTGACAATTTTGTATCGCCCAATGTTAGATGATCCCAACTTTGCGCTGAGTCACAGTAAAATATTATTGACTGTCCGACAGCTCTTTCGTATCGCGAGGCCTCTTATGTTGCCGCATTATCAAGTGAAAATAATGAGGATTCCTCCTATTGCTATGGCGATACGATCAGCTATGGTAAATTTAAATTAAATTAGTGTATGTGTATATGTGCAGGGTTTAAATTGTTATCTAAAGGTGGGGGTGGAGGGGGTGGCCCTCAACAAATAAATGTGGGTGTCTCAAGCTCAACTTTGCATGATAGCTGTTGAATATTTTGAAAATATTCAACAAAATTATTTTCAAAATATTCAACAAAAAATGTGCTGGTGTAATGAAATTCATATCTGTGTGTGCGCGCGCTGTGCTTTGACATTCTTGTGACAATTATTTTTATATGCAGTTTGTTATTGTCCTCGGGTCTTCGACTACTGCGGTTGCTTCAGTTCCACAGGCAAAAGTGTGCACGCTGTGTTTTGATATTCTTGTTTTATAAAGTTTAATAAAGTTTATATATGATGAACTTAGTAACTGTGTTTGTTTTCTGTCTGATTGAAAGTCCCAAAATGAGGTCTGGAAAATTTGATAATGCTGCAATACCAATAAAAAAAAGTTCAAAAGACATTTGTATGCGCGAGAGTATACAGAAAGATGACCGGTTTTAAAGAACAGAAAAATGTGATACATATATGTACATATGCACATTGCAAAAAAATAGAAAATTTCTATCAAAAAATGTAATGGTAAATTAACTCGCACAATACTAGATGACTATATTTACATTTTACCACCGGAATGACTGGCTCGATAACAGTCAATCATTCCAGTGGTAAAATTTCATAGATATTCCTCTCTCGCCTTGTTTAACCCTTTAATGACTCTTTCTTCGGAAAAATTAAAACATTTACTTAATGAATGTCTATTTGCAAGTCAAGAGAAGACTATTATTGAAAATTTACCACTAATGACTGGCTCGGTTGCTGAGTCAGTCATTTCAGTGGTAAAATTTCAAAAATAGTCTTCTCTTTACCCTGCAAATGGACATTACACAAACCCACTACAGAGGCCATTTTTTGCTGGTTTTGTCACGAAAGGGTTAAAATCACATTTTGCTGCTTTGTCAATCACTACTGAACTACTACTGAAAGGTTCCTCAAACGAGTCAAACTACTGAAAATCCACTACTGAAAGAGTGTGTGAAGCTACTGAAAATCATGGTCTTTCACCTGAAACTACTGATTGCTTGAACTGGGGGTTGGCAGCTTTGGTCTAAGTGATGCCTATTCCAACCTGGTTATGGCCTACCCAATCCAAGCTAAGGCCTAGGCAATGCATAGCAAAGCCTGGTTAATGTCTAGGTAAGGCTAAGTCATGTCAGGTTTAGGGCCTAACTAAGACCTAGCCAAGCCTAAATAAGGACCAGGTACAGTCTAAGTAAGGACTACGTAAGCAAAGCTAAGGCCTAGGTAAGACTAGACGAAGCGTAGGTAAGGCCAGGAAGGGCTAACCAAGCCTAGGTAAGGCTTAGGTAACGACTAGCTAACCATAGCTAAGGCAATATAAGGCATATCCAAGCCCAGATAAGCCTAGCCATAGCTTAGCTAATGTCTAATTAAGACCTAACCAAGGCTGGCTAAGGCAGAGCTACGGCCTAACCATGTAGGCTGGTAGACTAGGACTGTAGGCTGGTACAGTAGGCTGTTAGAGTAGGCCTGTAGGCTTGTAAGCTGGTAGACTAGTTCTGTAGGCTAGAAGACCGACCCACCCACCAACTTACCAACCCACCCACTAGAGCTGGGTGGTCTGACGGTAGTACCGTGGTATACCGTGAACCGATACCGTGACTGTTGACATTTCCAAATACCGTCCATAATGTTTGACCAATATTTGAGAAATCGATACATAAAATCTGACTTGACCAAGGGTAAATAGGTGCTAAAAGTGCCAAAAATATAGGCATCCCTAACTATTAGCCGAGTCGAGGTGAAAGGGTCGTTGTAAAAACAAACATCAAGATGTCAATTACAAAATAATGACAGGCAGAATTGTATGTCAAACGTACGACTTGAAAGTCTCACGGTAAAAACTAAGCTCATTCTCTGGCCGTCCACCGGTAGTAATTACACTATAATATATTCCCTATTCCCGTTTCTATTATTTGTAATTTATTACTCCAAGCATTTTGTCACCGAACAAACACGCTAGAATAACAAAATAACATACAAACAGTGTGCTATTCAAACACAACAGCAACCTCGCAAAAATGTATCTGATTGGTTGTTCATGAAGACCGTGGGAAAATACGTTACTATGCTGAATTTATCAATGAAAATTTACTAAAACATAGTATTTGTTCGCGCCATTTTGATCACGTGCTAATTTATTAGCAACGAGCCGCTTTGAAGTCTTTTTTTTTTTTTTTCTGGCTTGTTTTAAGAAATTTCTTTACGGATTAAATCCAGTTTAAGTAATGACACCTAAAAATTATAGTGTTTTAGTTTTTGTAATTAATTTTTCAACTGGCTACATGTCGGAAGTTCGTGGAAATAGCCTTTTACACGCATTGTTCACGTGAAGCATGGCGAGTAACGAGTCTGCACATCAGGTACTTGGTAATTATCAGAAGCTTTGGAATCGGCTATATTCAATGTCGTGTTATATGCATGTGTATAGGCCTGTTTTCGTGAGTAACCAAATATACGACTCCAACAGAAACAAGAGTACAACACTGGCCTCGTTTAAATACTCGCGGATTTTGTCTGGACTCTGTTTATCAATTCGCTCGACTGCCAAAATAAAATTTACCGTTTGCTGGTCGCACACATTAATAGCAAGAACAATCCAGATTGAAAATAGCTCGCTCCAATGTCTCAAACAGCGGGTTATAGTTAGCGAGTCGACCACACACTTTGACCAATATTCCCGCGAATGATATTATGTCAATAAAAATAGTGACCTAATAAAGTCGTGAAACTAAACAGTCGCAATAGCCATAATGTTTTTCACCGTTGATTGTAGATGGAAATGAAAAGGAACTGAAAAAAATTGTTCTAATTTCGTGGCATGCCTCAACCTCAGATGATGGTATACCGTGGTACCACTGTATTTTTTCATGGTACCGATACCGTCATATAAATGTCAATACCGCCAAGCTCTACCACCCACCCACACATCGAGGTCAGACTGACAGACCAACCTACCCACCGACTGTCCAACCAACAGACCGACTGAGGTCGGACCGACCAACCGACCCACCCACCCACTGAATGACAGACCGACCCACCCACGGACTGACCGAGGTCGGACCGACCCACCCACCGACCAATCCACCAACTGACCAACCCAACTACCCACCCACCGAGTGACCCAGTGACCGACTAACGGTCCGGCCAACCCACCCACTGACCGACCAAGGTCAGACCAACCAACCGACTGACCCACCAACCATCGACTGACCAACCAACTGACCGATCCACCCACCCACCCACTGGCTGACCATCCGACCCACCGCGATCGGACCGACTGACCGAGGTCCGACCCACCGACAGATGTCGGACCAACCCACCCACCATCCAACCGACTGACCCACCAACTGAATGACCGACCGACCCCACACCCACTCATTAATTCACTGAATAACTTAGTCACTGAATCACTCACTGAATAACCCACTTAATTTGCCACTCACCCACGCACCCACTTCCCTGTCACCCACCCACCCTCACACACCCAACCACCCATGGATGTAAAATGAGAATAATGAATGCAGCATATCTTATCTAACCAACAAAACTGACGCGATCTCGATCCATCCGTTTCTTTCCAGTTTAATTTAATCATCCCGGGGCTCGAATCTGCTCGGGGCGAAATTGTGTGATTTTCGAGACGAAAAGTTGTGAACTACGTCATCACTTTTTGCAATGGTTGTTCGCTTGAAATTTGATCAGATTCGTCAACAATGAGCTAAAAAGTTAAATAACGTGAGATATAGGACATATTTAACAGGATTTAAGTTGCGAGCGAATGGATATGTGAATTATACGAAGCAATAACCGGGGTTTGTGTCGAATATTGTAGCTAAGGTCGATTACGAGGCACGCTACTAAGCGGTGGCGGAGTTCTCCAACTTTTGAACATACTAATTGCTCTGACTCTCCCTGGCCCATCAGTCTGTCCAAATATCTGTCACAGGGGCGGGTTGAGTCAGAGCAGACTCTGACTAGGCCGCCATATGATCTTGGCTGCTAGTATAAGTATACCAATCTTGGCGGCATATTAGATATTTATTTAGTGTGTATAATAATTGTTTGTTCATTTCTGTTTACATGAATAACTATCGCAACTATGAGAAGGATTAATATCGTATTACTGCTGATATATATAATCTAATATTTCTAATAATCTAATATTTCTTTTTTGCACGTTCTCAACACGTATGGCAATCACGTGATTATAACGGTATCCATAGATCTCAAACCCATAGGCCCCCTTTTTAGTCGAGTTCATGTTTATTCTGTTGAATATTTTGAAACTAATTTGACTGTTTCTAGTCGAATTGATTTCAAAATATTGAACAGTAATCATAGATCTAAAATTCATAGGGTATCATAGACCTCCTTTGTAGTCGATGTTAGGAATATTCTGTTGAATATTTCCACGGAATATTTTGAAACTAATTTGACTGCTCCCAGTATAATGAAGTTTGAGACATGGATATTAATAGGTTTTGGCTAGTTCGTTTCATCCAAACTAGTTTCAAAATATTCAAGAGAATCTTTAATAAATAGTAAAGACATACAGTTCATACAACAATGCTTAGTCCGTCAACAATTACGCGTTCGTGACAACTTATCTACGCCATTAATGACATAATTCATTATGACATCATCCTACACATCATGTAGTTGATTGTGATTTCATATGACTGATGGATAAACTGGAACGGTCTATTGACAGCCATGTACAGTATCATGCATTGCCATGCCATATGTGAATTGTTATGCATTTGTGTGATATACGTTCGTTATCCCCCCGCTTTAGCGAAAAGCAGGGGGGATTATGTTTTCGCGTCCGTCCATCACACACAAGTTTTCTTTCGATAACTTTACTTTTGCTTGGAATATTGTGACAACACTTCATGGGAACATTGGCTATGGTACTAGGGAAATGTACATTATTTTGTGGGTCAGTCAGCTCGTCCCTCCGTCCATCCATACCTTTGTCTCTGAATTTGTGTCTGTCCACCCGTGCAAATTTTGGGTTTTCGTTCAATAACTTTATCTTTTCTTGGAGTATTGTGAAGAAACTTCATGGGAACATTGGCTATGTTTCTAGGTAAATGTACATTGTTTTGTTGGTCAGTCAGCTCGTCCCTCTGTCCGTCCAGCCCTTTGTCTCTGAATTTGTGTCCGTCCATCTGTGCAAATTTTGGGTTTTCGTTCAATAACTTTATCTTTTCTTGGAGTATTGTGAAGAAACTTCATGGGAACATTGGCTATGTTTCTAGGTAAATGTACTTGTCTGACGATGTCTAGTCATCCGCATATCCGCTACAGCTGCTTTGGACAGATCAAGTGAACTGCGGCTTTAAACAACATGCAAGGCACTGCCTCGACCCCACCTTACAAATGAATTTACCTCCTCATCAATAATCATATAACAGGGTTGTCATCACTGCTGGTAGTGGTGGCAGCGGCTATAACTATGCCTATATAATAAGTTGGACATATATAATTTATACAACCATTAATCTCATAGGCGATGACTGCATCATCATCTACAACAGCATCAGCTACTTCGTCATCCACTTGTGCTGCTTAGGGAACAAATATGGGATGAAAAGAATGTAAACAGATGTTATTTTCAAACTAAAAACATATTATTATATGACGGGATGGCAAGAAACAAAAATTGAAATTTAATATATTAGAAGCCCCGCGCGTCTAATGTAACAATAATAAGGGAAATAAATCTGGATAGTTTATTTTGATTGTCACTAAACCTATCCGGAGTAATCTCCCTTATTATTGATACGTCAAAATGACCGGTTTTAGTTGGTAAGTAAAATGTGTTCATCTTTGTAGATACATAGTGTCAATATGTACATCATATATATGGGTATGACATGAGATGTGGTGTTTATTATTGCAGTGAATTTGTGTAATAATAGGTGATATGAGATGCGGGTTACGAATGTTAGTGTAATGAATTGGCATGCGGAAGTCGAAACCATGTAGGCCTACTGATGCGGCACATCGGAAGTACTAAACATATATATTAGTTGCATTTTCTCACATATATACAATTTCAAGTTCACGCATGCATACACTCGCTGAGGACACACACACACACACACACACACACACACACACACACACACACACACACACACACACGTAGGCACTGGCACATGAATTATTATTTATAAACATTTTTACAATATGTGATGCGGTGGCTGTTCATCATATATAGGCATAGGCCTATATATGATTATGATAACGAGATGCACTGTATGAGTGTTTAAGAGGGAATTTTCAACAAACTATATTTGATACACCCCTTTGCATTGCGTATGCTAATTATTATTGAAAGTCGCATAGAAACATTTTTTGAGAAGCATTAAAAACCGGTCAAGTGGTCCACTAAAGTTAAGAACTACCAGAATTTGTCATACACAGCTGGGCAAAAAAAATGAGGCAAACATGATTTATCATGTTTTTTATGATTACTCTTTCATGTTAATAAATACAGGTGAAATAAGTGACAATTTTACATAATATTGTATGCATTGTCTGTGTGCAGGGAATCTTTTAGTATGAGATAGCTTTTCCCTTGGTTTTTTCCCAGAAATCTCAGCCGTTTGAGCAAGCTGTCTGAAAGCCTTTTACTGTGTAAAATGAATGCTGTTGCATTCATGTCTGACTGCTTCGCACAACTGGTCAGTGCTCCCAAATTTTCTGCCAACCAGTTTGGCCTTAATATGCGCCCATATATCCTCTATGGGGTTAAGATCTGGTGACTGTCCAGACCAAAACATCACTGACAGAGAATGCCGCTCAAACCATGACTTTGTTGTTTTTGCTGTGTGTGCCGGGACATTATCTTGATGAAAAATAGCTTTTTGTCTTTCATTTCCACTACACAACTTTTTCAGGCTTGGAAGCAACCCCTTTTCTAATATGTTTTAATACTCCTTTGCATTAATGGACTTCTCACATTGCACAAGCTCGCCAACACCAGATGCAGAAAACACACCCCATACCATAATTCCACCTCCTCCATGTTTCACAGTGGTGGAGAGCCATTCTGGGTTATATTTTTCACCTGACCTACGAAGACAGCGCTCTGGAGCATCTGTACACAGCTCAAAACGTGACTCATCACTCCAGAGAACATGCTCAAACCACTGAGAATCATGGTCACGATAAACTGCCAAAAATCTGAGTCTGTCTGCAACGTTCTTTGTGGACAGCAATGGTTTCTTAGCACACCGCTTTGATGAAAAACCAGCTTCCTTGAGCCTCCTTGCAATTGTTCTTCTTGAAACAGCCTTATTTTGTGAGTTTTTTAATTCTTCTGCTAATTTGGTGAGAGTGTTCTTACGATTCTTCAGAACAGTCATTTTCAGCCTTCTTTCATCTCGACATGTCACTTTAGCTCATCCAGAACCTGCTTTCCGGGAAACAGAACCTGTCATTTGAAATGTGTGGCCAATTCTCTGTATTGTAGACAGTGGAATCTGAATATCCTCAGACTTTAAAATTTTCTTAATCTCAGGATATGACTTTCCAGCTTGACGAAGACCTGCGATCTGGCTTTTGACTTCAACAGGTACATGGAATTTAGCCTTTTTTGAAGACATTTTGAATCAAAAATAACAACTTCACTCTTCAGGCACAGTGTGGTAATACACAGAGATTACAGAAATAGCTAATGTCTTGTCACCTCGTTCAGCATAACTCCACTAGCTTGCTAGTTTGGTTAGTTAATCCACTTTAAATCCTGAACACAGAGACGCACTATTAGGGTTTTGTGTATGCATGTAGGTCTAATATAGAACAAAAATCCATTCAGTAGATGGCTTTTGATATGCAAATTAGTTCACTCAGCAGTGGAAAGCAGTCAGACATGAATGGAACAGCATTGACGCAGCACAATGCAAAAAGCTTTTAGTAGTCCACCATTAGGTAGGTGGTCCAAGATCCACCATCATCATACATCAGCATTTATTTAGATTGATGGGTTCCAAGGCATTCGCTTATATCCTGTTTTAACTGGAGTTGGAGGTTATGATCTACAGACACTAATTTCCTCAGTCTATCAAGTGTCAAGCGGGTGCGCTTTTTTGTCTGAACACTGGCATGGAGATTCCAGTTCCTCTCACATGTAGCAGCAGATGTTGGCCAAGATAAAAAGACGTGATGCCACATCGGACAGCTGGCGTGTTGAGCAAAAGCCTTTCCACCAAGTCACAGGATCCATTTGTTTTGCCGCTTCCCAAATGGAAGCTCTCGCCCAAATACTTGTTTTGGCACTGTATTCAGCAAGGTCTCTGATAACAGTCACGACATCTAGTGTAGGTATTCTGGCTGATATGTCGTCAATTATATTTGTGGCAGCTGATATATCCTTCTCTGTGAGACCAAGATCATCAAATGCAAACCGAGGATCTAGCAAACGCGCAGCCTTTTGGACATTATGTGAACAAAACTCTAATCTTGACTCAAAAGCATCCATTAGCTGCCTTTCTTCAGCGTTTGTCACTGGAGCCAATGGAACCCAAGACTTGACGTGTTCTCGCAATGAAGCAAACATGTTTGGAACTTCCGACAGCCTTGGCTTATCTGATTCCATCTGTTTGATTGCAAGCGAAACTGGCTCTAATAATTTCTTTACAGATTCAACCTGTACCCAGAAAACTTCTGTATCTAAGAGCTGTTTCCGCATTTGTGGTGTTATAAGTGATTCCATTTGTTCATCACCAGCGGCTGCTTCTAAACACTTTGTCCTCTAGCAAACGGTTCAAACTGTCACAAGCTGAACCCCACCTGGTTGCAGCTGGTAATACTAGTGCTACAGTTTGTCTTTCTGAATTCTTTCCAGAATGCCTTTTGGAACATGCTTGTACTTAAAGAACTTTATAATGTTTTTGCAAAGCTCAATATGGCGGTGGAGGGATCAAATTTTTAGCAGGTCCTGAACTAGAAGATTTAGGCTGTGAGCCATGCACCCGTATGTACTTACTTGGGGGTAATCTTTCAAAAGTATTGCCCATGCCTTTTTCATGTTACTAGCATTGTCCGTTACAAGAGCATGGACTTTTTCAGTGCCCACTTCTTCTATAGCGTCCTTTAGCACGGATTCAATATTTTCTGCTGTGTGTATTTCTTCTTTACACTCAACAGACTTGAAGAATATTGGCTCTGGGCACGTAAACATGATGTTTATAATTGGGCTCTGATTTATATCTGTCCACCCATCACTCATTAGACACAATGAGTTAGCAGCAACTAGTTTTGCTAGGGAGATGGCATGTAAAGTGTCGTATTCCTCATCTAATAGATGGTTTGATAATACATGTCGGGAAGGAACCTTGAATGTTGGTCTAATCTGCACAAAAAACTGTTTCCAGTAATAGTTATCGAGAACACTCAGTGGTGTTGCAGAGGCATACATTGCTCATGCTAACGATTTCTCTAACATCTCCCATGTGGGCTTAGACATGGTGGCCATGAACAGTTTCACAGATATTTGTCTCATTTTCACAGTGCTGGATTTTGCAGCTTGAGCAACAGCATATTTCAGTGGCAGTGTGGGTCTGTCTACATTTACAGGCTCTTGACCTTTGGACTGAGGGTCCATTTCCTACAATGTAACAAAGATTTATTAGTAACCCTTTATAGGACCCTATTCCGCCCCTCATTCGAAGACTAACATTTTACATGTACTCATCTTGTCCAGATGCTGGATGCCAGGCACCATTTGGATCGCTATGTCTCGCCATCCTCCGCTTCGCTACGGGTTCGACAACTATATTGCACATGTTGGTGAATTTAGAACTATTTTTACCCTCAAATATTTGCACCCCACCCAGCCCTTCACCATTTGCATTCATGAAGGTGTATTTTCAAGCGATCAAATGCTTGATAAATTGGATGTAATGAAAAACAAGGTTTTGTAAGCTATACAATTTTTGCAACCACAGTTTTTGTCGAGCCCATAGCAAAGTGGAGGAAAGCGAGACGTAGCAATCCAAATGGCATCTGGCGTCCAGAATAATGAGTTTTTGATTGAGGGACAATGTCAATAGGGCTCGACAACGCACACACACGCACACATTAAAACAGCAAGATAAAATTCCTACACTATTGGCAATATGGATTGCCAATACCTAATTGTGGAAAGGGAGATGGCATAACTAAGGGTGTAATTCCTTAAGCACGGATGCAGAGTGGGTGCAGCTTTTCATGGGGGTTCTGCTGTTCTGGTAGGTGTTTAATCGTCTGCTTATAATTCCATAGACATGGGCGTTTTCCTATATAAATTAATAATAAGTATACATATGTGTGTCAGCGCTGCCTACTAACTTGCAAATGTGCGCAAGTCATTGATGAATAACAACCCGAGGCCATCACAAAAATTTCCACTTTGCATGCCGCTCCATGTGTCTGTGCTTATCAAATTATCATCTTTAAAAATTTTTATTAATTTTATTTTTTACTACTGGTACTGCGCATCCCTGCTTAAGGAATGTTGCCATTTAATTTGGCTGTGCCTTCAGGGGTAACGGACATGTAGACTTGGGCAGGTTGGGGTGTGGGTGACATTACTTACTGAGTTAAGCATGTAGATGTATAATTATAATATTTTTACTGAAAAACTTACCGTTCTCTCAGAAAAACTTTTGGTTTACCAATAACCAACAATGTTCAGTAAATCTAAGACAAATATGACTGGAATTGAATTGGAATTTATCAATTCCAGTCAATTCAAATTATCAATTCCAAATCCAATTCCAATTCTGGTGTCTTGAAATTTTCGAATTCCAATTGCAGTCCTCAGATTTATCAATTCCAATTCCGGAATTGAATTGGAATTCACTGATCAATTCCAATTCCAATCGGAATTGACCCCAACCCTGTAGGGAAATAAAAATTTGCAATTGCATCCTTAGGTGACCAGAAAATTTTCTGGAAAAATACGTTTGTAAGTTTTCCGGAAAATTTTCTTTTTGGGAAATTTTACACGGAAAATTTTCCGACTCACAACACTACAACCAGGTGCTATTTTACATGTTTTAGAACCATCATCAGGAAACGACAAGTGGTTCACCTTAGATATAGGTGGTGCTATGCATTAGACTAATTATTCACTAATATTTTTAAAAACAACCAAATTTTTTAACATTTTTCTTTGGAATGACGGGCCCGGTTTTCGAGTCAGTAATCCCAGTGGTAAATTTTCAAAAATAATCTTCGCCTGGTTTTCTCATGATTTAAAGCTGGTACAACTGATTCTGGATCCTAAAGGTACGTGGTTTGATAATAAAGTCCATGCAGTAAGAACCACCATTACAGGTAACTTCTTCGGTGTGGTCTTTATGGGCAGCTTTCAGTGATATTTATGATTGTCAGTTGGTAGCGTTGGTTGTGGTGCGATAAGCAGCCATTAATAAAATGCATCAAGTAAGAGTCACATGTTCTATGTAACTACATCATTACATCATGTGCGCGCAAGAGTTGTTGTAACTACAACCACTGCAGAATGTTGGTGAAGGTTATTGCTGTGTTTCGGTACCAAGTATAAAATAAAATCAGAATTTTGCTTTAAGACAACACCTTTTTTGGGGATTGTCTGCTGTAACAACACCCGTGGTTAAGTGGAATTATTGCACTCTATAATTATGGGAAGCCGTAATGTCACCCACCCCATGGACAGACAGCTACGTAAACACGTCAAGACAACTGGAACCAATGAGAACGCTTGACCAATGAATGTTATCTAGAAGGGCGAGGCGAGCATGTGCGTATATCGCAGAGATGGATCAGTCTGTAACCAGCTCTTGATCATAGAAGCCAAATTTTCTGATGCAATTTATTTACAAATTTACAAATTATCTTCATATATTTTTGACTTAAACCATTCTAAATTCGAACTCAGTCATTAATTTTTTGAAATAGTACTTTCATCACTTTTAGCGATTTTCTGAAGCGCTTGCAAATTTGAACATTATGAACTCGATTCGAACATTGAATACATTTTTTATCTTGTCAAGAAATATAGGAACTAAACTAAACCTTTCTGTTGTCCTACATTTTTATGGAAAACGATTAATTTATCCATTTACCAATTTCGATTTATTTCAGTTCCTAAGAGAATTAAGACACAACAAAATAGATTTTATTCAAAAAAATTATTCTTATGGCTTTGGACTCATTTATATTTCAAAATAGTTTTATTTCAAACAAGGCTTTACAAGATTACAGAATTTATGTACCGGTAGTCTACAAAATTACTTTTTTAACCGCTAAGCTTGTTTTGGCATTGCTACTTAAATTCCATTGTTTTCGCCGATCCAGCTTTTAGTATCAATCAGCTTTATCGCTCCAAATCGTAACAGCCAATATTTCGGCATTCCGGTAAGTCATCTGCTAGCCATTCAATTACTCGAATCATAGGAAACAGATTAGAAGAGTTAGAAATAGGAACAAACAGGTAGATCGATATATCTGAAAGGTATATCATCACCCAAGCATAGGTATAAACAAAACATAGATATATTGAATGCTAGATACACCAGGCGGCCAAGATTGGTATACTAGCGGCCAAGATCATACGGCGGCCAAGATCGGGGTACACCCCAATTTTTGGATCAAAATCTACAATGCAACAGCTTTCACTTTCAGAAACATTGTTTTCAAAATAGACACTTTTAACCTCACTACACCCCGATTAAAAAATATATCAATGGTATGGGTATTCATAGAATCGCGATGACATCATCCACAATTAATTTTCCCATAATACCCTGGGAGTGACACCATTTTAGGAGGGGATAATTTAACATTACGAGCAATGGGCCACGAAACCTTAATTACATTTTCTTTACTATCTTGCAAAATTCATTTGTGATTTTACATTTTCTGATACTGGGCAGAGTTTTTACAGATTTTCAGATACAGGATTTTATGGTTTGAGCTTCATGGAAAATGTAAACAATGCATTACTATCGGCAGTGCTCTTTAGCATGTAGTAAAGTTGGCCCAACTTTAATGACGGCCGATCACAAAATCGTCTTGGAGTTTGGCTGATTTTTTAAAACTTCTTTACCCAGCTGAACCAATTTGGTTCGGGGGACTTTAATTATCCAAATGCTTTGGCTGCCATCTTGGATAACCTAATTTTCACAAAAGGAACTCCAGTACTGCTGAATGGATCAAGACAAGATTGGGGAAATGTGATTAGAGACTAAGGGCCATTCAAGTTTGTTCAAGCGAAGCGAGTACGTTAGAAAACATGCCAGCCATCAACAAATCATAATTCAACATTTTGACTGCCATATTTGAGGACTTTTGATGGGTCTTGAAACAAAATTCATTTTATATAGGGTGTTTGGTTATGGTGATTTCAAATTTTCCACTTTCAAAAATGTCGGATAAAATGGTTGGCCGTCATCTTGCATTTTCCTGCCAAAGACACCCATAGTAATTAACCAATAGGAAATTTAATATGTCCAGAACTGCTGGACCTATTTTAACCAAATTTGATAGGACACATCCTTGTCCTTTGTTTCAATTCTGACCAAATCCTTAGGGTCTACTCATAGGACATGGCCTTAATCTAGAGGCCATGTGAAATGCCTATGTTCTAAGTGAGTGATACAGATCCCTAATGCTCCTCATGTTCACCAAAAACAATAGAAAAATCAATTTGATTTGTCTTGCTTTACATTTAAGTCATGAAGACAAAGTAGATAGTGAAAATATACAAAACATGTATTATTATTATTCCATACATGTACAGCAGTCAGCAGGTGCCAAACCTGTACTTTACATAAAAATGTACAGAAAGCATTTGACTCAGCAGATACATGTACATGTATTTTACAAAGCCAGAAAAAACCTTTTTACATGTACAGTGCTTTCGATATTTGTCCAGCAGTAATCCTGTATTTAGCAAGAGTACACTTAGTACATGGATTGAAGAATTTCCAACTGGATCAGCTGCCTACATGTATATAGAGTCAGCAGAAGGAACTAGTGTCCGGACTCGCATCAACCTTATCCTCCATCATAGCAAAAGAAGAACATCTTTTGATAAAAGGTTTACTTTATATGTGAGGAGTGAATCATTCCCTATACTATTAGGAACTGGCGTGATAGATAGTAGAGTTTTTCCAGTGAATGACTTTAGAATCATAACTTAGGGTGCTGGATGTTGTATTGCTGCTACATGTACAATGTACATCAACTACAGCTTCCAGTCAAACTGTTTTCAAAATATTTGACAGCTTAGCTGCGGAGTTGTTTTGAAGTCAAGATGCTGATTGTGTCAGGGTTATGACACATGTTATTGTATTAGAGATTATTTTATTGTTTCCAGGTTGAGTGAGTATGACGCCTGCATACGTCTGTCACAAGATGTCATGGAGAAGATTAACGATAGAAACAGACAGGATAAACACTCAGCTGGTTACAATAAGGTTTGTGTGGCCGCAATAATTTAACACTTAAACACATGTAATCTGGCCAAAAACAACTTCTGTAATGGTCTCGAGAAATATCCATTTGCAGACCGAGCCAGTCATTCCCATGGTAAATTAAAAAAAATTATGTTCTTGGTTTGAAAACAGATATTTTTTATTAGAAAATTCACATTTTCTTGAATGCATTTGAGAGTCATAGGGTTAATTGTAGCTACAAAGATTTGTATGACGCACATTTGCTTGGAGATACATGGTATAGTGTATATATGACACATGCCTATCAAACTAAGTTTGTGGCTTCGAAGAAGACTATTGTCTTCAATTTGTCTAATGGTTTC
The DNA here is from genome assembly GCA_034401795.1 of Chaetoderma sp. LZ-2023a. Lineage (NCBI taxonomy): Eukaryota > Metazoa > Mollusca > Caudofoveata > Chaetodermatida > Chaetodermatidae > Chaetoderma > Chaetoderma sp. LZ-2023a. Next base: position 105,594,257 of record CM067372.1, on the reverse strand, counting down.
CTTGATTAGGTGATTAATTTGCTGCATTGTAATTAAAAATTATTTATATGTCTCGAGAGGTATCATTCTATCAGTAAAAAGTGAAAATATGTTCTGCCTGCTAATAGCATAATCCACAGAAAGGTTATTGAATGAATAGTATACCAATGCAAAATCCACTGTCAGACACTTGAATGGCATCAAATACTTGGACCTTGTAATGTCACACGATCTGTTCTAGGAATATTAACACATGAATTACCACACAGCCAATGAGCAATACCACTAATATTGTTAACTTCCTCGGATGAAACACAGATATTAATCTCCCTCACCTTAAAAAAATGTCTGACAAACTTTTTTCACATTTTGATCTTGTGACAACACCCGATGTACCTTACACTTTTGAATTATTTAATTGTTTAACCTTTGAAGTTTCCATGTCTCAATTTCAAAACAACTATACAAGAAAGATGGTGAATATTTCAAGACAAATTTGGCTGGAACCTGTTGTCGGAGCCAATAAATTTGTTTCACAATCATGGCAATAGACAACAGAATATTTCTTGAGACATGTACATACACAATGTAATAAATAATAATTTGTTGATTCTGTTCTGTGATGGTTAAAGCGGTGATTTTATACAACGTCAGTAAATTTGAAGATTTCCCAAAATTAATGATTACATTTGTTTATTATCTTTGATCCCGAAAGACTCATAAAATATATTTAGTTTGCTAGTCATTATTTCAAAATATGAACTTAATTTATAATGTCAGTTCAGTTCAGTTCCATTTTGGGTGGATTGTTTGCATAAATACTTATAGTGTACAACAAGATACTTAACTATATGTCAATTTCTCAATCCTTGTTAGTATGCATATACCTCTTTCTTGACCCCCCCCCCCCTCTAACTTGCTCACCTCTCCTCCCCCCTCCCCCAGTATCTCTCTCTCGCACTCTCTCCCTCCCTCTCTCTCATTTTGAAATGTGTGATAATTATGTTCGTCATGAACATTGAATAGTCTTTCAGTTGTATGAATTGTATGTCCTTACTATTTAATAAACATTATTGTTGAATATTTTGAAACTAATTTGACTGGGTGTTTGCAGCAAGAGTGCCCAGTCAACTTAGGTCCAAAATATTCAACACGTTACCTGGATAGTTACCATTAAATTTGGCTTCTGGGAATTCAGGGTTCAAAGTATATAAATCGATCCCAACACACGCAAAGCATGGGCGGAGCTTAGCTAGAGATGGGCAGGGCATAGCTAGAAATGGATCCCTCCAGTTGGATGTGGAGCGGTGAATGAACAAATGTGTTTTACAAGCAATGGACCTTTCCAGTTTTAGCTATGCCCCGCCCATCTCTAACTGAGCTCCACCCACACCTCACTCGTGTTGGGATCGATCGATATCTGAACTCCCTGACTATCAATATCCAGAAAACTATACAGGTAAACCGTTGAATAATTTGAAACTAATTTGACTGGGTGCTGTTGCCTATTAAATAATAGAGACATACAATTCTTACAACGCGTCGGACTGTTAAGAGTTAAAGACGGGCCTAATAGAACCATTTATGATGTAATGCTTATGACGCCCTCGACGCGCCGCTTAGCTGAGTATGATGTCATATGACACCAAACCATCGATGAATACTCTGGAAAGGTGAGTTGAAACACTATGTCAGATGTTTATCTGTCTTGTGCATATAATCACACATGAAAGAGTTACTTTAGAACCTGCTGTTTTGCGAGATATACAATCCTGACTTTATTAATTTCTCAATAATATTTATTTGTTCAAATTACAGATGAATGCACAGGTGCGCTCATCCATGAAACAGTTTTCTTCAAAGTTGGCCAAGATTCGAGAGTCTCTGATCAGATCATCAACACAATATCGCATGTAAGTTTGGTGATCCTTTTAATGCTTAACCCTTTAACCCTCGAATTTGTTAAAAAAATCTCACTTTTTTCATAGAAAATGTCCATTTGCAGACCAAGAGAAGACTATTTTTGAAAATTTGCCACTGGAATGACTGGCTCGGTTATCATCCCAGTCATTCCAGTGGTAAATTTTCAAAAATAGTCTTCTGGTCTGCAAATGGACCTTTCTCAAGCCCACTACAGAAGCCATTTTTGGCTGATATGAATGTTAAAGGGTTAAAAGCAGACAATAATTTATATGTATTCTCATAACGCGTGGTACACGCTATAATTGAGACTTGGGCAGCTTTGTCAAAAATATATCAGGCAGATAGATTTATACTAGTTGTGTCGCACCTACAAAAAATGTAACTACAGATCACGAAAATAATATTTTTAGAAACAGTCATTTGAGTGGTATGTTTTCTAAAATAGTGTTCATTTGCTCTGTGAATTATCATTGCTCTAGATCACTCCTAGCTATTTTAAGCCTGCTTGACCGGTAGTCCTTTAATGGTCGAATTGGCCCAAAAACCTGCCTTTGTGTGGTGGTCTTGACGAATACCCATTTACAGGCCAAGAGAAGACTATTTTGAAAATTCACGACTGAAATGAACAGCTCTGTATCCGGGCAGGTCATTCCAGTATTAAATGTTAAAAAATTGTCTTACAAGTTCACTAAGCAAAGGTTTTTGATTGTGTTGCGCACTGTAGACCTGTCCATTAAATGCTAATTACAATTTCAATCTTGTAATCACATTATCAACATTTCAAGGACTGCTGGGTGTATAAGAGCTGCTTCGTATTTTGAAGATAAATTGACTGGAAGCTCATGATGCCTTAGCAGACCTGCCAACCCCTACGGATTGTCCGTAGTTTGTACGAAATAGCATCCAAACTACGCATGTACGGGCGGCGAGTGAAAATACGGAAATAAAAAATTGTGCAATTACGGTAATACGGACAAGGTGGTTAAATTACAAATTTCAGTTTGTGAGGCTATAAAAACGGCGACCGCTTATCAAAACACATTGGCTTCCATTGTGTCAAGATGTGATAATTGCTCAATCTAGCCGACATTTAAGAACAGCCCATAGAGTTAAAATGGCAGTAGAGTGCTTATGCTCATATCTTTATTTCGGCATATTATATACATGTAGCCTCCAAAAGGGACTCAATTCTCTTTTGATAATTGGAAGAGAATTTGAATAGAGGCAAATTTATATATTTTTATGAGAAATGAAATGGTATTGGCTATATTAATCTGACCCTATTCAACTACGTAATAGAATTAGCATACATGCTCTATGGCTATTCTATATCTATGAAACATCCTGCCAAGATTCTCTAATCTTGTTAATCGGCATCTTTCGCCTTATTACAGTGTTGGATTAATAGAATGCGAAAGTTAGCACTATACGAGAATAACGGAAGTTTGTTTGTTTATGATGGCTACAGATATGCAATTCAGCTATATAAATATACCTATGTAAATCGATAATCATCCGTTCAAAGCGTGAAAAAATCAAAATAATCTTTTTATATTTTAATATAATAAGTCTTTACAGAAATATTGTAACATGAATTTCATTGTAATATATATTTCCGTGACCGCGGTATGAGATTTTGTGCACAGTGGATTTCAGCTCTGCCTTAGCAATCCAGTCGAATTAGATTTATATTTTTGTTTAAATTGAATATCCATTTGCAGGCTAAAAGAAGCCTATTTTTGACAATTTACATGTACCATTGAAATGGCTGGCTTGGTTATCGAGCCAGACATTCCAATGGTAACTTTTCAAAAAGAGTCTTCTTGTCCTGTATATGAAAATTTCACAAGAGCACACCAAAGGCTGATTGTGATTTGTTTTACAAATAAAGCATTAAGACATGAACCGAAACATGTATATGAATTGACACGCGTGCACGCACACACACGCACGCATGCGATATATATACGTAGGTGTGTGTATTTATGATTACTGTATTCTGCGGATGTAGTAGTATAAATTCCTTCCTCTTTCGACCACTGTGTCTTGTCCTCGACCAATATCTTTAGCTTCCACGGGTCTATTCTTGATCTGAGTGTACCGAGTTATGCGTAGTGCTTTCTTGAGGTCATGTCGCAGCACACATATTTATGCAATGACGTCCTCTCCTGACTTTATATTTGTTGGCTCCTAGTAGGGCGAATTCTAAGGCTGTCTGCACTGGTGTGTCTTCTGGCAGGCATCCTTGGCACATGGCCAAACATGGACCATCTTTGCTGGGTGACTTTTACGGACAGCCACAATGTATTACACATCTTGTATAGTGCATTGTTGGAAAATAATGCTGTCTGGCCATGGTATCCATTGACGGTGTGAAGATATTTGCAGTGGCATGCATCAAGTTTGCCTGGCGCTACCCAGCTGTTACAGGTACATGGCATCCAGCATCTATGTGTAAGTCAGGGGAAGCAACCTGTAATATCACTACTGCTTTTGCACTTATTCTCTGAGAGTTATCTCCCCTATATAATATAAATGGAGATTTTTCTGGACTGGTATCCCATTGCTGAAGGAATGAGTTTTTACATGTCCCTTTTTATCCACCGGGTCTGGAAGATGGGAGGCTATAGCTATCATTATGTCTGTCCGTCTGTCTGTCCCCGTCTTGTCAATGCAACTCCTAGAAGTCGCAATGGATTGACTTAAAATTTCGTCCACATCATCAGTATCATGGGCAGATGTGCTTTTTCGCGTGTACCTGTACGTCCATCCATCTGTCCATTTCACTTCAAGAGATATACTTACCTCCCTAACACTCTGATATTTCCTAAATATCGACTTTGACTCAATAACCTCAGATTAAAAAAGATAGGTGCCCTTAATGGGCAGGTAGACAGGTGACAGTCAGCCGGATACCGGCCCCAACCTTGCGCATGCGCAGACTGTCACTGCCTCTTTCTTGACTATTGGCCTACACCACATGCTTGTGTTTTGATATCCACTTGCTGAGTTTTGCTCAATAGTCTTTCTAAAGTTAATTTAGAGTGCGTAGAATCATGTCTGATAAGTATAATTCACCTGAGGCCACGCCAGGACCAAGTTATCAAGTGATCTCTGTTATAATTTTGTTTTAATTACATCTTAATTACGCGGTGTCACCTATTTCCGTGACGTGGTATAGACGTTATAGGCGCTCAGAAAACTGGTAACTATTATCTGGCGCCATAAAATGTTAATATCTCTTTATGATTGTGTCCACATGTTTCAGTAAGGAGGTTTGTTCACATCTAAAGCGGTTTGTCTCCACTATTTCCCTATAAATGTTAGGAAAAAAGACTGCCCAGTACGATATAGGCTCCCATAAGAGAGAGCTTGTCGTTCTGCCCTCTGGTCCCACCCTTCCCTTTAATAAATTAAGTGAGTGGTGATGAAGAGTGGTTGTCTGGTGGAGCTTCCAAGAGCTGGACGTGGTGGTACATTGTATGCCTTTGCTAAAGACTCAGGTACTCTTGTTATGCTTTATGGCACATTATAATATTTGAAAATATTTGTAATTATTTGCTGCATATATATTTTCAGTCATACTATTTATCTGTATCATTATAAAAGCATGACACATTACTGTTGCTCTTGTATTCATACAATTCGTCTTACTCCTGGATGTTGTTTGTCTGTTTTCTTTTATTTGAAAATTATGACGTCATAATCAACCTTATTATTATTTTTTAATATCCTCTATGAGGCTGGTTGTTCAACTTTTTTCAATGTCCTTTTTAGGCCTATGGGTTATTTCTTTCTCCTTTATGAGTTATTGGCTTTATTTAAATTATTCACGCATCTTTAACTCATTGTCATCGTCTGTCCCTTTTTCTCAGAAGCCTTCTTGTAGCGGCTGTAATCGTTCCATCAAGTCAAAATTTACCCCTCACCTCTGTGTCTTGTATTCACCTTGTGGTCCACTTTTAAAATGTGATGTTTGTAAACAGTTGTGGCGGGAGGGGGCGACTTATTCTATGAATTCTTGTATTTACAGGCGAAGGATAAGGCGTGAGAGGAGGAGAAGGATGCGAAGAAGAGTGTAAGTGGCACAGGTAAGAGAAAGACCTCTGTTTCTTCGGAAATGGAGACTTTCAGGTTGGAAATGATGGGGGAGATGAAGAGGACAATAAAAAATTTGGTACCAGAGCTGCTTCGCAGCATGCTGCCTGGGCCGAGTAATTTATTTTCCTCTTCATCTGCTCCCAAGCAGAAAATTCCCACGACTGATTCTGGTGTCCGTCGTGGTCCGAAAATGTTCCAGAATCAGTGGTGGCTTCAGTAGATCTTGGAAGGCCCGCCGCCTTGCCAATGGATCCTGAAGCAGGTCTATATGATCCAGTCTCAAGGCCTGCTTCGTCGGTTGATCTTGGACCGGGGCCGCTGGACACAGGCCCGGGCCTAGAGTGTTTGCACCCAAAAGGTACAGAGGCAGTTTATGATGGCCAGGAGGAAGAGGATTTTCTGCTGGATTCTCCCGTTGAAGCCGTGGACATGGAAATAGACGATCGTGCACCTCTCGCGGGGAGCACAGCCGATTATTTCCATGGAACTACTCCTGCAGGGGTAGCTTTCACGGCTCAAATGGTGGCCCGGGTTGGAGCGGATGACCACCATTACTGTATACCTAGGCTTGCCGAGGATATGAAGGCAACTGGTCCGGGCCATGGTGTGGTTGATTACACCCGCACTTTTCCATGGCGCTGGCTCCTGGCTTTACAGCCGTGGCGCAAGATATGCCTGCTCTCTCCGGCCCGCATGTTTTCCATGGCCAGCCAGCAGTATCCACGGCTCCAGCCACATTTACACCTGTGAGTGTATTAGAGGATGACGAAGGCCCGCGCCTTGTCGAGCACTCACAGGTGACCACAGAGGAGGACTGGTCTGATGTGTGCCAATGGCTGGTAAGCGTTAGGCCAGAGCTGGAAAGCCGGTAGTTACCGCCATGCCATCTCTGCCGTTAGCTGAACATATAGTGGATATGTTCACGGCGGCAGAGACGTCCATTAAGCCTAATGGACGGCTTGCGAAGGCCCCCGCAAGGTGGCGAGGAGGTGCCGTATTGTTGCTGGCCAATACCAGAATATGGTACAGTGCCAAAGCCGAGCGCTGATGATCGCGCAGCGCTTGGCGAGGGCAAGCGGCCAGGTTCCCGTTCTGACACGGGAGTTCTGTGCTCAGCAAACACCGCATTGCGCGATGCAGAGGTGAGCGTCCATAGCGGCGCTTTCACATGTCTCTCAGCTGTTACAGGATGTAGTAACAGCGTCTGCATCGCGCCAAGCAAGCCCTGTCTCAGTACAGAGAGCCATCCAGGATGGGATTAACCTGGCTCTGGACTGTATGACTAGGGCAGTGACTAGGAGTGTCAGGGCGAGACGCACATTTTCGCTAGACAATTTGTGTCCGTCTCAGGATCTGTACAACAGGCTGCTGTGGATGCCTATGTCAGGTCCTTGTCTCTTTGGGTGTGAGGGATGTAGACAATTCCAGGAGACAGTCACTCTAGTCAGTAATCAGAGGGCGCGATGCGAACAATTTGAGGTGCTTCGTAGGGAACACGTTCGCGCAGCGCCCCCTATGTACTGTCCACAGCAGGCCCGAGGTGGTGCTGGTCATGTCAGAGACCAGCCACCGGCACAGCATAGGCCATGGCAGCGCAAGCCATGGCGCGCAAGGATTTGGTCGTGGTAATCGTGCCTGATGGGCCAATTTCCACAAGAACAACACCAATGCTAGAATCAGAGACAGTCCCACTCTTGCACTGCTTATGTCAACCTCTCTACCTAGGCCACAAGCAGGAGTGGGAGTGGTTAACCCAGGACCACTTAGTCTTGCGATGATTCAGCCGGGTAGCAACCAGCCTGGGCGATAAGCCCACCATTGCACCTGTCTCTGGTTCCGATCTGGACTCAAATTCCAAGAGATCCAGATCAATGGTTGTGTATAGAGGAAGAGATAAATTCCCTCATACAAAAAGGAGCAATTCAACCGGCGCAAAATTGTCCGTGCTTCTATTCAACCATGTTTCTAGTGACAAAGAGCACGGGAGGGTGGAGACCAATTCTCAACCTCAAGCCATTGAACAAGTTCATAGACAGACTGAGTTTCAAAATGGAAACAGTCAAAATGGTGTTGGCGGGGTTGGAGATGGGAATGTGGACGGCGTCCATAGATCTGAGGGATGCTTATTTCCACATTCCAATTGCGAAGAGTTTTCGTTGGTACCTGAGATTCGCATTCCAGGGTCGACAGTGGGAATTTAAAGTTTTACCATTCGGAATTTCCACGGCTCCTCGGCTCTTCACCAAGGTGGTTCTTGCAATAACAGCATACCTCCACAGGAGAAGCATAGCAGTCCACACTTACATAGACGATTGGCTGTTAAAAGCACACAATCGGGAAAGTCTTGCAGCAAATCGGGAGATAGTTTTGAAAACTCTCACAGACTTAGGCTGGATAATGAACTTTCAGAAATCAGAGCTGACTCCATCCCAGAAGTTTGTTTACCTGGGAATGTTCTTCGATCTAGAGATATGGTATGTTTATCCTACTCAGGAGAGAGTAAAAATACTCATCTCAGTAATACAGTCAGTGTGCAACAGTCTTCATGTAGTGGCCCTGGTTTACTTGAGAATGCTGGGGTTGATGGTTTCTCTGGAACCAGTCATTTCACAGGCGGCCTTGTGCACGTGGCCTATCCAGTTATTTCTCATGACACAGTGGACCAAGAGAACAGGTTTTCTGGACTCAGAGGTGTCAGTGTTGGAACCTCTTATTCACCACCTTCAATGGTGGATGAAGAGAGAGAATCTCCTGGCAGGTGTGATGCTCACCCCACCTTCAAATAACGATGTACACAGATGCATCAATGGAGGGATGGGGGCTTGCCTTGAAGAAGCCACAGTATCAGGGCTTTGGAATCTGGATCAGTCACAGGAACATATAAGTCTACTGGAATTACGAGCAGTAGTTCTGGGCCTGGAACATTTCTTAAAGAAAGTTCAGGGCAAGATTGTTCTAGTTCGATCAGACAACTCAACAGTAGTGACTTACCTAAACCGCCAGGGCAGAACGAAGTTGCCCAGTCTCTGTATGATGACTTGGAAACTGCTTTGCTGATGTCTATATCATATGATCACATTGAAGGCAGTTCACATTCCGGGAAGACTAAATCTGTTAGCAGACTCATTGAGTGTTTTGCCTACAGAATGGCAACTAAATCAATGTGTGGCGGATCGTCTGTTCGACCACTGGGGGAAACCCAACATAGATTTGTTCACAACGATCAAGAATGCGAAGATGACGACGTATGTCTCTCCGATTCCAGATCCAAGCGCTTACGCAACAGATGCATTAGCTATCAGCTGGGAGAGAATGTATGCATACGCATTCCCACCAGCAATCCTGATTCCAAAAGTTCTTCAGAAAATCAGGCGGGAGGAGTGCCAGGTGCTTCTGATTGCCCCAAATTGGCCACGCCGATCATGGTATATGGATCTGCAGAACCTTCTGGTCTGCAATCCGGGTCCTCTGCCTCTGATGGACAATATTATTTTCCAGGGCAAGTCCCTTCACAACAACTCGTCAATGTTCCAATTGACTGCGTGGATGTTGTCAAGGAATCGAAAGTTAAGTGGGGCGTTTCAAAGCAAGCAGCCATGTTTATGGCAAATGCCAAAAGGGGGTCAACCTCCAGAGCATATAACTATAAAATCAATCGATTTGCAGAATGGTGCTCAAACAGAGATGTTAATCCAATGGATGCATCTATTCAGGTAGTAGCCAATTTCCTCTGTCACCTGTATGATGCCTATAGCCTCAAGCGTAACTCTATTGCTGGCAACAAGTCAGCTTTGGTGTCAGTTATCCCTTGCTTGGCTAATAGGGGAAGTGACGAAATAAAAGGCATGGGTAATCTAAGACCGAGAAATCCTCCAGCGATTCCGTCTTGGAGTTTATCCCTAGTACTTCAAGTGCTAGCAGACAAACGCATTGAACAACTAAGTGCCATTTCTATGAAAATGTTGACACTTAAGACTATTTCTAATTGCTGTGTCCTCTGCAAGGTGGAGAAGCGAGATTCATGCTCTATCCGCCGAGGCAGACCATTGTGTGGTTACAGGGGAAGGGCTTAGGCTTCTACCTAGGATAAATTTCATGGCTAAGAAGCAGTCTTTGAAATATCCAGGTCAACCAATTGTTTTACCAGCTTTGACTAGGTTTGATCCTAATTCAAAAGCATGGTATCCAGTTTGCGCATTAAACAAGTACAAACAATGTACACAGGAATGGCGGACCGACCCATCCTCGTTATGGTTGTCTTATATTGAACCCCATGGTAGGGTGTCAAAGGACACTATATCTAGGTGGATTGTGGAATGTATTAAATTTTGCCACAAATCTGCCACTGGTAAACAAGTTGACTTAGCCAAGGCTCACAGTGTCCATGGCGTGGTGGCGTCCACCGCTCTGTTTAACGGGGTGCCGGTGGATGACATGTCGGTAGCTCAGTGGCACTGTGAGTCAAGTTTTACTGACCATTACCTCCGTGACACCACTAATCCTCTTGCCTTATCGATATTCAAAAGATGATCAGGTGTATATATTGTAGATAAGTTGCACTTGCTGTCTTCAGACAGCACATTTTAATTGTGGAAACAACGGCATATTCGTGTATCATTTTTTCCTTCACTAATGTGGACTCGATGGATACAGTCTTCATGCATAAGGTCAGTACCCACTTTTGTTGTTACATAATTTATTGTCATGATGTATTACCCTTATTTATTAATAAAGTAATGGTACCTATGTATTATGTGGTTCATTTATTGAGAGTACATGAAATGAAGCCTTTCGTCTCTTGTCCTGTAGTACTTAGCACCAGTACTTAGAGAGCATATGGGATATGGAGGTCATAGCTTCTCCTTTCCCAAAAGGAGGGGGGAGGGTGCATTTGACATATGATCATTACTCTCACCATCGATTGTGTTATCCGATGTCCAAATCATTGCCTGATTGTGTGTGTCACACAATTTCAGATGTTAGTGCTTCATGCGCAAAACGCGCAAGGGATGAGCTGGTCTTTTGAGTTCGTCTCCCTCCCGCCAAATTCTCTTGCAAATTCTGGCAATATCATATAGTGTTAGGGAGGTATGTATATCTCTTGAAGTGAAATAAGCAAAATCACGGATTTCTTTTTGCATGCAAGAGTTGTTATACTTACCTCCCTAACATGGACCCGGCCTCTCCGTCCAACAGAGGCTCGGTCTTCAGGCTTTTAAGTTGCATGTGTCGGCCAATAGTCAAGCTGAGGCAGTGACAGTCAGCGTATGCGCGAGGTTGGGGCCGGCATCCGGCTGACTGTCACCTGTCTACCTGCCCATTAAGGGCACCTATCTTTTTTAATCTGGGGTTATTGAGTAAAGGTCGTTATTTAGGAAATATAGAGTGTTAGGGAGGTAAGTATAACAACTCTCGTGAAAAAAGAAATCTGTGATTTCGTTTAAAATGTATATATATTTATCCATCTGTCAGTCCATCAATCTCTAACAATCATTTCTTGTCAACGCAACTCCTAGAGGTCTCAATGGATTAACTTTAAATTTCTTCCAGATTATCAGTATCATGTGCAGATGTACTTTTTTCACGACCAAAAAATTACTCACTGCAGAGTTATCCATCCCCCTTTAAATATCTTAAAGCTGATACATAAACTGCATTGCCAATCATTTCTTGTCAACGCAACTCCTCCTACAGTTTAGCTCAGATTCTTTTGAAACTTGGTAAGTATTAACATTACTACATGAAGGTGTGCATGTGCTATCCGTATACTTGTACGTCCATCCGTCGGTCCAAAATGTATGTATGTCCGCATGTCGCTCCATCCATCTCTGACAATCATTTTGTGTCAACGCAACTCCTAGAGGTCTCAATGGATTAACTTAAAATTTTGTCGACAATATCAGTATCATGTGCAGCTGGGAATGTGCTTTTTTCGCAGCCAAAAAATTATTCATTACAGAGTTATCATCCTTTAAATATCTTAAAGCCAATACATAAACTGCATTACACTTAGTGACAAAGGAATTTAGGTTTTAGGAGTTGTATTTTTCATTGATTTGTTTTTCTAAAATATTGTCCTTTACAATTAACGTTGCATGTATGCCCACTCTTGATGTATGTTTATCTGAAATGTTTGGATCCAGGGGGATATGTCGTCTTCTTATGGCTCTTGTTCTATCCTGTTTCTGTGTTATATATATATATATACACACATGTATGTAATCTAGAGCTAATAAGTTAACTGTTGTAAAATTAAGATAAAGACTAAGAAGGTTAATTTTCTTTCAGCCAATGTGCAGTACAGCTCAGCAATAACGTCGCATGTTTACAAAGCAAAAACAACACAATGTAAGAAATGGGTTTTTAAAAACTATTTTTAACATACATGTAATTCGATTGGAAGACATTGCTGCCTACGGTAGCTATATCTCCTAATCCAATTACGTTCACAAAGTATTCAACGGAACATTTCATTTTGTTTTTGAAACATGTAACGTTATTTGTGTTCTGTGATACAGTACAAGTTCCTCTCATAGCCGGAGTAGTTGATACAGCAAGACTGTTTTTCTTTAGGTGTGCTGTGGGTGAGCAGTTAGGGACTTGAGCCTGTAACTCTGGGTTCGCAGGTTCAACTCCCCACCAGTCCGCCATATTGTGTCCTTGAGCTGGTCACCTAACTCTGCATTGCACCAGTTGACATACATGTAGCTGTAAATATATGTACCCGTGATGACCTAGCTCTTTGTGCGCCATATGTTACTGGCAGGCTTGGGCTGTCATGACCCGGGGATGAGATGTATAGCACTTAGAGCAAGCAATCACATGGAGTTCAGCGCAATATAAATGTGCAATCTATCTACCTGTCAATGTGGTGGCGGATCACTATTGAGATTGGTCTGGATGTAAAATCACATATTTCCATGAAGCAGCCAACTCTTAGATAATCAGACTGAATAATATCAAACGGCAGAACTCTAGACATCATTTGGGTTAGTCGAGGATGCCTAGTGAAATTGAACCAGATGCAAATCCAGTATGCCCATAAGGGAAATTATTAATTTCATTTGATAAATCTCTGTAGCTTTGTCGAATTGAATCAAAATTGTATCATTCGCTTGTGTGTGGTACAGAGAGGGTCCATATAAAATTGGTCTGAATGGGAAGTTAAATATGGCAGCCAGGGAGCCATTTTAAAAGCTCATTTCCATGCATGTTCTCAACCTTAGAAATATGTGGTAATTATTGCATCAAATTTGGTCGACATTGAAAATCCAGTATGCTAATAATGTTGCCATCTTGCTTTTCATGCAATAACAGCAGTACCCTTCAGGTTGAGAATGGCATATGATAGTTGTATATATGAACATACATAGATGTGTACCGATGTGTGTATCAAATATAGGGGAGATATGCTTAAGATGGGTGTGGACAGACTTGTCACTGCCCCTCCCCCTATGTTTGTCCAAGCCTATACACTCATGCCCCAATCCTCTGAAAATTCAGCCATAAAATTTGGAAGCAAAATAATTATACTCTTTTTCCACTCAGAATAGATGAAATTATTTCTTAGTTCATCTAAATACACAAATTTTCTCATTGTTATCATGAACCAGCAGCCTCTGAGATGCATGTAGCTACCCATTCACACATGATTTCTGAAGGGAATATATCTCACCTGAGAGATATGGTCAGAAGAAATCCACTAAAATTATTTAAATACACTAACACCCCTTCCCCGAAACATTGGACAGAATCATTTAACTGTGTTGAACACTCCATGTTGCCCTTGTGTCTTAAAACAGGGTGGTATTTAGCCTTTAGCAAAAAATGTATGCCATGTACGGCGATAGTAGAATCTTCATTTGTCAATATTTTCAAATATGCTATTAAATACGCTAAAATATTCTATATTTTATCTTTGGGTAGGGGCTACATATCAATGCTGCAACTTTACAAAATGCCTTCATTTACCGGAAATTGTCAAAATGCTTCTTACCATTTTGACTGATTTCAACCAAATTCGGCTGAAGGGACCCAATGGTTTAGCCTCCAGAACCTCCATTCAAAATTTTGATTCATCAATTTTTTGTGTGAAAATCTAAGATTTTATGAAAAATGTACCAGAAATTGTCAAATTGCTTCTTCTTACCATTCTGAGCGATTTTAACCAAATTTGGCTGAAAGGACGCTATTGCCGTAGGCTCCAGACATACATTCAGAATTTTGATTTATTGGGTGAAAATCTTAGATATTATGAAAAATGTACCCCAAATTGTCAAAATGCTTCTTCTCATTACCATTCTGAGCGATTTCAAATTTGGGTCAAAGGATCCTATTGGGTTTGGCTCCAGAACATCCAATCAGAATTTTGATTCATCAATTTTTTTTGGTGAAAATCAGATTTTATGAAAAATGTACCAGAAATTGTCAAATTGCTTTTTCTCCTTACCATTCTGAGCAGTTTCAGCCAAATTTGGTGGAAAGGATCCTGTGGTGATCAGCTCTAGAATTTCCATACAGAATTTTGAATCATCATGTTTTAGGGTGAAATCTTAGATTTTATTTTAAATGTACTGGAAATTGTCAAATTGTTTCTCCTTCTTGACCGGTTTTAACTAAATTTGGCTGGATGGATCCTATGGGCATAGGCTCTAGAACTTCCATTCAGAATTTTGATTGATCAATTTTTTGGTTGAAAATCTTAGATTGTATGAAAAATTTTCCAGAAATTGTCAAAACGCTGTTTCGTCTTATTTGCTTGACATATTTCAACTAAAGTTGGCTAGAGTGACCCTATCAAGGTGGAATTTCATTGGTCAATTTTTTGGGTAGTCATCTTGGGTTTTCTGAAAATTATCCATCATATCTATTTAAATGCAAATGGTTCAAATGCTATTGGTCCAGGTGAGTGCCCTTGAGCCTCTTGTTTTATTGGCTGGCATGGCTAAGGATGGAACCTAAGGTTCAATCTGATTGTGTGGTTATAGTCTCTGAAACCGCTTGGGTGATTGATTCAAAATTCATGAAACATCTGGGGCAACAACTGAACCAAGTTTATTCAAGGGAACTTTAAATTGGCCAAATGATTTGGAAGCCATCATCATTTTGGATGGGCTAGTTTTTGCCAAAACTACCTCTCCAGTATCTCTAAACAGATCCGGCTGAAATTTGGGAGCTATGCTTAGAGACATAGGCCATTAAAGTTTGTTCATGGAAATTTGATACATAAAAAACATGGCCACCTTGATTCAATCAAAATTGAGTGTGGTTGGTGTACAGATTCAATTTTCCGAAAATGTGTTGCGAAAATCATATAAAAGACTACTAATATTAACCACTGGGCCGATTTTAATAAAACTTGGCTAAACCTTCTTCAGTGAAATTGGATTGGTAAATTTTTCCAGTTGCTATCTCGTTTTGTTCGATTGTGCCAGTGGACAATAATTCCAGGTGAGCGATGCAGGCCCCTTGGGCCTCTTGTCATTAAATGTATCATTCTTTCCCTTAATGCCATTATTCTACAGTTAATATGATGTATTTAGCCTTCTTAAACATACAGGGGGAAAATGGCATTTATTTTTATGGTAGTAATAGTCTTGAATGTTTTTAAACCAATTGGACTGGAAGGTGTTCTGTTGCTGCCTTTTAAAAATGAAACCCACAGGTTCCAGTCAAATTAGTTTCAAAATGTTCACCCTTTCTGTATAGTTTGAAATTGAGACGCTAGTATATTAACTTTAAGTGTTAAATGGTTATGTGAAGATCACTTTAACCTGGACACACGAAATTTGACATTTCTATCTTTAATTCCATTTCATATTATAACTTCGGTCCATTCTGGAAGCAACAGCTTACAGCAATTTATTGTTTGTAAAATGGTACGCCAGTATTTCCCATACTAATCTTTTAATAATTAACCATTTAACATCAGAATGATCATAGTTGAGTTTTAATGCAAGGCTTTGCCAAAAGACTTGAAGTTTTGACCATAGTGGATGGTTGAAAAGAGACTTACATGTGAACTATGAGTCTCCAGCACACATGTATATATTTTATGTTATTTTACTCAGTACCCAGCAGGAAGTTGAACGTAGACAGAGTTTGCTAGATGAATTGATGACAAAAGAAAAACAGATGGAGCAAGCTTTTAAAAATGAAAATACTCATAGCAGGTGAGAAACATTGTTATCATGATATAAATAATAACTTGAATCATTATTTAACCCTTTGAACCTTGAATTCCCAGAATTTTAATTGTACAGGTAAGGTGCTGAATATTTTGAAGCTAATTTGACTGGCAGCTATTGCAACAGCTCCTAATAAAATTAATTTCAAATTTTTCAATAGAATCTGTATTAAACTGTAAATGAGTTTTTTAATTCAGTCTTTTGGCCTTAAAGGGTTGACAAATAATTCATTGTACTGCATGTACAACTACAGACATTTATCATCATGTATACAGACTGACTGTCCTCTTCCCCCTCCTCCCTCCCCCACACACATGCACGCACGCACGCACACACGCACGCAAGCATGCACACACGCACACACTTTGTCAATTAAAAAAAATTGTCTTCTCTTGGGCAGCAAATGGACATGAATTCAATAAGGACATATTTGGATTTTCATGAGCAAATTTAGCCATTAAAGTGTTAATTCAGGTAACTTACTGAAGGATATGTTTTTGGAGTCAAAAGAAAGGTGGTTCTCTAAGACAGGTGATCATTTGACCAATATTATTTAGGTCCAAAATGCAGGTGGACTCATTAGCAGATTTTACTGTATTTGTATGCATTCCACCTCGAACATTCAACACATACCTACATAGTTTGTTGTTTGTTAAATAAGTTAAAATAACTTTACCCACATTCCTGCTTAAGTTATGCATACAATCTACTAACAGGATCCCACCTCACCCATTTTATTTTAACACATTTCTGCCTATACTCCAGTCATAAGCAAACTCAGTAGGTTACAACACTAACAATGAACATATCATTTAAGGGTACTGTAACCAAGATGGTTCTTTGTCAATGTCTCCTCTCGCTTCATTGTCAATATAGGTATAGTCTCACTTAACAATCACTTGTTTGATACCTCACTCAGAGTGTATAGGTCTACCATTACTAGATGTATAAGCAAATATGGGGGAACATTTTCTCACCAATTGATAGAATTTCGGCACCTTAAAGACCATGTGTTTGTTGAGGCTTGTCAGAGTTAGCACCCTGCCACTGTTTACTGAACTGTAGCTAAAGTAGTGCAGGCAAAGACAGGTCATGTTCCAACATAGATGCTCAAATATATGCAGAGTTAATCCGTGAACAGGATTTATTTGTTCAGCTAATTGACTCAAAGATATAAATGGGTCATCTCTGTGCAATTTTGATCGTTGTGATGCTACAACTTCAGATTTCATTGTCCATGTTGTTACACTTAACCCGTTAACGTCTAAATTGTATCAAGAATATAAAAATATTTGCTTAATGAATGTCTATTTGCAGGCCAAGAGAAGACTATTTTAGAAAATTTACCACTCGAATGACTGGCTCGATTATCGGCCTGCAAATTGACATTCCTTGAGACTACGGCCAAGGCTGGTTTTGGCAGGCTCACTATGAAAGGGCTAATTGGTGTGACCATGTTGCTAAAATCTGTTACTGTCTGTGCTTGGCAACTGCTTTAACATGATAGTTGTCAAAATATATGCACCAGGCTACCACCATCTGGTCTTGAACAATTAATCTGGCTGTTGCAACACAATGGTTAATAGAAAGTGAAAGTGTTAAGTAAACATTGAACTAGAGATATGATGATTATCTGGCATTGGTTGGAATGTTTAAATTACATGTATACACATTTGTGCATGCATATTATTGTCTAGTGTACGCCTGTATCAAGATTGACATGCTTCCTCTAGCTATTCACATCTGTTCATATAATCATGTTCAAGATAAATGCACACGTGTCTTGGGACTCTAAACTAGTGATTCCTTTAAACAAGTCCCAACATTGCGCGTTAATGGTGACCTGGTCAGTGTCCACTAATATGGTCAGTTAAGATTGATTTAACTGTGTTATGTTCAATCAGGCACAGTATACATTATGTAGATCAGCGATGTCTGGTACATGTTTGCAAACATGGCAAGTCTTTTCCTACATTTGTTAGCAAGTGTAGCTTGCCACTGTGACTATTAGTGATATATTTGTCAACTGACTCGCTAGTGTGTGAATAGTTATTTTAACTACGACTGCCTATGTTGACTAGTTAGGATACGTGTTCATCTGTCAAGGTAATCTGTCAACTAGTGGTGGAACCTCGGGCGACAGGCAGGATTTGTCCCACAAAAATATTATTTGGTGAGGGATACCATATGTTACTTCCCCCCCCCCCTCCAAATAAACAGTGATAGACATTTCTAACAATCTATTTATTATGAAAACAGCTTTAAATGACTTCTCAGTGTATTTTAATTTGAAAATTTTATGGGAGAGACGCCCAGACCCTCTACTCATGGGAGGGCAACATCCCCTTCCAGACCAACTCTCAACTTCGTCTCCAAACTTGGAATCATTCTGCCGCCATTACTGTCTCTATTCATTAGATCACATGCTAGAATTTAGCCACCTAGCCAATAGCTTTACCAATGCTCTTTTCAGGAAACATACCAACCAGTTGTCCTTCAAGTGTCTTTCTTCAAATAGCTTAGGAAAAGTAGATTCCTGAGCAAGTTCTGCTGAAGGGATCTTCATCAAAGCTTTGTTGGTGGTTGCTCTCGGGTGCCCGATGAACCATATTGATTTTGGGGTCACAGAAATTTTGTTTTTGTGTATTAGGTGTGGTAGGTGGGTTTGCATGTGCGTGTGTGCATGCAGGCGTGAAAGCATGTGTGTGTGCACGTGCATGCGTACATACATGTTTATGTGTGTGGAGGAAATGGCATAGATTTCAGCAATTAATTGAATTGTCATTCTTGTTTCTTCACAAATGGTCCTTTCCAATTTATCCATCAATCATATGACATCATAATCAACTATGTGACGTGGATGAATGATGCAGATAAGTTCGTTGCGGATGCTTAATTGATGATGGACTAAGCGGTTCTGTACAAATTGTATGGCTTTACTATTTAATAAACATTCTGTTGAATATTTTGATACTAATTTGACGAGATGCTTTTGCTGGCATACGTAGGCAGCAACAGCACCCAGTCAAATTAGTTCAAATTATTCAACAGCTTACCCGTATAGTTTTCGGGAAGTTGATAGTTAGGTAGTTTAGGGATCAATCGATCCCAACATGGGTGAAGTGTGGGTGGAGCTTAGCTAGAGATTGCCAGGGCATAGCTAAAACTGGATTCCTCTATTCTGAGCATTAACCCATACCACTCTGATTGTAAAACCTTTAATTTTCAATATAAATTAGAGGATGAACTGGTGTTAATTTTTCAACTAATTTGGTGGAAGATGTTGCTGTCGTAGACAGCATCATCGTCCACCAAAATTGTTGAAAAATGTACACCAGTTTCTTTGCTATTGACCCAGTAAAAGAATATTGACATCAGAGTGGTAAGAGTTAGTGTTAAATTATTAACTGTTTCCATTCATATTGCCATAAAGAAAGCTTTGGATTCTGGCCAATTAAATATGATACAAGAATTTGACTGAAAGCCATTACAGCTTTAAGTCAAATTGTTTTCAAAACAAGAGTCCATCCAAAGATTAACCATATTTTGTAGTATAGCTAAGCTATATGCAGATCTTTGCAACTTACAGGATGAAAGGGTTGGCAGTCATATGATTCTTACAGTAGTAGTGGTCTGCTTTCTCAAATATACAACATGCTTTGTATGAGTGAATGAATGATGGATCGATTGAATAAATGATTGATTGATTCATTTGTTATTCTGTATCTTGTCAACAGGTCATCACTTATGGGTGGTGGCAAGTCAGGTTTTAGTGATCCATGGGGTGCCGGTGAGGAACCTGAGGAATATCGTGATATGAGCAATGACATGGTCAGGGATCAGCAAAGACAGGTTATTAAAGGTAAATAATGCGTACAGGGTTACAACACTCAAAATACAAAGTGCAGTTGTGACAACATACTGTCCATTCCATATGTCCATGTCTACCAGTTTTGGTCATACTGCGTTTCACACAATTATCCCATTTACATAAAATTGTTCCACATGAGAGAAGACAAATCTATGTATCTGCTGAATAATAGCCATGTTAGTCAAGAAAGATGAATAGGCAGTTCCCATCAAAATCATTACAAATGGCATCCATGTTTTGATTTTTACAACACTGAATGTCTGAATCATTTTCCAAACATCTTCCAGCCATACGAAACATACATGTAAGAAAATACAGTATAGACATTTTCAGGATTCATTCAGAAATGTCGGTATACACCGCCTAGTATAGCACAGGTTTTCTGAGTATCGTGACATGTACTCGTGCTGACTAATTGCGACCTGGTGTTAGTTGAAATATGTGTCATGTAAACTGGTGGATTAAAATTTTGACTGGTGTTGTGTCATCTGTATGTATGATTACTGTATTCTGCGGCTGTAGTAGTAGAAACATCCCACATCTGCAATCAGTGCTTCTTCGCTTTTGCCCACTGTGTCTTGTCCTCCGCTGAAATCCTTAGCTTCCTCAGGTCCATTCTTGACTCGAGTGTACCGAGCCCTGCTTTCTTGAGGTCACCTCGCAGCACGATTAACAGGTATATGCAATTTCATCCTCTCCTGGCTTTGTATTTGTTGGCTCCGAGTAAGGCGAATTCCAAAGCTCTTTATGCTGGTGTGTCTTCTGGCATCCTTAGCACATGGTCACACATCGACCATCTTTGCTGGGCGACTGACAGACAGCAGCGACGTATTACACATCTTGTATAGTGCATCATTGGAAATTATGTTGTCTGGCCATCGGTGTCCAGTGATGGTGCGTAGGTGTTTGCGATGGCAGGCATCGAGTTTGTCTAGAGCTGCCTTTGGATCTGCCCAGCTGTTACAGTTATACAGCATCAAGGATATGCAGGTAGGCTTCAGAACTTTCATTTGGAATTTTGATTCATCAATATTTTGGGTGAAAATCTTACATTTTATGAAAAATGTACCGGAAATTGTCAAATTGCTTCTTACCATTCTGAGCAATTTCGACCAAATTTGGCAGAAATATCCTGTGGTGATGGGTTCCACAACTTCCATTCAGAATTTTGATTCATCAAAGTTTTGGGTGAAAATCTTAGATTTTATACAAAATGTACCGGAATTTGTCAAATTGTATACCATTCTGAACGATTTTAACTAAATTTGGCTGAAAATATCCTATGGCCATAGGCTTTAGAAGATCCATTTGGAATTTTGATTCGTCAATTTTATGGGTGAAAATCTGAGATTGTATGAAAAATTTACCGGAAATGGTCAAAATTCTACTCTATAGCAGCTTGACATATTTCAACTAAATTTGGTTTGATGGATTCTATTGTAGTAGGCTCCAGAACTTCTATTCAGAATTTCGATTCATCAATTTTTTGGATGGAAATCTTAGATTTTATGACAAATTTACCTGACATTGTCAAATTTCTTCTTCTTGTCAACTTAACTGATTTCAAGCAAATTTGGCCCAAATGATCCTATCATCATTGGCTCTAGAACCTGCATTCAGAATTTTGATTCATCAAATTTTTTTGGGTCAAAATCTTACATTTTATTACAAATTTACCGGACATTGTCAAATTACTTCTTCTCCTTACTACTTTGAGCAATTTCAACCAAACTTGGCTAAAATGATCCTATAATCATAGACACCAGAATTTCCATTCAGATTTTAATCGGTAGAGTTATCCTGTGAACATTTTTCCCATCTTTTTTAATGTAACGAATCATATATATTTAAATGCAACTGCTTCAACAGTTGCTTAATGAATTTGCATGTCAAGAGACAACTTAGTTTTCGAAAGTTTATCACTGGAATAATTAGTTTGATTATCTAGCCAGCCATTTCAAGGGTATGTTTTCAAAAATAGTTTTCTCTTGACCTGCAAATGGAAATTCATCATTACCACTGCAGATGTAGTTTTTGGCCGCCTGGACCATTAAAATAGTACGTTACAGCCCTTATTTTGTGAGTGTTGCTGAAAGCGGTTGCTGACTAAGACGTTTTTTCTATCTTTTCCTCCCTTCCAATCAAATTGATTTCAAAATATTCAAAATAATCTTGCCTGTGTTGTTGCTTTAATATATATGATACTGGGATTTCATGGATAACATGGCTAAATGTATTTTTAGATACAAAAAGATCTCTAAAGCTTACCTTCTCATGTGTCTTGTTGCTTTTTCTTACTACTATTCATACTGTTGTCATCCAATCTTCCTGAAACTTCGCACACAAATATTGTACGTATACATGCAGATTTTCGATTCACTGCCCTGTTGGGTTTTAAACAGGTACCCCACCATTCAATTTTTAAATAGTTGCTCGTCCATTATTCATAGTTTGTACAGGTCATGGAAATCCTGGAAAGTCATGGAATTTGAAAAAACTTATTGATATAGTGATAAAACTTGAAGGAGATATAATAAGGAAAAATTATTTACCTCTCCGGGATGTAGAAATTGTTTGAGTGTAGCTTTCGTGACCATCTCGGTCACATCTTCAGCACTAACTGACAGTATAAACATTTTCAGGATTCATTCAGAAATGTCGGTATACACCGCCTAGTATATCACAGATTTTCTGAGTATCATGACATGTACTCGTGCTGACTAATTGTGACCTGATGTTAGTTGAAATATGTGTCAACTAAACTGCTGGATTAAAATTTTTACTGGTGTTGTGTCATCTGTATGTATGATTGCTGTATTCTGCGGCTGTTGTAGTAGAAACATCCTGCATGTACAGCTGCAATCAGTCCTTTTTCGCTTTTTCCCACTTTGTCTTGTCCTCAGCCAAAATCCTTAGCTTCCTCAAGTCCATTCTTGACCTGAGTGTACCGAGTTCTGCTTTCTTGAGGTCACCTCATAGCATGCTTAGCAGATTTATGCAATGACGTCCTCTCCTGGCTCTGTATTTGCTGGCTCTGAGTAGGGCGAATTTCAAGGCTCTCTGTGCTGGTGTGTCTTCCTGCATCCTTAGCACATGGCCAAACATGGACCATCTTTGCTGGGTGACTTTTACAGACAGCGGCGGCGTATTATACATCTTGTATAATGCATCGTTGGAAATTATGATCTCTGGCCATCGGTGGCCAGTGATGGTGCATAGGTGTTTGTTGTGGCAGGCTTCAAGTTTGTTTAGAGCTGCCTTTGGAGCTGTTACAGTTATACATCATCAAGGATACGCAGGTTGCATTGTATAAACGTAGTCTTACTAAGGGCATCTTTGATCTACGAATCCATAGCTTCCAGAAGGACTGGAAAGCTATGTTCCCCATGATGCAGCGTGCAGCAATGTCAGCAGTACTGCAAAGCAGTGATTCCAGGATTTTACTTTTCCTCCATGGTTCGCCGCCACGGAGTGAATCGTCATTTTCTTTAGTTTCATGCTTTGTAGATAGGTATATGTGGGTGAACTCTGTTTTGGATTCATTCATAAAAAGATTCTCAATTTTTAGTCTGCTTGCAGCTATTGGGAGAAGTTCGTCAAGGGGTTTATTTTCCTCATCTATAAAGTCCACATCGTCGGCATATTCCACCTCTAGCGCCATGCCCAGTATTGACACCGGGGATAGACCATCTCCCTGTGGGGAGACGATTGATGTCTCAAACTCTACAGACTTCACTGACTTGACTCGTACTCTCAGCTTGGTGTCTACAAGCAGTAGTCTCACTAGTCATAGCTCATCTTCGTTGCAACTGGCCTGGCGTAGTACATCTAGGATCTTTGAGCGCTTAATTGTGTTGAAGGCTCGTTAGATGTCAATGCCCATTTTGTGGAAATTCCAGTGTTTGGACATGACTACCGACGCAAGCATGCGTTGAGCCCATACAATGTCTGCGCAGCTGTGTCCACTTCTCTATTATTGATGTTCAATGGATGTCGATATAACTTGAGGGGGATGGGATATCATAGTGGTCGCTATCGACATCATAGTGGCAGGGTTGGGTTTTGGACAGTCCAAAACTAACTTTGAGCAGACATTGTCCAAAACCTGTCTAAAACCTGTCTTAAATGGTTTAAACCAGTCCAAAACTGTCCAAAACTATGTTGGACATATCACCATACTCTTATGCATCATAATCCTATTAAAAAATAACAAGAAATCAGAGATTGCATCAAAAGCACTATATTAAACAAATCCATTTTATTTTAATTAATTTTATGTCATAATTCAATACATTTAAAATTTGGAATGGATAGAGTTAAAGATAGACCACCCTTCTGTCAAATAAATGCATGTTTTTATTTATTTTCAAAACTTTGGGACTTGCTGAATATTAGTTTGACTGTTTGCATCAGTCTATCTGAAGGGTGTTAGTGTGCTATGCCAAATTGTTTTCATAATATTACTGTAGTAAAGGTATTCAGGCAAGAGTATTTCTGAAAACCCTGGGTTGCAGAAAGTATAGGGTTAAGCAGATCATTGTTTGTTATTTCTAATCTTAAGCTAGAGCCCTCACAGGCCAATTATCACACCTATACCATTGAATTGTAAAGAGGCTCAGCATGTGATTGTGATTATCAGACCTGTACTGAGTAGTGCATTCTAAAATAGCCTTAGAGAGCAAGGGTCATCAGTTAATTGTTGAAACAACATCTTAGCAGACTATATTTTCTCTATGAGTTTAAGATTCTTCCATAGGCCATGAACATTTTGCAAGAAATAGATTTAGACACAGAGACAGTTCTCAATAATATAAACATCTAGCTGTACATAGGTAGTCTAATATGTTTACATTATTGATTAAATAAGGTTTCTGTGGGTTTAACACAACTGGTCGAAATATACAGAGTTAAAACATTTAAGACAAACAAAAGTTGAAAAAAATTAACCCATGGATTATAGAAAGAAGCAAATAAGACTCCTAATTTATTGAAATCATGTGTCCCTTTAGATTATTATTATTATTATTATATAGCAATAAAGTATCCAAAAATACATGTAGCTAACCATCCATCAATATGTACATGTACCTGTATGTGTCTAAATGCTATATAGTTGTTTTAAGAAAATTACATTTCAGAAAAATATTTTTTCTACCAATATTTTAGGTTTTGGACAGTTTTGGACAGTTTTGGACAATTTAAGGTGTCCAAAACCTATTTTGGGCGGACGGTTTAAACCATGGTTTAAACCGCGGTTTAAACCACTAGTGTCCAAAACTTGCCAACCCTGCATAGTGGAGCCTGATCTCTGATTCACTACCATGGTGGGTTTTATAAGGGTTCCCTCACCCTGTCACACACTTAAGTTTTTTAATTGCTACTACTCCATTGTTGATGAACAGATCTTGATCATACAATAGGAGCGATACTCTAGTGCTACCTGACATCATAACAGAGCCAGATGTTCGATTCAATGCGGGCATCTTTCATGGGTACTCCACCCTTAAATTGTATAATTGTTACTCAGGACTATTATAGATGAATGGATCCTGATAAAAGTTGAGGGAGATATTCTAGGTGTATTTATCAAGATCATTCTACAACCTGATGTTTTTTCACCCCCCTTATGAGTTTTAGATGGCTGTCACATTCTTAAATTTCAAAATCTGGACTACGCTGTTGTTGATGAATGTATCCCGATAAAACTGGAGTGTAAATTCTAGACATAGCTGTCAACACCATAACACGGCCTTATTTTTTCAATTTACGCATGTTAGGTTTTTGAAGGGTGCCACAACCCTTAAATTTTTTTATTGCTACTCCGTCATTGATAAACAGATCTTTCTTGATAAAACTTGAGGGGGGGGGGGGGTTTGGTGGGGGAAGGAGGTTATTCTAGTGTTAGCTATATATCTTTGATCCACCACTCGTTGGGATTTAGAAGGGTGCCCGACATTAAATTTTGAA
Source organism: Chaetoderma sp. LZ-2023a (assembly GCA_034401795.1). NCBI lineage: Eukaryota > Metazoa > Mollusca > Caudofoveata > Chaetodermatida > Chaetodermatidae > Chaetoderma > Chaetoderma sp. LZ-2023a. The sequence goes on along the minus strand of CM067372.1, from coordinate 105,568,229 downwards.
ATCGATATACAAATTGTGGAATGTTCCAGATCTTAGGTTGTATGAGCTTTTTCTAGTTGATTTGTGAACTACTCAGTCTATAATTTTCCAGAACAAGACTCCGGACTCGATGTACTATCCTCAGTGATAAGCCGGCAAAAACAGATGGCAATGGATATTGGAAATGAAGTCGACACACAAAATGGTGAGTGTATTTAATATTGATAACTCAACGATTGCTTTAGCATTCACCTGGATTCTTTACTCCTCTGTGTCCGAGATTTACAAACAGAGGTTGTAAGCACGTCGTGTAGCTCATGAGAGCTGTATGTATATCCATTTACCATCAGAAAGAAAATGAGAAAGTTAGTAACCTCCTGATAAATTATTGTCAAACTATCGAGCAATTGTTCTACATACGTTTGTCTGAGTTGTGAGAGTATTAACCATACACACTGTAGATATTTCTCTAGATATGGGTTTGTGAATTGTGAAATTTACACTGACTAAGACCTTTCTTAATACAAGTCAATTGCCATAGTAAATACCTTTTGTCAAAGACTGGTGCCTCTTTTCGACAGGTGCTCTTTTTTACCAACTGTCTTAGCGATTTGAAACACAACTTGACCAAAAATGCCATCTGCAGTGGTTTTGCGAAATGTTCATTTGCAGAACAAGAGAAGACTTTGAAAAATTACCACACGATATCCGAGCTAGTCATTCCAATGATAAATTTTCAAAGATTATCTTCTTGCTCTGCAAATGGGCATTTTCTGTGAAAAAATTTTCTTGAACAACTTTGAGCATTAGTGGTTAATGAACCGTAATCCTTTAGCAATATCTGTTCTTTTGTACATGTAGTCTTTCAAACAACAGTCTTCCTTCCGAACGCATATTCTTTTAACTTCTGACAGTAAGTGGATGTTATATATGGGTGTGTGTAAATCATTTTTAACAACTACATTCGGACCCAGTGTTGCTCCAGGATGTTTTTTGTATTATTGTGCACTTAGTGACCCTATGACCTAGATATTTGACCGATTGAACTGAAACTCAAATTACGGCTAGCTCACCACAATTTGAATGGAAATTTTTGTCATTCTACCTTCTTGCATTCCCTCAGTTATCCCTTTAACCCTCATATCAGCCAAAAATGGCTTCGGCAGTGGTCTTGAGAAATGTCCATTTGTAGACCATAAGAAGACTATTTTTGACAACTTAGCACTGGAATGACTGGCTCGATAACAGAGCCAGTCATTCCAGTGATAAATTTTCAAAAATCGTCTTCTTTTGGTCTGCAAATAGGCATTTTCTATGAGAAAATTTAAATTTTCTTGAATAAATTCCAGGGTTAAATGCTTAACTGAGTTGTGGTAAAAATGTGTGTTCCAATAGGCAGCTTGTCAGCCTGAAACCTAGACTATGTCTAGCCAAACAAACATGAATTAATGTGCTAAATATTGTAATTCTACCATTCTTGCATTCCTGAGTTATTGCCAAAAAATATGCATTCTAGTATGCACTCAGTGAACCCATATTTTACCGATTTAGCGGAAATTCAAATTACTTCTAGCCCACCACAATTTGAATGGATTTGCCAATTTTAGTTGTTCTGCTGTCTTGCATCGCTGAGTTATCGTCAAAATTATGTATCCCAGTATGCATTTAGTGTCCATGTGAGCTAGCTATTTGACTGTGTAAACTTCATCTTGGAACTATATTTATCCAGAGAGAATATGAAAGAATATGCCAAATTTGGTGATTCTACCATTTTGTATTCCTGAGTTATGGCAAAAAATGTGCATTCGATTATGTACTTAGTGACCTTGTGATCTAGGTATTTGAGTTTCGAACCTGAAACTCAAACTCTAGCAAGCCAAAATATAATTGAATGTGCCAAATTTGGTGATTCTACCTTCTTGAATTCCGGCGATATATTGCGAACACCAGCTGACAGACAGCCCCCCCCCCCCCCCACTGCAATACTCACACTAGTCTTCATCAGCGTAAGTAATGATTTGTTAAAATGTTTTAAGATTTAGACTAAATATTCTATCAAAAATTTTGGTGTTCATGTTGTTATAATTTTCATGATTACAGAGATTATTGATGACATAACAGACCACACAGATCGAACATCGGAACGTTTATTAAAAGAGACTAGACATGTAGGAATTGTTGATAAAAAGTCACGCACATGCAGTAAGTATACATTGTAGATGGTGTTTACCCATCATCATCTGAATGAACCTTTCCAGTTTTAGCTATGCCCTACCAATCCCTAGTTAAGATCCACCCACGCTTCGGCAATGTAGGAATCGATCGATCTCTGAACTCCAAGACCATCAATTTCCAGAAAACTATACAGATAAACTCTTGAATATTTTGAAACTAATTTGACTCAAATTTGTTTCAAAATATTCAACAGCATGTTTATTAAATAGTAAAGACATACAATTCGTACAATGTGTTGAACTATTAAGTGTTTAAGATGTACTAAATGAAGTCAGTCATGACATAATGATTATGACATCATCCTTAGTTGATTATGACATCATGGAAATGGATTCATGAATTGTTGGAGTCCTAGATTATGTTCCGTGTCATATAATAAGTCGTGTTTATTTTGAAAACAATGTGTCTATTAAACAAAGATACAGGTAAATGAAGTTCACACATAGACTACCACCAATATACAAAGTGGCTTCAGTGACCAAGTTTCTGGAGAATACAGTTCAGTGGTCAAGTTTCCAATATAATAATAGTAAGATATACAATGTACAGCGACCCTATCATTTTTGTCTCGTCTGCGAAGCAGAATGCGAGACATATGTATCATTTATCTGGTGGCGATGACGCTGTTGCATGCATCAAAAATGTTAAGTTTTTGCGTTTAACAAAATTTCTCAGCTTATATTTCAGGATCAGTTAATCCTATTGCAACTAAGGTTGACTATGTGGTTGCCTATAAGGTTAGAAAGTAGCATAATGATAATGAGGTCACGCGGTCAAAGATCACTGTGACTTTGATACAAAACTCTGGGGGTTTTCACTATTCATTTTTTGCATTTAGCAAAACTTCTCGGCTGATGTTTCATAATTTGGTAATCCTATTAGAACTAACCTTGGACACATGGTTCCCTATACAACAAGGAAGCTTCCTGCTGATAGCGACATCACTAGGGCCAATGTCAGCATTGGAAAACAATCTGGCACTATATGGTAGATACAGCTCATAATTAAGTGAGAATGTTTCCAAGACAAAAATACTTGGTTCGAGTCCTATCTCAAATGTCGCCGTCAAACTGTCATCATAAACAACTCCAAATCATCCGATGGTACATTGACTTCCGGTGTGCCTCAAGGATCCGTTTTGGGGCCCCTGCTGTTTACAATATATACATCACCACTTGGTCGATTACTGCAAAAGCACGGAGTCGAGTATCATTTCTACGCTGATGACACGCAGCTATATATAGCCTTCCGCCCAAATAGTCAATTTGATGCTCGTGAGAAATTAGAACTGCATTCGCGATGTAAAACTCTGGATGCTTAACAATTTTCTACAGCTAAACGATAAAAAAACTGAAATACTGCTTATCTCGTCACGGCAACTCCGACCAAAACTTGACATAGAGCATCTTCAAATTGGTGACGAAAACATTTCTTTTAACTCTAGTGCAAGGAACATTGGTGTCATATTCGATGACTCGATGTCCATGAACAAACATGTTACGTCCCTCTGTTAATCGCTATTTTTCACATTCAGAAACATTAACAAAATTAGAAAATTACTGACAGCAGATGCCACTAAGACCCTCATTCACGCCTCTATAACATCCAAATTAGACTATGGAAATGCATTGCTAGCAGGAATTACATCAGAGCAGATACAACATCTCCAGAGGGTGCAGAACACGGCAGCACGGATAATAACACGAACCAAGCGAACAGACCACATAACACCAGTACTCAAACAACTCCATTGGCTTCCTGTGAGAGAGCGCATACAGTATAAAATCGTGCTTCTCATTTACAAATGTTTACATGGACTAGCCCCACAGTATCTATCTACTTTAATTACAAAGAGAATTGCACCTCGGTCCCTAAGATCAAGTGATCAGACATTATGTGTGGTCCCGTCTACTAATTTAGTTGTTGGACAGCGTGCATTTTCGAATTCCGGTCCAAGACTGGAATAATCTACCTGCCCATATCCGAAACTGTCACAAAATTGAGCCTTTTAAATCTAGCCTAAAAACGTATCTTTTTCATCTTTAAAATTTGTAAAGCGCCTTTGAGCGATTAATTTTGGAATTGGCGCTCTAGAAATATTTACATACATACATACACACAAAAATAGAAACATGTTAATAGGAATTGTTTTGTTGAGTATTTTGAACATATTTTGATTGGAAGCCATTGCTGTACATGGTATGTGCAGTCTCTAATGAAATGGATCTGAATGCATAATTCAATGGACCTTTCCAAGTTTATCTATTGATCATATGACATCATCATATAATGTCATAATCAACTAAGTGGCGTGTAGGATGACGTCAAAATCATAACGTCATGAATGACTCGATATAGCCCATCTTAAATGCTTAATAGTCTGACACATATGAATTGTATGTTTTTGCTATTTAATAAACATGCTGTTGAATATTTTGAAAGTAATCTGGCTGGCCGCTGCTGCTGCCATATATAGGCAGAAAGAGCACCCAGTCAAATTAGTTTCAAAATATTCAACAGCTTACCTGTATAGTTTTTTGGAAATTGATAGTCAGGGAGTTCAGGGATCAACGAATCCCAACATGAGCATGATGTGGGTGGAGCTTAGCTATGGGAGGGGCATAGCTAAAATCGGAAAAGTCCATTAAAGCTGAATTACTCTCAGACATATGTCCCTAGCTTTGACTGCTTGGTTAGGAAATGTATTGGGCATTGGTGGATAGAGTGAATATCTAAATAGGTCCTGAGGTGCAAGCCAATATACATGTAAATGCCAGGCAGCCATTTTGAAGTGGAAAATTGGTTTCCTTATGATAACTCTATATTGCTTCAATGACCAATTGATTCGAAACATTGCGATTCAATTTTAGCATGGTCCATATACGTGGAGGATGCCTATCAAAATGTGTCTGACTAAGAAATTCAACAAGGTTGCCTGAATCTATTGCAATAATTCTCTGTGGCTTTGACAAATTAATTTAAAATGGAAAATTTTCACTTAAAATGGCAAAAAAAATTTATTAGAATTGGTCCAATATGGCTGCCACATAGCCTTCTTGAAAATCTGGGTCTATTCTATGTGAACAATTTATTGAAAACTGTACATCAATTAAGTATAGTATGGGGCAGGTTGCATAGGAACATATATGCACATCCACATTCTTGCAGTTCAGCATAACCCAGGTGAGCATTATGGCCCTTTGACCATTTATTAAATACTGTCTGTCTTGAATTATAATGACACAAGTTAATTCAATATCCATGGCATCATCCAGTGTCCTATTGTTTAATTTAAGTCATAACATGTTGAGTACGGGTATTTAATTAAATCTGATATAAGACTTGAAGCAATTAGTTTCATGCTGTGAATATCCCTCCATTTTACTGCATGATTAATTATCATGCAGTGTGTCATAAAATCATTTTCTCCTGGCAATTTGAGCTATTTAGTCCATGAGATGACCCAGTAACTTTTCACTTTGGCTGCACCCCGGGGGGGAACTAGGTTTTATGGTATCGTTGGAAAGCTTTGGGTGTCTACAATGCGATTTTAAATGTTGGACTTGCCACAACGTGTCCGTTTAGGTTTCCAACAACAAAATCTTACCCCACCCTCGGCATTCAATTTTGAAATTTGACAATAACAAGTACGAGGTAAAGAATAACAGGAAACATGCAATTTAGCTTTCAATCTTAGAATCATTTGCAAATTTTTTGCTTTGAAGGCTTTTGCTTACAGGCTTACTGAAATTCAAATTAGGTCATGGATTTCTGGACAATAAGCAAGTCGTTTCAAGTGCCTGTAGTAAATTAAATCTAATCATCACAGCAGGTCACATATCCCTGTTAATTACTATTTACTCAAACTAAAATGGAAAAATATACAATTTTATAAGAGAAGACTTCATATGTTTTCCTATTTATATTATTGCTTCATAAAATAAGTTAATACTACGGTCAAACCTGTCTATACTGGAAACAATAAATGGACCATCAAAACATAGCCACTAAAGACGGTTGCATAATATGTATCATTTGCTAAGTTTGTTAGATAACTTCGAAGGCAAATGATTACAGTTCTTACAGAACATTATCTTATATGAGCAGCAATAAAACAAAAACTCAAATGGTGGTTTAAGTGTTTTGACATTAACAGTTATTTTCTGTATGTGTAGATCAATTAGTTAATCAAGGCATCTATGTCACTTGCGGTTCTGAATCTCTGCTTTCATCTACAGTCATTAAGTTCTCACAGTTTTCAGCACAACTACAACAGTCTGTACATGGCATTTTATTTCTGAAACAGGAACAACGATTTCCGGAGCAACCTGCTTTACAACCACATTTAAGCAGTTCAAGAATTGCTTTTTGAGCTGGTAGATGATCCACCCAGTCCTTGAAACCTCACAATTGGCTACCACCCATCCATGCCCACATGGACCGGGTATATCAGGCCATGGTTCTAAAGAAGATTTCCTTACTAGAGCCTCTCTTTCTCTTCCCGTATGCTTCAGAAGGGCATCTTTACAGGGTGGCAATTGATGGCTTTGTGCGATTTTACCTCAAAGTTCTTATATCTTACTTCATCTACATCATCTCCCGGCTTTCCACGTAATTCACAAACAAACCTTTTACCATCCCGCAGATTGTCCTCGCTGATAGAAATTTGGTTTTCAATGTTAGCCATTGCTTCACAATGCACTGGATTTGTAACAACGATATCAAACGCCATCTTCTTACCTTTACCTAAAAAAGCAGTATTGGTGTAAGCACATCCTGTAAACGAATGTAATTCTGGCAAAGGTTTACAGACACTCGATCTTAGCTTTTGGGAAAGAGCATTGACATCAATAAAACGAGTGCGCGCCTTTGTTTCAGCATGTATATACAGCTTGGTGTTTATTTTCTGCTGAGAGTGGCATACCAATACCAGAACATCCATAGCTGATGGCCGGATAACAACACTTGAGTTTCCAGCATCTCTGGCATGTAAAGCTTGTATCTGCCGCTTCTTGTGGGGAATCCATCTCCGGGTCTTCATCTCAGGTGACAGTATCATTTACAACCACATACCAGTGACACATTCGTCCATGCACAAAATAAATGGAACTGGAGGCATGTTTGAGTGCATAAGTTTGCTTGCACCATCCAATAAAAAGGAATTCAACAAGGGCAGTTTTGTTTTCACCACAGGAAATGAACTTTTTCCATTGTTTGGGTATTTATTGTGTGTCAAAACTAATTTTTATTTGAATTGCCCTGAGCACGCAGATTCCTTTCAGCAGATTTAATCAAGACACTGGGATATTCGTCAGCTACAATGTCAACCCCCGAATTATCTCCTGTAAGTACTAATACTTTGTCAAGGATTAAAGATACCAGGTCAGAAAATGTTGATAATGCTCGGAGAATGGCCATGAGCTCTATAATTCAAACTGAATTGCGGGATACCATCTCGGCAGGCATTTGAACTTTTTCAGTTAGTTTGGACAGCTTTAACTTCGATGGCTTAGCAAATGATCCATCAACATCTGCAACAGATCAATGTATTGGGTCTAGACAATGTTTGAGAACTGTTTAAAGGTCACACTTTCTAGCTTGTGCAATAACTAGCACACGTCCAAACAGATTGCCATCAGCCTTCAATAAGATATGCTGATTTCCAACTTCTATTGTCTTTGTCTTGTTTAGACTGCTGAAGGTTTTCAAGTTAGGTTTCTTTAGTGTTGCATAGATGGAAACATGTTTGTTGGAAGTCTTGAATGTATAAAGGATGATGCGGCCTCCTTGTCCTTGACATATGCCTCTCCAGCTATAGATTCATTAGCAACAACTCTTGAACAGCTTCTTTATTCAAACAGAAGCCTATTATACCACCCCTGGTTTTGATGGATCGATTCAATGTTTGTTCAATAGGTTGGTCTCGGGGTAACTGAGCAAAGGCATTTGTTGCCTTCTGAACTGTTAACTCTACGCATGAAATATTTCTATATGCTTCTGGGTGTGATTTATCCAAATCTTTCATTTCACACCAATAAACTGGAAGTTATCTAGTATAGTTTGTGCGATCATAAGCAAACATTCAATGTATCATATAATAGAGGCGTGTAACTGTCACTTGCCTTCGTGTGTAGACCTAATGAAGTGTCACAATATTCACTAGATCTTTTGTTTCATTGAGAAGACTTGTTAAGTTATCTGTCTGGGCATAAGGGTCAATTTGTACTCGCTAACTAACACCTCTAAAGTGTAGAATTTATTATTCTTATTGGAGAAAAGTACATTTTAGTGTATTTCCAAGTTTATAAAGCAGACAATTTGCATAAATATATATGTAGCATGTAAAATTGTCTTACTGACATATATGTGCCTTCTAAAATGACAGAATTTTCCTTTTGGAGGGTATGTGTCTTTGACGTTGGTTTCTATGGTAATGGACAACTTCTCTAATGTCCAACATGCGAATTCTTAAAGTACACATTCAGACCGACAAAATGATACCATAAAACCTTAGTCCCCCTTGGGGTGCAGCCAAAATCATTTTATGCCCCTTTATGGGATTCGCCTTATAGACTAATTTTCAATTTGAAAAAATATACTCTTTCACATGCAAAATCTATTTTGATATCCAGTAGATGATTTATATCAGCATGTGAACTGGCTCTAGCTTCCACTATTTTATATTTAACATTCACTCTCTGGCATGTCAGAAGAAGAACCCGTCTAGATACCAGCTCAATAAATTATTGGCACTGTTTTCAGCTCATTGAGACTATGAATATTGAGGTTTATGTGTTCACTAGGGCTAACATCATTCACAGGATCATCGATGTCACAACAACAATGGAATTGTGGTAGAAAGTAAATGTATATAGTCATTTATCACAGGCTGGTGTGTATATGAATTACTTTGTCTGTCCATCCATCCATCCACCATGCAGCGGTTGCATGTGTGTGTTCATGCATGATTTTTTTCTGTGCTGTAGTATCAACATGTTGCTACATTTAGTCATCAACCATGGAATATGGATGCATCAAGGGCTGGCAGTGTCAGAAATCACAAATACATCAGTGTATCCTACTTTCTGTGTTTCTAACTTCAAGGCAACTATACACTCAAGTAAGTTGTTGAATATTTGGATACTAGTTTAACTGTGAGCTGTTGCTGCCTATGGCAGCACTATCTTACAGGTAAATTAATTTCAAAATATTCTGCAAATTGCTCATCACGAGGCAAATTTAACTGACCATCAATAATGAGGGTGTTCCAAAGCTTGTGTGTGAATGTATCTTGGGCTGGTGATGTATTGTTAGCATAGCATGTATACTTTTCCTGGTTCAGTTTACAGTAGAGGAACCTTTTTCCTAAGTTTCTCCTGACTTTTGTCTCAATACCATGCTTATGCCCATCCTAAAGGTTGTCAGCATATATTTGATGTCGCTTTCTGGCCCGATACATGGGCAGGCCGTTGAGTGGTTTTGGATGATAGCTCTACTAAAGTTATCTGTTTGAAATCTCATAGTACATCTTAAGAATGGCAACATCAGTACTCTTTGTTGGATCAGATTGAAACTTAATAGGTTCCTTGGGCTAAGTTTGAGGAAGAAACCTATCGAAATCAACACTGATCCTAAATGCAATATGGCCACTGCATACTTTTAGACCAACTTAAAAATGATTATCAGTTAATAACACCACCATTGAACTGTGATATTGAGTTATAAATGTCAAGCACAAAATTAGTTATTTCTTACAGATTGCACTTTCCTTGCCTCGGCATCAGGGCCTGGTATTATATTATGTGCTACATGTAGTTGCACCATGCACATTCTTGTTCACATACAGTATAGACAACAAAGTTGATGTATCTGTGTCATCTTTGCCTCTTAACCTACATACATGTGTGGATTTATCACAGGATAAATTGTTAAAAAATAGTCCTCTGTGTCTACAAATGGACATTTCTCAAGAGAGTTATTGGCGAGCTTGTGTGTTTAAGGTGTTTTGTGTATCACACATTGGTCAGTCATGTCACACGTTGGTCAGTCATGTCGGTATGATTTGCTTTTCAATGATTCATTGAACAGTGATTATTGGTTATCAAGCCCAGCATTCCAATTGTAAAATCTTTTATTAAAAAGTCTTCTTTTCGCATTCAAATAAGCATTCCTCAATACCACTTCTAAGGCCATATTTTTGCAGAAACACACTCCAACAATCTTGCTGCGGTGATGATGAACTATGCCTAGCTCGTAGCTCTAAAATCCATGTGAAAGTCTAGATGCAGCTATATATATGATGCTAATATTTCTATGCAATTGCAATAGCTGGTCAACTCCAAAAGCCCCCTTAAACAAACTTGATGCATGTCACTGCAAACATCTGATGTCATCAGCAAGCCATTACAAATCATTGCTGGCCCCACAGTCATCAAATGCAGCACTCCGCAAACTGTGTTACAACACAGAACCACTATCTGTGAGGGTAGCACAACAGTGATGGTCTATGTTCGGACATGTTCTTTGAATCAATTGAATGCCATCATCATCGTCATCATCATCATGTGAAATAAAATATTCATTTCTTTCTGACTGAATTGTTGTTGCTGCTTCTTAATGTCTACTGATAGTATTACACATGTATATGGATGTAATTTGCCATTGCACTAGCTTAGATAAGTTACATAGCTTATGCCTTTGCTCAGTGTTGGCATCTTATTTATTACTTTTGAGTTAATGGTCAGGATTAACCAAGACCATACAAATTTTTACTTTGCTTAGTGAATGTCCTTTTGCAGGCCAATAGAAGAGTAATTTTGAAGATTTACCAGTGTAATGACTTGATCAGTTAAAAAACAGTCGTTCCTGTGGTAAATTTTCAGAAATATTCTCTTAATTGGCTTGCAAATGTGCATTCAATAAGAAAATATATTCTGATTTTCTTGACATAATTTGAGTTAACCCTTTCCTACCCATTGCAGCCACTGCTGGCCATCGGACTCCAACCCATACAGTTCAATAGGTAACCCAAAATGTTTCCTGCGAAGAGTGCTTTCCCTTTCCCTTTAGCCATTGCTTATTTATGCAGGGTACTACATAATCAGTATATCCATTGCCGCTATTTTAAGATTGGCACCTTGCTATGGTAGAATTGCTTTAAAAAGTTGGTCAGGAAACTGACCTGTCTAAAGATTTAATCAATACTCAAATAGGCTTGTTAACCGCTGACATATTTCAGGATTCACCTTGATTGTTAAATGGAAAATCAATGTTGTTAGTCAATAAAAATTGATGACATCATAAACACACAATTATGATGAAATCAACCCAAAACACACACTTCCAGCTTCTGAATAATGTGCACAACATCATACTTAACAAGCCTATTGCATTGTCAGAAAACCATTTGAAATACCATACTTCATGTATATTGTGCGACATAATAGATACCACGCATGGCAAAATTTGACAAAATATGAGTCAAAAAAGCCTTATACAGGTGTATAACGGGCAGTCGTAGTTCATAAAATTCGCAAACCTTTACAGCTAAGTGCAAAATAATAATATTCACTTATTGGCTAAATATTTTGTTATTTTTATTAATATTAACTACTTTATTCCTTACTTTAGCTGTAATATAACGCATTAAATCATCGTTGAGTGATAAATACATTCAATATACAGGGGAATCCCCATTCGTGTTCTTGCGAGATTTATGCTAGTGCGAGAGTGAGATATTAATCAAGTCGTCCCAAACTAAATCACCCAAGTGAACATAAATCTCACCAATAAATAGAATGCCTGATGCATTTTCTAATTAGAAAATAGTGAAATTATTATTCATACTGTTTTAAAAACATTATCTTCTGTACATAATATCATATTAATTTGCGATATTGGCATTCACAGTTTAATTTTTGCAAGAGGCTGAAAACATTCGATCTACCTCAGTTTAATTTCTCGGGTGTTCAAGCAATGTCTTTCGGATGTCTGATTCTGTTTTGGATCATTTTATGTTGGTCATTTTCATTAATCAAAATGGATGTGCAATTATAGGCAGAGTCCATGGAATTGGTTAAATACATACAATTTTACAACTTTTGACCTAAAATGTTGAACCAAAAATATGGTCACGGTAAAAACTAGTCTATTGTGTGCCCTCCCCCCCTCCCCCCCCCCCCCTTCTTGACGTGAGTAAAATGAGTAAAAACTCTGCGTATAATATACATGAAAGTACAGTACATTGGCCGGTATGAGCTGGAGGGCATAGACATAGTCATGTATTTGAATGGGCATTTTTGAAATAATGTTTTGAAAAATGTCAAACGCAACATTATAAAAATTTAGGTTGATCCACACAGAAAAATTCCTAGAAAACAAATTGGATATGAAGGGTTAAGACTATTTGTTCACCTATCTTGTACTATTGCACTATTTTAACACTTAAATGGCCAGGATTGATCAAGAAAATAAAAACAAATTTGCTCAATAAATGTCCATTTGCAGAACAAGAGAAGGAATTTTTTGAAAATTTGCGACTGGTGGTATACTGGCTCGTTTATCAAGCTAGTCATTCCAGTTGTAAAATTTCAAAAATTTTAAAATTAAAATGTTAAATGCATATTAACTGTCTGCCTGCTCAATTTCTGCAGGCTACATTTCCCATGGGGGTTAAACTCTGGATATACTAAGCCAGCAACAACTCAGTCAAATTGGTTTCAATATATTCAGCAGGTCCAGAGTTATTGTTCAGTGAAATTATTGTCTGATGGCTTACAGCAGTCAGACAGTTAACTGCTCAGAGAGAAAAAAAATTTTCGGGGATAGTTTGTTCTGACTAGTATAATTTGTGTTCTCATTATGAATCCAGAGCTAAATGAAATTTATTTTATCTTATACCATCACCCCACCCACCCACCCCTCACCCCATGGGTGCTTCTATGGGGGCTCGCCCATAAACATTTGCTGGCCTCCTTGGAGACGCGCATGTGCGGTCGAGCATTCCTGATATGGCTTAGTGCTTGCAGATAGTGTTCTAGTTGGGTTACCAGGCCGCTCTCAGTAGAGGGAGCGCCATTTTCTTCCTCACCATCGTTCAGAGTTGCGGAGTCGGAGACAGGAGTTGCCATCGCCATGGCTGCAGTTATGCTCTGTCTTGCCGGTCGGTGGGGGGCTCTTCTCGGAGAGTCACGCAATCAAGATGTCCTCACAGTTTGGTGGGTCTTTCTCGCGATGGGTGGGTTATCTGCGGGGAAATGGGAGGTGAGTGAGGGTGTGTGTGAGTGCGCGAGATGAGGCACGCTTCTTTCGGAAGCGTGGAAAGTGCCACAGGGGCTCTTTTATCGCAGGTGGGTTTTTGTCTTTCCTACCTGCGTAGCTCTTTAGGCGATTCTCTCTCAGGGCACTTGTGTGATGAAGGAGTGGGGGTGAAAGAGAGAGGCAAGTCGCAGAGGGGGCATGGGTGTGGTGGGGGTGGGGCATCTCTAACCTTGATTATATTGTAGTGGCACTGTGCGCAGTATTTTCTGTCGGCCAAAAGTGCACAGGTGGGGCGGTGAGAGGAGCAGCTCGTCCTGAGGCAGTCCTTCTGTGTCTGCCTATCTCTAGCTATTACCTATGGGATCCCGTGCTAGGCGTTAGTTTAAGCTAATGAACTGGTTTGTGGTTTAAGGCCTCTGACAGCCACCAAAGGACGCTATCGATTAGATTGTGCGAGAACCTCTACCCTCGCAGTCGGGAAAGTCTTCGGCTTGGTCTACGACGATCAGCTTGAGCAGCGTCACGAAAGGCTTGATGCTACCGGGTTTCAGATGTGGCAACTGGCTCGTGTAACTAAGAGGAAAGAGTTTGTGGAATCCTGTCGAGTCTAAGCGCTGCAGCGGTCTGATTCGCCAACTCACAGAGGGAGGCGTGGTTGATTCATAAAAATTCTGAGTGATGTGTCGGTTATCAGTTTCGTTCACCAAATCGAAGGGCGATGACCGCAGGATCGAGTAATTATGTAAGTGAATGGTTAAAAAGAAGATCGCTAGTTGATGGAGATCGTGCCGCGGTGAATTACAGTTAGGGTTGGTGCGATGTTTGAGCAACGATGCTTTCTCTAACGGGGCAGAAAAAGGAATGATAAAAGAAGGCAAGGGTCACAGAGCTTAAGCGCACGAAGTTGTGCGGTGCCTGGCAGGAATACGTCTGCGGGGAGTGGTCTCAGCAGCCTGAATCGAATGTGGCATCGAGATCATTCGCAGCGGGTGCGGGGAGACGGCACGTCAAAGACAGTGCGGAAAAAGGTGAGTTGAGTGACATTGTGAACCAGAGGCTCAGCTTTCCTTAACCTAAGACTAATGGCTACTCAATAGTGACTCTTAGGCCTGCTAGGATGAGCTTGAATCGCAGTTGTCGGTGTCTAAGACACGCGGCTGTCATCACTGTCCTAGGCGCGAGCCATCGGGGAAAAGGCGGTTAAAAGGTCTGGCAGCGATTCGATTTAGGTAGGGCTTCACGGTATTGGAAAAATGAATACCAGTTACGGTATCAATTTCCATACCGGTATACCTTTAATACCGGTATTATTATGATGGACAAAATAGAGTGAGGCTCCAGTAGTACGATTCCATAGTCAACGTATTTCCCATACATACGAAGTAGGCCTATATCAGCGCTCCTGAAACAGTCGACACAAATTTCCACAATAAAACCAATAAATTATACGAATCCCGATATTAAAAGCTAAATATTAACTTTCTTCAGTTAAATCATATCCCAAAACGGCTGAAATTCAACCAAATCATCTGTACAAATGATTTGAATTTGCCACGAAATTGCAACTACTCCGTGTCGAGATCATGTGATACCGGTAACCAGTCACAATCTCGTCCCAAATAAACTCATCCAGTGAAACTGCGAACAACCAAGACTGTTGATATTTGACTGATAAATGTCATTGCTACGAGTCAAAGACGTTGGATATGCTGAATGTAAATCTATGTTTTACTCATTTTCCTGGCTACTTTTGTACTTGTATTGATGTATGTGCCAGAATAATAAATAAACTGTCCATGAAAATGTGTGCCTATACAACGAAATTGCAATGGGATGAAACCGCTAGGAATCGTGCAAATCTCTGCGCAGTGGTACAACCAAGCCATTATAACACATACTAAATAGACTATAATATGCTGAGAACACATGCCTACGCTCACTCAGCCTCGTTCTCGTTACAGTAGCCTGTATCAATCGATATCTAACGCTACCCGCCAACATAAGAAGTGAATGTAGATCACGGGGACAGAAGTTTTTCTCATATTGTCGGTTCCTCTTTACTTGGGCCATTGGCCGGTCACTACAAAGTTGTAAAATTCCAGGAAATTGCTAACAAACCAGGCTGTAGTAATTGATATAAAATATCACGCCAAATATTCATTTGATATTATGATTTTCTAGAAAACAACGGCCCGAAATTATAAAGTATTAGCGCAAGAAAAGATAGGTTTTAGATATTTTTAACCACCCCCTGTCCTATGAGGTTAATTGTCCCCCGACGGCTGTCGACGGGGACACTAGCAATAGGCGGCATCCGTGTGTGTGTCCGTCCGTCCGTCACACTTTAGGTTTCCACTCGATAACTTTAGTTAGCCGGCATGGATTTATTTCAAATTTGCTATAGTGATTCCTTATGATGAGGCCTCGGTAGGGATTGCGTTTCAGCGACGCGCGTCCAGATGTGATGGAGTTATCCCCCTTGAATGACATAGAATTCAAGGAAAATTTGGTTTCCGTTCAATACCTTTAGCTAGCCTGCATGGATTTATTTCAAATTTGGTATAGTGATTCCTTATGACGAGGCCTCGATGGAGATTGCGTTTCAGCGACTCGCGTCCAGATGTGATGGAGTTATCCCCCTTGAATGACATAGAATTCAAGGAAAATTTGGTTTCCGTTCAATACCTTTAGTTAGCCTGCATGGATTTATTTCAAATTTGGTATAGTGATTCCTTATGACGAGGCCTCGATGGGGATTGCGTTTCAGCGACGAGCGTCCAGATGTGATGGAGTTATCCCCCTTGAATGACATAGAATTCAAGGAAAATTTGGTTTCCGTTCAATACCTTTAGCTAGTCTGCATGGATTTATTTCAAATTTGGTATAGTGATTACTTATGACGAGGCCTCAGTGGGGATTGCGTTTAAACGAGGTGCGTCTAGATGTGATGGAGTTATCCCCCTTGAATGACATAGAATTCAAGGAAAATATGTAGTGTTGTAGCCACCATAGATTCACATGCATATATACACACACGCAATTTTGTAAAGGCAGGAATTTCAAAATTTTGTTTTACTAACAACACCCGTCGGGGGACGTGATCAGTACTGATCTTCTTGTTAAAATAAGTTTTATTAGATTTTTTGCATGAATTACGTTTTTATGAGTAGTAATTTATCCATTACTTTAACCCTAGCCTCTACATGTAACAATAATTTGGCAGATACGGATAACTAAGATAATTTTCAAGTGTGATCGTTAAATATCATTTTCCTGTATGAAGAGCAGTAACTTATCGCATTAGCCAGATATATTATTGGAATGTAACTAATGGAAAGTGGATTATCTGCCTAACAGAAGGTTATACAGGTTTTATGTTATATTTCGATATCAGCAAAATAATACCGGTATGACTACCGGTATGGCTATGATACCGGTATTCGGTATAATATCGGTATATCTTGGAAGTCCTAGATTTAGGGAGGTTCCAAGTGAAGTGAAGGGCCTAACTATCAAAGGGGAGGATTGCCCTTTAGGCGGACAGAAGCATCTCTGATCACAGCACTTATATTTCTTCATGCTTATACGGCGCACATAGGTCCTCGCCCATAAATTTGGCAGCTACGGTGGACGTCCTGGTAACTATATATATATGCAATGTGACACTGCTAGCGACGCTAATATATGTCTTCACGTGGAGCGGAGCGCGAGATCGCCATCCGAATTTGGCCGCTAAGACGAATGATCTAAAGTAGAAACAGCTAGCGGGAAAAAAGAATTAAAATGTTTTAGCAGAAGACATCAACAGTGTTAAATCTGTAAAGAAATAAGAAAGTTGTAGAGGATAGTGCATTTAAGATTTAGCACAATCCACACTGAAAAATTTCGTCACACTGGATTTAGGTTCTGCAATTGTGAATGGTACTGGCTTTGAACCTGCCTCGGTAGATATGTTCCCAAGGCATAGCGCCGCGAGGTGACTTCGGCGACTGGTGATCACAATGCCAAGAAGATGACCTTAGAAATTCAAGCGGAAAAATTGCATAAGTTTCCACTAGAACGGGGTCAGAACAACTGTTCGCTGACGTGTCTATGAAGCGTCAGAGCAGGAGGAAGTTCCCTCTTTTGACTCGAGTGCCAAAAGTGTAGTTCCGCGTGGACACAAACACAAGCGGGAGCAGGATTCTTCAATCGGAGACGAGTAGAGTTCAGAGAGTACATTTGTTTCTTCCACGGCAGGCAAGCGATACACAGTGTCCAAGAGCGCTCACAAAGTTCTGTGGAAGTAAGTATACACCGGTCCATATGCGAGGGTCTACATTTTAATCCGCGAAAGCGGGAACATGAAGTTCCGTGCACAGGAGCCGAAGTGGCTCAAATGGAGCGGAAAAAGTTCTCAGGAAGGAAAGCAGACAATTTAAGTTGTTAATTTGGCTGCTTTTCTGAGCGGCCATCAAAAAGCTTGCAAAGAAAACACTGCTGATAGTTATGTAATTGTCGAACACTGCGAGCGGTCAAACGGAAATGTTCTGTTGGTGCGGAATCACTGGCGGTACCACAGTTGAGCAGGTATGAGGGAAAAAACCGTCGACTGGAGCAGATGGCGAACAGTCAACAGTCAGGTCAGCATAAAAATCTTCATATCATCTGTGCAGAATCAGCTGCTTTTATGCTGGCCGGCTCTGCATCTCCTTGTCTTTCGGTGAATGACTACTGTCTTAGAAATGCCCTTAGCCAATCAGGGGTCAGCAATGTGTTAGCAAGAGCTCTAGCAGCATCTGAGCGAAAGAGGCTAGCCGAGCGACGGCATGTCAAAGTTCTTGTTTCTTCAAGGGGTCAACTGCGGTTAGGGGCCACTTTCTTGGTTGTCGTTTCCCAAATAACTCTATGGGTATGATCTCTACTAAACATGTACGGAGACATTGTGATCAATAGGCCATAATCCGAGGAGGAAGTCATGCAGAAATGGTATTTACAGCCCAAAAAGGTCCACAGCCATGTCGCACCCTATGAAGAAAACCTGTTTATTACGGGGGAACTCCCAGTAGCCCGGCGCATGTGCAGGGGAAGGTAATTGTGTCTTAGACTTTTTCCTTGCCTGCTTGTCCGTACTGCCATCCGGCGGGGTAACTATAGTATAGCCAGATAGACAGCATTTACTGGTCCCGTGTTGGCTAGTCCTTCCCATTACACGACCACAGATGCCATCTGTCACAAGACTAGCATCCATGCTTTGACGCTTATTATGTCATTTTTTAACGTTTGCCGACCAGAAATGACAAATTCATTATGACATAGCGAATAGTATGTTGAATATTTTGAAAGTAATTTGATCAGGAGCTGTTGTTACCTGCGGTAGCTAGAGGTTCCAGTCAAGCTAGGTTCAAACTATCCAACAGCTTTGCTGTGTAGTGTCTTAAAATTGAGCCATTGGTATATCAAGGATTAAATTGTTAAGACCTGCAAAGTAAATGATATGCTGTCCCAGAATATTGCACTAACATTTTTAGAAGTTTAACCAGAAGTTAATTTGTCAGAATTTGATTCTAGATGTTATTAAAACATTTTTGTCGAGCCCAATGCGAAGCATAGGATGGCTGGACATAGGCAATCCAATTGATGTGCGGCGTGCAAATAAATGTTAAAGTTTTTCAATGTACATTTAAATCATCAAGGTCTTATCCAATCTTAATAAAACTTAGATGTGATCAATATACAATTATCGCATCTAGTCTCCATCATAAATGAAATGATTTTCAAATTTCTTCAATATTCCTCCGGGTTTTGAACTTACCGTAGTTTATTTTGCACCTAGTATTACAATGTAAGTAAAAGTTTTTCAATGGACATTTAATTCATCAAGAGCTAATCTGATGTCAATAAAACTTTACAGATATATTCTAATGCCATCATTGCATCCAGTCGCCATCATTTTCAAATTATTTATGTATTTTTATGTGTTTGGACTTGGTTTATTTCTGTATGATTTGTCTCCTTTTCAAGTTTTTCAATAGACATTTGATTTGTCAAAATATTACACTATTTTAAGAAATCCTTATTTCACGACATTGCCACACCTGATGTGTGGTATGTGGAACAACTAACGGGCTCGACACGTGATTTTAATTTGAGAATTTCTAGATTTGTGAATGTTTGATAAAATTTACTGATATGGCAAGCTAGTAATAATAATATTTATATTAATATTTATGATAACTTAAAAAATGATAGAACTTATATATAGTATTACATCATAATTAGAATAGCAGACTATTTGCCGGAAGCTCATCAAATTTAAAATACATTTGTCCTCTTGAAAAATGATTATCTCACCCAGCTGGCATTAGTTTATACGTGAGTGCACATCTGTTTCCAGTATCACTGCTTCGAAAATGGCAGTAAATAACTATAAATATATACATTTATTATTGGACTTGGTGTAGTTTATCACCTATTGCATGATTTTATAGTTGAACAGTAAGTGGGCGTTAGCAAATTTCATGCTTTCTGTCATAAATTACCGTTATTATATGTTTGATTAATTATTTTTAAAGTACCCGTCTGTTCAATACTTAGCTATCTTAAACTAAGTCGTGTAAGTGTGTATATGGCTAATTATTCTGGTGTTAATCATTTGTCAACAATAGCAGCACATTTTGCCACTTGTTGATGGATTAACCCTTTCATGGTGAAGCCGTCCAAAGCCGGCCACTGCAGTGGTCATGAGGAAACCTCGGTAACTGAGCCAGTTATCCGAGTGGTAAATTTTCAGAAATAGTCTTCTCGTGCCCCACAAATGGACATTCAATAAGCAATTGTTTTGGTTCTCTTGACAAATGGTTAAAATCAATATTATATATATATTGATATCATGATGATCCATGGATGCTCATACAGGTGAGAAATAGCATGCTTTAACACTTGAAATTTCAGTGTCCCCATTTCAAGACAACTATACAGAGAAACTGTTTAATATTTTGAAAGTAATTTGACTGGAACAGCAGCAACAGCTCCAAGTGAAATTAGTTTTCAAATATTCAATAGAATATTCCTTATATCGTAAACAATTTGTCATTTCTAGTCTGTGAGTGTTAAAGTGTTAATGTTTTAGCAACAATTTCTCAGAATATCATTGCAACTTCTGTCAGCAACAATAGTCAATGAAATTGTCTTCTAATTCTCCATGATTCCTGATGATTAAGTTGACCCATCCATCGTACTATGCTCTGTCAGTGGTTAACCCTTTAACACTCATATCAGCCAAAAAGGATTTCTACAGTGGTCTTGAGAAATGTCCATTTGCAGACCATGAGAAGACTGAAAATTTACCAATGGATGGACTGGCTCGATAATCGAGTCAGTCATTCCAGTGGTAAATTTTCAAAAATAGTCTTCTCTTGGTCTGCAAATGGACATTTTCCAGGAGAAAATAGAAATGTTCTTGAACAAATTCGATGGTTAAAGTGGTAAGCGTGTCTGGAATATAGTTCATAATAAAATCGTGCTACAGTTCTACACCATCATTCACTGACAGCCAGCTGATGAATGCTAGTCATATAGCCCTGGGAGAAAGACAGCAACACCATGTGTTTCTGACACTGGCATGCCACACACCTTCCACAGATTTATTGACCACCTGATGGCCAATATCATAAAAGGGCAGCCAGAAGATGTCTTTATTAAGATGATCTTATGAAAATTTCGTCTTAAACAGCCAAGAAATTATTGATCATTTCCTCCAATATTTCATATTTTTTGACAGGAATATTAAAGAATTCTTTATTCAGCCAATTTTGACCAAAATTTATTTTTTCTGTTTTGTGACAGATGGACGTAGCTGTCATGAAATATCAAATGGTCTATTTGGATAAAGATTAAATCTAAATGTACGACAGTGGCCTTCATAAGGGCTTATTTTGGGTTGTACCCTATATACTGCACCTCCAAACAAAGTACAATGTATGAAATGCTATAGGAAGGGAGCCATTGGTACGCTGTAAGATTGCATACCTGGGCCCCTCACAATCTTAAATAGATTTTAAGTATTGTGTGCTGGCTGCCACACCTGTATTAACTCTTATCGCACTGATGTCTAAAGATGTCTCACTGATGAGTGATTAGAATTAAGAGTGGTGTACATATAGGAAGCAATGTTACTGAAAGTTGTTGTTGGAGACAACAATATGCTACAGCAACATTGTTTCACAATCCAATTTTAGCTATGCCCCTCCGATCTTTAGCTAAGCTCCATGCACACTTCACTGTGTTAGGATCGATTGATCCCAGAACAGCCGGACTATCAATTTCCGAAAAACTATACATGTAAGCTGTTGAATATTTTGAAACTAATTTGACTGGGTGCTATTGCTGGCTTTGGTCAAATTAGTTTCAAAATATTAATAGCATCTTTATTAAATATTAAAGACATATAATTCGTACAACAACATTTAGTCTGTCATCAATTAAGCGTTCGTGACCAACTTATCTGCATCATTCATGACGTCATTGACTATGACAGCATCCTACAATTATCACTTAATAGATTATGACATCATAGGATTGAAGGATAAACTGGAATGGTCCATTGAACACCACTAAGTATTATATAAAAAGGAATGAAATTTAGGACTTGAATAATTTACAGGCTACTGCTGTAATGATCAAGACAGACAAAACCAGCCTCTGCAATGGTGCTGAGGAATGTCCATTTTGTAGGCTAAGCGAGGAGTATTTTTTTTAATTCATTACTCGAGTGACTGGCGCGATAATTGAGCCAATCATTCCAGTTGTAAATTTTTGAAAAAAGCTACTTCCTGGACTGAACAAAGATTGTATGTCCTAATGAATCTAGACCTTTAAACTGGTATGTATCACAAAATGTTCTCACTAACAATAAGTGTTCGTATGGTATAGGTTAGTTGCTATAGGATATGTGGTGATCATATGCTTTTTGGAGTCAATTCTTACTAAATGATTTTAACCCCTTCATCACTATAAACAAGATGTGACAGATATAAAACTGTTTAATTTTTAAATCTTTAGTGTAATTTGACTGACCTTAGTACATCTTCCATGCCAATTACTTTCAAAATTGTGCTTTCCTCTATGGTAACCTTGAATTGAAGTCATTGTTACACAACAAGCATAATATTCATAGAATTTCTATTCTCACCTGATATCTGTTTCAATGACTTGGCCATTTTGGCCCCAAAGTCAACAGCAACTTCTTCAGACTACATGACATGAGTGAGTAACCTATTACCCATGTTTGTTGAAATGTGTCAGAGAACGGACAGACCTCAATAGGCTCCAGTCACTTCCCATGTGAGACCCTACAGTTTGCTTGAGCTGGAGGACCATAGCTTCACTCATTAGTATTACATGTAGATGCCATAATAATACCTATTGGGGGTGGGGGTGGGGGGTGCCTGGTATTATTGTATATTGGACATTCAGCTTTTTAACTCTTTAACACTCATATCAGCTAAAAAAACACTTCTACAGTGGTCTTGAGAAATGCCCATTTGCAGTCCAAGAGAAGACTATTTTTGAAAATTTAGCACTGGAATGGCTGGCATAATAACCGAGCGCCAGTCATTCCCGTGGTAAATTTTCAAAAATTGTCTTCTTTTGGTCTACAAATGGGCATTTTCTGAGAAAATTGGAATTTTCTTGAATAAATTTGAGAGTTAAAGGATTAATAGACATTAAAGCTACGGTCATCTTATCACCAAAACCATCTCTTTGAGTCTTAACCCTTTAACCCTTGAATTTGTTCAAGAAAATCTGTTATCGAGCCAGTTATCCAGTGGTAAATTTTCAAAAATTGTCTTCTTTTGGTCTGCAAATGGACATTTCTCAAGAGCACTGCAGAAGCCATTTTTGGCTGATATGAGTGTTAAAGGGTTAATCTACTATTGATTGGCTGTGTTGTCCTCTATATCACATTAATAACAGACGAAATCAGAGATTGCAGACCATCGCCGTCCCGTTTTTGTCACATTCTACAGTTTTTCGGGGTTTTTTAGGTTTTCTGACTATTTTTGAATTTTCAGGATTTTTTGCAGATCGCGCCAAATGTTGTGGAATCCTAGAGTGTGAGCACACCCTTTCTTGTGTTAAAATTCTTTGCCAAATTGGACCAGTAGTTTGTGAGATATTCATACATGCAGAATTTGGCCCGATCTAAATCTGGGTTTAATCTTTTAACGGGATCACGGCTGAAGTATGGAAATTCTCTTCAAGTTCCTTCGTTGTGTTCAAATTTGAGCCAAATCTGATTAGTACTTTTACAGGGCAAAGGTAACTAGCAATAACTAGTAATGATCTACTAAAATATTTTCAATTTCCAAAAAATCTTATGGTCTGAGTATGTATGTATGATTACTGTATTCTGCGGCTGTAGTAGTAGAAACATCCTACAGCTGCAATCAGTCCTTCTTCGCTTTTGCCCACTGTGTCTTGTCCTCAGCCGAAATCCTTGGCTTCCTCAGGTCCATTCTTGACTTGTGTGTACCGAGTTCTTCATATTAAACAGTGTAAATGCATTGTATCTGAGTCTAATGGTAAATGTAATGATGTTGCGTGTCAACTATCACAGAATACCAGTCAGAGGTGGTGTGTGTAATGCATTGTCGGGAAGATCTATTCAGATACCTACTGTCATACTTTTTGCTCTTTCATAGCAGACATGAATTATTGGGTTGTGATGTCAGGTAACAAGTAAGGTATTTTGATTATGATACTTGATTTACAGATTGGATCTGTTTTTTGAGACACTGAAAACCGGATAAGATTATTATGTTAATGTTGTGGCTAAATGTGGTTGTTGCAATAAATGTTGCTGGATATTTTGAGAATAATTTGACTGTAACAGGCTTTCATATTATTTGTAATCATTTTCACCAATTTTCTAACATTTTTGCTTTTGAAATTAGGATACTTTTACATTGATTGAAAAGGCTAAGAACTAATCACTTGTCTAGTTTCGTATGTGATTTACATATGGGTATTGTCGCCATGGTGCATTGAGATCCAGTCATTACAGCAACAGCAAACCATGCTCTTAAATGCATATTACCGTCCTATAATAATTTCTCTGTTTTGATTGAATAAATCTTATTACATATGTAGAAACGATTTATCCCATTGAGTTTAGAGTATGACGCAGGACTGTAGTGAAGAAATCTGTACAGCTGATTGCTGGGTCGGGTGTTAATATATAGATTATGTACTGACATGTGATTACCTGATAATTGCAGGTATTTAGAAGACAAATTTGTAGCATTAAAACATCATCATTCATCTTGAGACATGCGTGTATGTATTATAGCTGTGTACAGTGTAAAGGGGGCTTGGAGAACTATGTTAAACAATTCCCCCCCAGGTAGATCTTAGATTTCTCTTGTACATGATGTAGAAACACACAAGCCTGTGGATATTCATAGTTGAGACAGCATTGCTTCTAAAGAAGTAATTTGTCATTTCCATAATGACTGATGCAGTACTGATATATATATATATATATATATATATATATATATATATATATATATATATATATATATATGCTACTCAAAGTTTACTTAGTGTAGGCATCTATGAGAAGAATACTGATGTCCCTTTGAAACATGATGTTGTTTAAAGATCTTACTGTCTTAAATAGCAACAGTTTTGAGCAGCAGCATCTTCAGATTACCAGTAATGACCAGATGTTAGAATAAAACCGACTGGACATCAAAGTTGTTTGTTCAGTTGTACAGAGATAATATATTACCTGTTTTGGCACACACTCCTAGGAGCAGTGTTGTTTAGGGCGTGAAAGCACTCACCTTAGCTAGATTCCGGCCTGTCATGTAATTTGTCAGTCCTTGCTTCTCGAAGGCAGAATCATGCACAAGCAATGGGTGGTCTGGTGCTTTTGCCAAAACCATGGAATGTTAAGCTTCTCTTGTGTTATCTGCGTCCTGCCATGCAGAAACAGGAACACAAAAGTGTTTGTTGTGCACTTTAATTTATTTGCACCAAGAAATGATTATAACATTTGTTGCTCCACTAGAGCTACTCTTATTATCTTCTAGTGCACCTGTACCACGCTTAGCTCTTGTCTGCGCATTCCAAACATTAAATTTTGTAGTTGTTGCAAAGAATTTTGGTCTGCCTTTTAAAATGCTGCTTTACAATTGTCATTGACCCAAAGACTTTTTTAACAATGCCTTTTTAAAAAACATCATGGACTGTGATTTTTAGTAATAAGTTAAAAGCATACTTCCTATCCTAAAATTGTCTTCAATATTATTCTTGTTGAATACAACTTGAACAAGTAATAAGATACAAGCGATGGTGCTATGCAGTGGCTTAATCCTTTAATGAGACCTTTAATGACTAAATTTTGTCAAAAAATTAAAATATTTGCGGGTCGAGTGAAGACTATTTTTGAAAATTGTTACCGAGCCAGTCATTCCGGTGGTAATTTTCAAAAATAGTTTTCACTTGGCCTGCCAATGGACATTCCTCCAGACCACTGCAGAGGCCGGTTTTGGTCAGCTTTCTCATAAAAGAGTTGTGGTGTTTCCCTCGCCGTCCGCATTCATGTGTCAGGTAGAAGAATATCACTTAGTGTGACTTAGCTGAGTTAACCCATATTCTGCTGGTTTGGAGAGGCTGGTATGCACCATCATTGAGGTAAACTGTTTCTTGAAAATCTTTATTTTCTTGCTTTGGTGTACATTTTGATTCATCTCCACTTGATGTTCTCCAGAGCTTTCTATCTCTACACTATTAGGTATTTAACACTTTAACCACTCCTCTCAGTCAAAAACGGCTTCTGCAGGACTCTTGAGAAATCTCCATTTGCAGGCCAAGAGGAGACTATTTTTGAAAATTCACCACTGGAAAGACTGGCTACATAACTGAGCCATTCATTCCAATGGTAAATCTTCAAAAAAAGTCCCGTCTTCATCCGAAAATGAACATCTATGAGAAAATCAAAATTTTCTGGAACAAAGTTGAGGGTTAAAGGGTTAACCACTTAATGAGCAGATTTGTCAAGAAAAATTACATTTTTATTTAGTGAATTTGCAAACACGACGGACTCGATTATCAAAACAGTGAATTCAGTGGTCAAATTTTTTTTTATAAAGTCCTCTTGACCGGCAAATAGATATTCCTCAAGACATATTCAGAGGCCAGTTTCGGCTGGCTTTACTATCAAAGGATTAAGTGTCAATTCTAGTGCAAAGCTATTTATTATTAGGAGTGAAGGCTTTACCAAATTTACTAGGTTCATCGTAGATGTCCATTGAAATAGCTCATTTAATATTCAAAGATGCTTCTTAGGCGATATATAGTCGACTTTAAGATTTAATAAATGATCAGTTTAAAACATCCAGACTATGAGCGAAAAAAAGTTGGACAAAAAGAGACTAGTGTCATTTAAGTGCAGTTGAGTAATTTATCCGTAAGGGCCTACCTGCAGTTGATTGAGGATAATGTAATTGTGAAATGTGTGTGTCATAAATCTCAGTAACCGCATCAAGCTACCTTAACCTCAATTGTTGATGTGGAGTGACGACCTTCTTCAATGACTGATATTACTCTATGCACTGACTGACCCATCATCATCAATTGATGTTTCAGGTCATAATTTGGTACAGTAATGCTATTATTATTACCCCCACGCTGTTTAAAAAAGTGTCAGAAATATTGCAATCGCCTCTCTATCTGTGTGCCTCTCCATTCTGCTTGCTCCTCCATAACCGTTTCGTTGAATTCAACAAAATTTGTTATGCAAGTTACCCATATAATTGCGTATTGCGTGATGACATTCTAGCCCATGCCATGGCAATGTTAAAAGGTCAGAGTTGGTGAAAGCATTAGGTGTTTATTATAGTGTGTGTGATCTGTTAAATGTTCTAGTTCTGTTAAATGTTCTAGTTCTGTTAAATGTTCTAGTTCTGTTAAATGTTCTAGTTCTGTTAAATGTTCTAGTTCTGTTAAATGTTCTAGTTCTGTTAAATGTTCTAGTTCTGTTAAATGTTCTAGTTCTGTTAAATGTTCTAGTTCTGTTAAATGTTCTAGTTCTGTTAAATGTTCTAGTTCTGTTAAATGTTCTAGTTCTGTTAAATGTTCTAGTTCTGTTAAATGTTCTAGTTCTGTTAAATGTTCTAGTTCTGTTAAATGTTCTAGTTCTGTTAAATGTTCTAGGTCTGTTAAATGTTCTAGTTCTGTTAAATGTTCTAGTTCTGTTAAATGTTCTAGTTCTGTTAAATGTTCTAGTTCTGTTAAATGTTCTAGTTCTGTTAAATGTTCTAGTTCTGTTAAATGTTCTAGTTCTGTTAAATGTTCTAGTTCTGTTAAATGTTCTAGTTCTGTTAAATGTTCTAGTTCTGTTAAATGTTCTAGTTCTGTTAAATGTTCTAGTTCTGTTAAATGTTCTAGTAGATGGTATCTGCTGCCTAATGAGCAGGTTTCTTATTAACACAAGGTAAATAACAGTTTTTCTTAGGCAGCTGGTGGTTCTTTAAAACATTACATTAGGATTTTTAATCACATGTCTTATGGATCAACTATTAATTTTTTACACCAAAATGCATGAATAACACATGGCTCTTATTTGTTTTTGCGGGCTTGGCTTACAATCAGGGTAATGTTTGCAGCTTTGATAGTGCACTGCAGTGTAAATTGTATCTGAAATGAGAGAAAACATTTGAGGGGTGTGAAGAATTTTGCTAATTTTCTTGTCAAACACTGCCTGACAAATAGCCATAGTCTGTTATGTGTGCTTATGTAATGCATTGTAAATATTCAAACTAACCACCTGTGCCTCGAAATTCCAGTGTTTCAATTTCATGACAACTATACAGAAAAGTTGTTGAATATTTTCCAACTAATTTAACTGGAATCTGTTGCTGCCATAGCAACAGCTCCCAGTCAAATTTAGTTCAAAATATTCAACATAATATTCCTTACATCATAAAAAATTTTTATCTTCTGGTCCATGATGGTTAAATGGTTAAGACCACACAAATTTAAGCCAGCCAGGTAGAAATAGCAGAGGTAGCTGTAGAAGCTCTCATTATGTACATGAAATGTAGGATAATTTCATCAATAAAATCATACTGTATATAAAAATATATGTATCTATAAACTTCTTGCCGTCAAATTAATTTCAATATATTCACGTTCATATAAATGGTATTATAAAGGATTTGTCACATTTTCGGACAAAAGAGCCTGATAACCAAAATAAAAACAATTCCTAATCTGATATGGCCAGTTTATTTAACACACCGTTGACTACATGGTTCCTTGTCTTTATAGACAGGTTGATTGTTTTCTCCACGAAGTAGTGATGTAAAGATCTGCCCTGATTTCCTTCTGACCATGATGTCACAGTCAACCATGGTAGTTCATGGTTTAACCATGGTCACCCATGATTCTTTTTGCTCACCTAACAATGGTCCCAATGACCGTGTTAACATGGTCAGTACATCATCGTCAGATGACTTTGAAAAACCAAATGTGACCACATTTGCTATAAATTTCAGAGCTGTTAGCAACCATGATATCATGTTCACTTGATGGTCAGTTCATGTGTAACTGAATTTCTACCTCAATGGCCATGATATATCTTGGGCAACCATGGTTACTGGAGAATTTCAATGTTATTCCTATTGACAGTGATATCATGGTCAGTTCACGGTCAGATATGTCACCAATATTTTTAATAACTCAACATCCCTCATTGACCATGGTATGTCATGGTCGACCATGGTTACCAGAGAATTTCAATGTTATTCCTATTAACATTGATATCATGGTTAGTTCATGGTCAGATATGTTACCAATATTTTTAACAATTATCAATGTCCTTCATTGACCGTGATATATTATGGTCGACCATGGTTACCGGCGAATTTCAATGTTATTCCTATTGACAGTGATATCATGACATGGTCAGAGGTGTCATTCAATATCTAAAAAAAAGATATTATTTAAGAACAGTTCTTGATCTTAATGTCTTAAAAGGTTCTGTAGAAACTGCTCTTGAATACTTTCAGAGCAACTGAAGAACAGTTCTTAAACTTTAATGTTCTTAAAATGCCCTTTTTAAAATTGTTTTTGAACATTTTCAGGAGCAATTATTTGACCATGGTCGACCATATTTTGACCATGGTCAGTATAATTTAATAAGGGAGGCAACTCCCACGGCAAACATGTGTTTTTGCATTGAAAATCTTCAATTATTCTATTGCACATAACTTATGTAATCGTCATTAATTATGACAATTGAAATGCCATATGCAAAGAAATGTACTGTTAATAATACACACTGAATTTTTGTATAAACTTTATTTCAAACAATGCCAGTGAAGGTTATATATCTAGAACCGTGAGAGGCCAATGAAACACACGCACGTACACACACTATACCTTGGAGTTAGCGGCCAATAAAACCAACTGAACAATAAAAACCACATTTTATATCTTCATAACTATTACCGTAGCTCATGACAATGCTTACAGTGTTGTAATCATTTCTCACCCTTTTGGCTAAGACTAAAGTAGTACAATGTTGTAGGCTGGACAGTCTTCCACATTTACACTTTGTTGCAAAAGTGGAGCTGGATTGCTAACCAATGGTCAACCGTGCAGGTTAAATGGCACAACAGTAAGACCATGGTTGACCATAGTTCACCATGGTCAAATGCCACTATTCAAACCATGGTCTGATCATGTTCTGGCTGTGGTGCCATTTAACCTGCATGATCAATGGTGTTTTTTCATGGTCAAACCATGAACTGAATAAGTCACACATTTTCCCAAGCTACCTTCATCTCGCATAAAAACTTGAGTGTGTACTTGACAGCAGTGATAATTAGTGGGCATATTAGCATATATCTGCTGATAGTTGATGGGCAGTAAATTCCCGGGTCAATAATGGCAGTGTGATTGATAAATGAGAGACCAGGTGGAAATGTTAAAGTATGTGATGTGCTGGGATAAGGAAGGCATGAAATGTGGAGTATGGTTAGACTGTTCACAGATTATCAGCATCATCAAACTAGTCTTCAATGCCCACCTCGGTTACAGTCAGGGTATGTGAGAAATATTCAGCTTTATTCAGCTTCCAGTCAAATTAATTTCAAAATATTCAATGGAATAGGTATTATATGATAAAGAATACGTTTTCAGTGATTTAACGGTGAAAGGGTTGATGTTTACGTATTGTGCTTTGTTTCAGTTTTCTGGGTGTTGATCGTGTTACTTTTCATCGCCATCATCATCATAGCTGCCGTACCTTACAATGGAAAACCATGAATAAGTATCCACTGTATTACCACTATCTGATATTGCTGAGAAAATGTAAGCATGAGGAAATTATTGTTAGCAATTACTGACAGCTTAGCCTCTGTTTTAAGCTGTTTTGTGTGTTAGCCTCTGCAAGGGCAGATGTATAATACAGGGAATAAGATTAAGTCTAGTAAGTACACTTAAAGGAAAGGAGAAAAAACTGTGGTAGAGATGGGGATTAGTGAAGACTGTTGATCCGAAATGGTTAATGTCGTAGTGTGTCATGGTGTGTAGTTGATGGATCAAGTAGGCTTGGTTTCTTCTCCTGATTGGAGTATTGGAGTCCGTATCCGGGTTCCCTCTCAAAACCTGGATGATGCGGAAGGAAATGTGAGCCTGTTTGTAAGGGCCAGGCATCCAACTTCGCCCTCAATCACGAGAGCAAGCGTCGAGTAACAGTCAGTAAACTTGGCTAAGCACATCTTTTATACACTTAAAGGGAAGAACCTTGGAACTATTAAATACAGTTAAATCATAATGTCATGTAATAATAAAACTATAATCACTGATAAAAAATAAAAGAAATCGAAATAGAAAAACACATCTAAAAAACATTTATATGACTCTAATCGGCGCAGCCATTTAGCATACCGTAAGTGAGAACCAATTAGTGATGCTTCTAGTAATAGTGACTTTCAATTATAATGTTTTAAAAAATGACCGGCAGTTATTTAAAGATAGTCACTATATCAGTGTCTATAGAAAATATTATTTGTACCACTCATAGAACTATTGGACAGGTCTGTGGTACCCTCATACATGGCAGAGTACAAAGGGCTAGAAGCATCATTAATTTGTTCCAACTTAAGCCAAATGTCTACCACCACTAGAGTCACATCAATGGTAAATGCTTTTTCTCAAATTATTTTGATTCATTTCCATTTTTAGCTCACCTGGCCTGAAAGGGTGAGCTTATGTCGTGGTGACCATCCGTTGTCCGTCCGTCAACTTTTCCTTTAAAACGACTTCTCAAGAACCACTGGGACGATTTCAATTATATTTGGCAGGAAGCATCCTTAGGGCATAGGGATCCAAGTTTGTTCAAACGAAGCCGATCGGCTAATTTGGCCCGGTGGCCATCTTGGATTTTGGCCGATATTTAGAAATGTCTTTAAAAACCTTCTAGGAAACCGCTTGAGGGATTGAAGGAAACCTCATGAAATATGATCCAGGGCAAGAGCTCAACCTAGTTTGTTCAGGGGAACTTGATTGGTCAAATGGTTCGGCGGCCATCTTGGTTGACCTAGTTTTAGCGAAAATGACTTCTCCAGAACCACTGAAGGGATCAGGCCAAAATTTGGCAGATATGATTAGGGACTAAGGGCCAGTAAAGTTGTTCAAGAGAAGTTGATCCATCAAAAAACATGGCCACCGTGGGTCAATCAAAATATAGCATGTTTTGTGGCCATAATGGATTTGTTTATTTGATGGACTTTGAAATTGTTTTTATATAGGTTTTTGGGTATTCTGATTTGAAATTTGCAATTTTTGAAACCGTCGGATAAATGGTTTGGCGGCCATCTTGGATCAATTTCCCGCCAAAAGCTCCCATACTAAAGCAATGGGGAATTTTAAA
Organism: Chaetoderma sp. LZ-2023a; assembly: GCA_034401795.1. Classification (NCBI taxonomy): domain Eukaryota; kingdom Metazoa; phylum Mollusca; class Caudofoveata; order Chaetodermatida; family Chaetodermatidae; genus Chaetoderma; species Chaetoderma sp. LZ-2023a. The sequence continues at coordinate 105,535,825 of CM067372.1, read as the reverse complement.
TGTATTCGTTTCGAGAACTGCTAGGCCGATTTCAATTTTATTTGGCAGGAAGCATCCTTAAGGCATAGAGATTCAAGTTTGTTCAAACGAACCCGATTAGCCAATTTGGTCGACGGCCATCTTGGATTTCGGCCGATTTTTAGAAAGGTCTTTAAAAAGCATTTGAGGGATCGATTCAGAACTCAAGAAATATGATCTAGGGTAAGAGCTGAACCAAGTTTGTTCAAGGGAACTTGATTGACCAAATGGTTCATTGGCCATCTTGGATGACCTAGTTTTCGCAAAAACAACTTCCCCAGAAGCGCTGAAGCGATCAGGCCGAAATTTATGATATATGATTAGGGACGAAGGGCCATTCATTTTTGATCAAGAGAAGTTAATCCATCAAAAAACATGGCCGCGGTGGGCTAATCAACATATAGTGTGTTTGGCGGCCATTTGGGTTTTTTTTATTTGATGGATTTTGAGGCCGAAATTGGTTTTATATAGGTTTTTGGGTATTCTGTTCTCAAATTTACAATTTTCGAGACTGTCAGATAAAAGGTTTGGGAGCTATCTTGGATCATCTTCCTGCCAAAGGCTCCCATACTAAAGCAATAGGAAACTTAAAATGTCTTCTTCTGGAGAACTACTGGGTCGATTTCAATTATATTTGGCAGGAAGCATCCTTAGGGCATAGAGATTCCATTTTGTTCAAAGAAAGCCGATCGGCCAATTTGGCCGGTGGCCATCTTGGATTTCGGATGATTTTTAGAAATGTCTAAAAATCTTCTCCAAAATCGTTTGTCAGGGATCAATTCAGACCTCATGAAATATGATCTATTGTAAGAGCTGACCCAAGTTTGTTCAAGGGAACTTACTTGACTAAATTGTTCAGTGGCCATCTTGGATGACCTCGTTTTCGCAAAAACAACCTTTCCCAGAACCGCTGAAGCGATCAGGCCAAAATTTGTGATATATGATTAAGGACTAAGGACCATTAAAGTTTGTTCAAGAGAAAAAAACTGGGCTCTTTAAAATGTCTTTAAAAATCTTCTCCAAAACCGCTTGGGGGATCAATTCAAAACGCATGAAATATCATCTAGTGCAAGAGCTGCACCAAGTTTGTTTCATGGGAACTTGATTGGTCAAATGGTTTGGTGGCCATCTTGGATAACCTAGTTTTTGCCGAAATGACTCCAGAACTGCTGAGCGGATTGGGCCGAAATTTGGGAGATATGATTAGGCACTGAGTGCCATTAAAGTATTTTCAAGGGAAGGCGCTACGTCAGAAACATGGCTGCAGTGGACCAATCAAAATATAGCGTGTTTGGCAGCCATATTAGTGTTGCAAAAATGTCCACAAACTCATTTAGAAGACTACTCCTAAACCACCCACCAACAATTTTGACAAAAATGCATAATGCTCCAGGTGAGCGACACAGGCCCCTTGGGCCTCTTGTTTACTGGTGCTAGTATTTTTAATATGATGTGAAGTTACCATTCGAAAGCATTTGATAGTTCCCTTTTCTTTTCCTTTAAAATTGTTAGACAGGCCAAAACCAGCCTGTTAAGCGAGCCAGTCATTTCAGTGGTATATGTTAAAAAATTGTTTTTAGCTTTGACTTGATGCTGTAGTATAACTCGGTATGTCTGTCCATATGTCTTTTTTTTACAAAGCTGGAATTTATCTTGATATTAAAACTAGAAAAACCTGCTCAAGAAACCACCTGCCTTTTGGACCCAAAGGATGGTGTCTTAATAAGACAACAGAGTGAATCATTTCTAGTTTTTCTCCGTCCATTTCTAGCTGGGCTGCACCCACAGTTTGTGCGTGTTGAGATTGATTTATATACTTTGAATCCTGAATTCCCAGAATCACAATTTTAAGGTAACTATAGTTACTATACAGGTAAGCTGGTGAATATTTTGAAACCAATTTGATGGCGTACTTTTGCTGCCTATGGCAGCAACAGCGACCAGTCAGATTATTCAAGAGAATGTTTATTAAATAGTAAATACTGTAACAATTTGACGCAGTTTTTTGTCAAATTACATGTTCTAGGAAGGGCTTATAATCGAGCACATTCTTTGAGCAAATTTTTTGGTCTAAATTTTTCTAAAAAGGTTAAAAATTATACCACGGAAATTGAACTAAATTTTGCGCTAAAAAATTCTCGCCACCTGACGACTGTTTAATGTACACTCCAAAAACATCACGCGGAAGTGAAATTATTAAATTGTGCCGCCAAAATAATACTTATTCCTTAATAAATATCACTTATTACATCAAAATTTATCCAGAATTTGACATAAAATGGCGTCAAGAAAAGATATAAATCACGTGATTCGCCTCCAATTCGGATATAAATATTCTGGACTCGGTACTCGGAAATTGCTATATATTATCATAGCGCGATAGGAACTGTTCCCATACCCGTTTGATAACAAACTTCTGTTAGCGCATAAGATCATACAGCGACTCCAATCGCAAAAGAGCCAGCGGCTCGCCAGATAACCAACTGCTGTTAGCGCATAAGATCAAACAGTGCCTCCAATCGCAAAAGAGCCAGCGGCTCATCAACATTAGAAACGGTCTAATCTCATTTTAATTTTCAGACTTTCAAGCAATTTTTGTCATACGTAATTCCGTTTTGCATCATCTGATGTTGGCTGGCATTACAACTGGTGACCATCTTACCACATTCCTAATGTCACGTGATTTCTATATTTTCTAGGCAACATTTTATGTCAAAATTACATTGATTTTGACGTAATAAGTCATCTTTATTGACGATATGCGATATTTAGACGGTCCCATTTAATAATTTCTCTATCACCATGATATATTTGAGGCATACATTAAACATAGAGCTGAGGGATGGTAATTTTTTATACCAATTTTCGATTTTTTAAAGGTATGTTTTTCTTAATTTCCCAGCGTCTTATACGTGAATACAAGAGTTTTTTGGGAGGATTTTGGTAAAATTTGCGCCTGCGACCTATATTCGAGAGCAGCCTTTAGTCAATAAACTACTCTACATCAAAGATATACAATTCGTATACTTAACGGTCTATTCCAGCTTCATGACGTAGTATATATGATTACTGTATTCTGCGGCTGTAGTAATAGAAACATCCTACAGCTGCAATCAGTCCTTCTTCGCTTTTGCCCACTGTGTCTTGTCCTCATATACTTGAGTGACAGATTGGATTCATCCATTAAATAAGCCCATGCATATGCTATAGCAAGTCACCTGTATTAAGTGACCTTCATAGTGCCTGTGGTCACTAATGGGCCTTTCCATTTTTAGCTATGCCCCGCCCATCACTAGCTAAGCTACACCCACACCTCGCCGTGTTGGGATTGATCGATCCCCGAATGTCCTCGCTATCAATTTCCTGAAAACTATGCAGGGAAGCTGTTGAATATTTTGTAACTAATTTGACTGGGAGCTGTTGCTGCCTACGGCAGCAACAGCACCCAGTTAAATTGGTTTCACAATATTCAACAGAATATTTATTAAATAGTAAAGACATACAATTTGTACAACAACACATAGCCTGTCTTCAAATATGCGTTCGTGATGTACTTATCGATGTCATTCATTATGATAGAATAATAACAGAATAATAACAACATACTGGGCGTGTCCGCCCGTGGTGGGCGTGTTGGTCCAGGAAAAGGGCGTCCCTTATCCTGCTCGGTTTGTGCCTATAGGCTCCATTGGGTGGAGCTGGTGTATCCAAAGACATTCTTTGTGTTTTCTCCATGAGGTGGAGTTTTCATCGTCCAGGTCTGATGAGAATACCTATGGCGGTTTGATATCAATCTGAGATGTCATTGGATTCTGATTTTAGAGGGGCGTATTTTCCCCTACATACTTATGGATGGTTATTGCCGGTTCTGCCATTTTTGGCAAAATGTTTGACCAGGCCGCCAAACCGCCAAAAATTCCAAATGGGGGAACTGCCAATCTAGTTCTTTTCTGCCCATATATAGTCAAGATCGACTCAATCCACAGGCTCGCTCAGGAAGGGTATAAAAGGGAAGAAGATTCCAGTCCAGATCATTCAGACCTTTGGTCTCACATCGAGACCAAGCGTCAGGCTTAACAACCTTCGACGAGTAGCTCATATAACTGACTACATTGTTATCATCATTCATTATGATGTCATTCTACACATCACGTAGTTGATTATGACATCATATGATGGGTAGATACTCTGGAAAGGTGAATTGTCTGTGCTCCATAATATATGGTGATCGTCTGTAACCGGTTTTACTGTGTTCAGTAATATCAAATTTAGACAAATTTATAAAGTAATCTTCATGTAAAAGATATATTTCAAAATCAAGGAACCAATATGTTTAACCCGCTATGTAAAGGCTGGTTGTCTTTAAAGGACGATTTTAACCCTCTCTGAGTGGGCTTGAGGAATGTCAATTTGCAGGCCAAGAGATTATTTTTTTAATATTACTACCGAGATTACTGGCTCGAGTAAACGAACCAGTTATTTTAGTCATAAATTTTCTAAAATGTCTTAGCCACAAATTGATTTTCAATGAACAAAATTTTAAGATTTTCTTGACCAATGTCAGCCGTTAAAGGGTTAAATGCTTTGTATTGCGTCTCTCTGTGTATCCCTGTATCCATCCGCAACTAATCAATCAGTATTCACTCTGAAAGCACATTATATTAACTCATTGGTTCTAAAATAATGATTTTTGGGTAAAAATGAAAATATTTCTCTTATTCAAGATTTTCCCTATAAATGAAGTAATAATCTTAGCTGTTATTTTGATGTCCTTCATCAGTGCTTATTACCTCTGGATTGTTTGCTTAATCAATTACCCGATGTCACTTCATTCCTTACTTGATGGATACCCAGACAGTATCGAACACGCACCAAGGTCCTCTTCACCAGCCACAATTCACGCCATGCTTATTACCACTGGGCTTTCACACTCACGAGTCTCGCCAATATTGACAAGTCAAATATTAGCATATCATATACAAGCGTATCAATAGTTGCTCGCCAATAATAGGATTTTCTTTCATTACTGGTAGTCACTGGTTTAATGAATGCCTATTGTCTGCATGTTTCAGCCGGTCATCAATACAGCAGCAATATCCGCTTTTTCATGGAATTATTTTATGGAACTCATGATTGCTTCCACACTTTCAGCTATTCTTTATGTTTAAATGTTTCAAATCATGATTCTTGTATTTATCCCAGGACATTTAAACTGCTGATTAACAAAAGGTGTCACTTCCCACACTTTGGAAAATGTTTGAAAATCACATTCAGCTCACCTGTATGGTTAAATGGGTTTGATTAAAACTAGAAGTGTATCCTGGTTTAGGACTGATGGACATAATTAGTTAACCTATTTCAATCAATATGACATCTATAACTGAATGTTTTTATAACATCTCGCTGAATATTTTAAAAATAATTTAACTGAAAGTTGAATTTGCTTAGTGCAGCAATAATTTTCAATCAAGTTGTTTTCAAAATATTCATTAGCTTTCATATAAAACTCCCTTGAAACAAAAATAACATAATTCTGTGTTAAAGTGTTTGAATTTTGTGTGTAAACAGAGGTGACCAGCTCTGGCCAGAGAATGGACATTGCTGTCAATGATTCTCCATGGACAATGGTATTTTCTGATGAGTGTATTTAAATCGATAGTAATTATTCATGAGTAACAAAAGATTCTATTTTACTATTTCAGCCTGAAGACTGACCAAAGAGCATTAAACAGATGTCATCAGTTCCAGTTTTCATAAAACCACCCACCCACCACATTTGGATGTATAATATGGCTTTGGCTATTCATGTGTACATGTGTGCGTGCCTGTGTGTGTGTGTGTGCATGCGTGCGTGTGTGTGTGTGTGTGTGTGTGTGTGTCAGGTGTGCATGCAAGCTTCATGAAAAGACAGAAACAATATTTCGGTCCCATATTTCTTAAAACTGGAAAGTCATCAAAAACTGTTTCATTCTATGATTTTTACTTCAGTACTTATAAACAATAACAATGGGGAATATTTTTTCTGGTTTGTATTTTTCTGAAGCACAAAAATTTGGGCATAAATGAAGCAATGGGTTTTCGGGAAATCTGCACACCTGTCCATGCATCTGTCTTTGATATTTTCACACGCGTATATATATATTTTATATATATATATATATATATATATCATGACACAAGGGTATGCACTAGTGAGAGGAAGGGGGTATTGTGATCGTACTCACTTACTCACCCATCCACCCGCCCACCAAAACTTTCAGTATATAGTCATCAAACTTAGAGAGTTGATACCTCTATTAATTTTAAAACTAACCTAAGCCTTTGCTGGTCAAACCAGCCAAAACAATACTTTTTCAATATTTTGAGAAATGTACATTGGCAGGCCGAGAGAAGACTTTGAATATTTGAAAAATTGAAAATTCGTAGGTCAAATATGATATTGGGTGAAAGTTGCTTCTTATTGCAAAAACTCACGATTTTTGTCAATCTTCTCGTAAACAGCATATCATACTGAATCGCGTAAGATATTTTTTTTAACTTGGCATAAACCTCCCATATGATGCACAAATTGGCCGTTTGAAGGTTTCTTCTTCATAGTCAAATATTTATTTATTTTTAGCTCGCATGTTCAGCGAACAGAAGTGCTTATGCGATACCGGGCGTGTCATCCTGTGGCGGCGGCGGCGGCCAATTTTGGTTACATTTTGCCTTTAGCTCTGCTATGGCAATCCTATCAGGAATACAGCCATCAAACTTGATATACAGCCTTATTACTACATGTATGTTAATACTACTATCCATTTATAATGTTATCCCCTACATTTTCCGCTCACGGACTCTGTTATTTCACTTTAAGTTTTGCGTTTAGCTGGAGTTAGATATTTTAGAGCAGAACGGTTAAGTTTTGTGTTTAGCTCCTTTATGGATAAACTCTCAGGCAGAGAGCCTTGGGGATGATTATACCTATGAGCAAGGATGTGCATGACACTTGAGATTTTGTTCTCCCCCCCCCCCCCTGTGGCTGGGCCCAGGGGTCAAAAGGTCAAAATTGGCCAGTAATTATCGATTGTAATGCAACTCCTCCTACACCATTTCAGATAGAATCTTGAAACTTTGGGGATGATTACATACATGGCCAGGGATGTGCATAACACTTGGAACTTTGGTATGATGACACCCCCCCTCCAGGGTCAGGCCCCTGGGAATGGGGAATATGGGGTCAAAAATTAAATTTTTCCCAAAGGTGTTCATGCTGCATATCATTTCCAATACAGTACAAGGAAGTATTTTGATCTTGGGCCAAACTCAGGGTAGGGGCGGGGTCAAAAGTGGGCACCAATCGATTGTAATGTATCTCCTCCTAAACCATTTCAGATAGAAATTTGAAACTTTGGAGATGATTGCACATATGGCCAGGGATGTGCATGACACTGTTGGTCTGACACCCCACACCCACACCCACTCCCAGCGGGAGGGGGGTGAGGTGTGGTGTCAAAATGAAATTTTTATATATTTATTTCCAGGGCTATCCACGGGACATTTAATTGAACAATGGCTTATATAATTTTAACAAATGACACCATTGTCACATACAATAAATACAAGAAATATGCATTATTATGACCTTTCTTGTAAGGAAAAAGAAAATCTCCAATTCTACGGGGTGGATTGAAGCAAACCCCATGAAATATGATCTATGGCAAGAACTGAACCAAGTTTGTTCAAGGGAACTTGATTGGTCAAATGGTTCGGCGGCCATTTTGGTTGACCTAGTTTTTGCAAAAATGACCACCAGAACTGCTGAAGGGATCGGGCTGAAATTTGGCAGATATGATTAGGGACTAAGGGCCATTAAAGTTTGTTCACGGGAAGTTGATCTATCAAAAAACATGGCCGCAGTGGGCCAATCAAAATACAGCATGTTTGGCAGCCATATTGGATTTTTTTATTTGATGGATTTTGAGGCTGAAATTGGTTTTATATATGTTTTGGGATTATTCTTATCCCAACGAAGCCCTAACCAAAATACTGAAATCTATGGAATCATCCGCTACCAGCACCATAGGTGTTCTTAAAAACAACCAAACTGGGTATACTGACGACCCTCTAGTAGTAAAACTGTCAGCAGAGCAGAAAGCGTTACGGCTGCGCATCTATCAAAGTTGCCAAAGTGAAGACCGCACCAAACTACGCCGGGAGTGCAATATTATTCTGCGCCACATTAGCGAATGCTTAAAAGATCTTGCTATTCAACAGGCAGACTCCCTAGCAGATGAAATCACTGCCACGGATGACTGTCACAAAATGTTTTGGTCAGCCAGAGCCCTGAGAGCTACTGACTACACACCACCACTCACTGTACACAACTCTGAAGGACACTTTATCAGGACTGACCAGGGAAAAGCTTAGGCGATCCGAGAATGGTTCAAGGCACAGTTCACTGACAATGATAATGAGCCCTTGCACCCGTTCTCAGGAGACCCCAGGCCATTACTAACACCAGTTAAAACAGCACACGTTGAGAAAGTACTTAAAGCCCTGAAAAATGGATGTGCATTTGGACCTGATGGCATGAGCAATGAACTATTCAAATATGCAAGTGACATTATCTCAAAACCAATCATGCACCTAATCAATTCAGCTTTTATGCACCACCTTCCCATCGACGCTGTAGGCCAAGGCACCCTTATGGCCCTACCCAAGCCCAAGAACCCACCTGGGCCCCCAGCCAATCTGCAGCCCATTGTGCTCCTCAACAGCATACGGAAAATCCTATCCAATGTTACTCTATACCGCATCTGAGACAAGATCAATTACTTCACCGGATCATGTCAAACTGGCTTCAAACGTGGACATAGCTGTGTAGACATTGTATGGGCTTAGCGCATGCTTGTGTCGGTAGTCATGTCCAAACACTGGGACTTCCACAAAATGGGCATTGACATGTCATAAGCCTTCGACACAATTAAATACTCAAAGATCCTAGATGTACTACGCTAGGCCAGTTGCAATGAAGATGAACTACGACTAGTGAGACTACTGCTCTGATTGAAACAAACCCCATGAAATATGATCTAGGGCAAGAGCTGAACAAAGTTTGTTCAAGGGAACTTGAATGGTCCCATGGTTTGGTGGCCATCTTGGTTGACCTAGTTTTAGCGAGAATGACTTCTCCAGAACCGCTGAAGGGATCGGGCCGAAATTTTGCAGGTATGATTAGGGCGTAAGGGCCATTAAACTTTGTTCAAGGGAAGTTGATCCGCCAAAAAACATGGCCGCCATGGGCCCAATCAAAATATAGTGTTTGGCGACCATGTTGAGTTTTTTTATTTTATGAATTTTGAAGCTGAAACTGATTTTATATGTGTTTTTGGGTATTCTGATCTCAAATTTGCAATTTTCGAAACTGTCTGATAAATGGTTTGGTGGGCATCTTGGATCATTTTCCCGCCAAAAGCTCCCATACTAAAGCAATGGGAAATTTAAAATGTCTTCTAGAACTGCTGGGCCAATTTCAATTATATTTGGCAGGAAGCATCCGTAGGTTGTAGAGATTCAAGTTTGTTCAAACAAAGCCAATCAGCCAATTTGTCCGGCGGCTATCTTGGATTTTGGCTGATTTTTAGAAATGTCTAAAAATCTTCGCTGAAACTGAGCGATTGATTCAAAGGTCATAAAATATCATTTAGGGCACAAGCTGAACCAAGTTTGTTAAAGGGAACTTGATTTGCCAAATGGTTGGGTGGCCTGGTTTTCATGAAAGCAACTTCGTCTCCCAAGCCACTGAACGGATTGGGCCGGAATTTTGGAGATATGATATTGATGACTAAGGGCCATTAACGTTTGTTGAAGAGAAGTTGATACATAAAGAAACATGGCCTCTGTTTTCTTGTTACAAGTCTGCTCAGCTCATTAGAGTTTTACTTGGTGTTAATGACCATTTTAGTTGAGATGCCTATGGTCCAGGTGAGCGATACAGGCCCCTTGGGCCTCTTGTTTTATATACTCATAATAGTTAACCTTTTGCAAATGACCCGTAGATGTAGAATTATATCAACAGGTGAGCTCCGTGGTTGCAAAACCACAATTCTGTTTTATACATCTAACTTACTATAAGTGAGCCATAGCAGATGTTCCATGCAAGAAGGTTCAGTATATGTTTGCAAAGAAAAATAAATCTGTTTCAGTTGATGTCTTAGTAAAGGTTGCTATAGTGAATGCAGGTGGGGGGGGGGGGCCCTTCTATGACAAACATTATTTTCTGATATTAATCTTGTTAGTACAGTTTGCATGAGTGTGTTTGGCAGCAATATATAATGAGTGTACTGGTGGCTAAGGGCAACAGGTTTTATAGCTGTTTCATGTCTGGACCAAACACTCCTTTATTCTGCTTGACCAGCAGTCACCACAGACTACATTGATACTATGTATATTTTAATCACCACTATGCTGTCTATTAACTCTGATAGTGCTATGTTCGCAGCCTTTACTACACAGTTTCCATTAGTGTGGTAGATGTTGCTTATTTTTTCAATCGTGTTGCTCTCAACAACGGCTTTCAACACCAGCATTTTCAAATTCACAATATCTACCAATATTTGTTTGTCTAGTTCTTGGACCAGTGAGCGTTCATGTTGCGCATGATAATGTTGAATTATCTTGTATAATACCATTAATTAAGACATGTGTATATTTGTATATGTATATGCATCTCAAACAGCATCTTAACTCTTTAACACTTAAATTTGTTCAAGAAAATTTAGATCTTTTTATTCAAAATGTCCATTTGCAGACCAAGAGAAGACTATTTTTGAAAATTTACCACTGGAATGACTGGCTCGGTCATCGAGCCAGTCATTCCATTGGTAAAATTTCAAGAATAGTCTTCACTTGGTCTGCAAATGGACATTTCTCAAGACCAGTATAGAAGCCGTTTTTGGCTGATATGCGTGTTTAAGGGTTAATAACCTTTTATCTTCATCTGTCAGTTTTAGATAATGTATATATTGTAATATAAAACGGACATCTTATGAAAAGGTAAATGTACTGAAATTCCTATTGTATCTTCATGTACAAAATATTTATTTTCTATACTCTTGTGCAATGAAATTAAATTATTCTTAAAATAGAACACATCAGGTGTTTTTATGCAATTTCTTCTCCCCAATGTAGCCATTTGCTTTTTTATTATGTACACTGTGCAGTCCTTGACTCTGGATTGAGTGTCTTATCAATGTTAACGTATCGAAAAAGTCACTAAGCGTTCGGTCAGTCTATACAGTGTTAATCGGTCGTTACAAAGTTATTGGTATTGGTGATCTAAATTAAGTCGGCTAACTTCCGCTTAGGGTGGAAATGGGGACATGCTTTCTACTTTGGTGTGCAGTTGTGTGGGAGTCTTCAATTTTCAAGATGATTTTTGGTGGACGTCGTCTGATTAATCCGATGTTTTCTGGAGTCCTAAGGCGGTCCTTCCAATTTAATGGGATCCCGCACTAGGCGGTAGTTTAAGTGATCCTAGGGTTTTTTGTGGTTTAAGGCCTCTGGTGGCTGCAGAAGGACACAGTCGGTTAGATTATGCGGGAACCTCTACCCTCGCAAAGTTGGGCGAATCTTCCGCTCGGGATGAAGACTGGCCTGAGTGGTGTCAAGAAAGACTTGATGAGGTCCAAGAACGATCTACCGAGTTTCAGCTGAGGTCAGCGGCTCGTATATAACTAAAAGATGAAAATGTTTAGGGAACCTTTGTCGAGTCTAGGCGCATCTGTGGTCTAATGCGGCGACAGATGGAGAGAGGCATGGTAGATTCGAAAAAGATTCCTGGAGATGCTGCGGCTGTCTGTTTCGATTGCCGCTTGGTCAAGTAACTAAGCAAATTTTAGCCTTACCGCTGGCCCAGCAGTCGAAAAGAAAAGTAGTCGCTATTCGATGGAGAAAATTGTGCCATTGTGAGATTTCTTAAAGGGTGCGCCTAGTGTGCGCTAATGGTTGTAGTGTGGTACTTTTTATGCAGCCAGGTCTTCTCGTAAAGATGAGGCAAGGGTTGCTAGACACGTAAAAATAGGCTAAGAGTCGGGGAAAGAGGTTGATGCCTTTAGAGAGAAAATGTCCGCGGGAAGCGGTCTTAATCAGTGCGAATGTAGTCGCAACATTAAGATCAATCGCAGCAGGCGCGGGGAGGCGACAATGTCATAAAATGTCTGTAGAAGGTGAACTGAGAGACATGGCACACCGGAGACTCGGCTTTCTTTATCCTACGATTATTCGCTACTCAAGAAGGCTCAGAGGCCTGCCAGGACAACTTGGATCGCAGTGCCCGAGACACACGGTAGTCATTGCTGTTCCAGATGGACGCTACAAGGAAGTGGAAAAATTATATCTGCAGGCAACTTTCGTTTTAGGAAGAAGATGAAGAAAAGTTCGGAAAAAGATAATGTGTTACTGGGAATTAGAAAATTTGGGCTGTTTTTCAACATTTGCAGAAAAAATTGTGGCTAACAAAATTATTAAATCTGCAAGGTGTTTGCGACTCATCAAACACACTGCCGATTGGTCTATCAGAAAACTTGTACAAAGCATATCCAGAGAACTGAAAAGAAGTATCGATTTTGATCCGTCGCCATGTTGGGATTGATCGATCCCCGAATGCCCTGACTATCAGAAAACTATACAGTTCAGCTATTTAATATTTTGTGACTAATTTGACTAGGTGGCATGAATGGATATAGATCTGCATCAATAGCCTATAAAGATCAGTGTTAACATAGCCAACAGCATCGTCCTATTGCAAAGTCTTGCCCTCCCACTCCGCTCCTATATCGAGTACCATGCCTGCACGCTTTTGATGTCTGCGCTAAGTTCACGAAAAATTTTATGAGGTCAGTCAACTACAGCCTAATAAAATTGCCCAGTTATTATCATCCTATGATATACGCCCAATCATGTCGCAGATATCAAAGGTCTGCAAGTACGGCCTCGAACGGCGAAGCTATGTGAGTGGGTGTATGTTAGTGCGATGAGCCAACAGTGTGTCTATGACAAATATCATTCTAATTGAAGTGGAATTTATCAATTCCGGTCAATTCAAACTCAATTCCAATTCCAATTCAGGTGTCTTAAAATTTATCAATTCCAATTCCAATTCTAAATCCGGAATTGACGCATCAATTCCAATTCGAATCGGAATTGACCCCAACCCTGCTGGGTGGTGTTGCTGCCTATGGCAGCAACAGCGTCCAGTCAAATTAGTTTCAAAATATTCAACGGGATATTTATTAAATAGTAAAGACATACAATTCGTACATCAACGCATAGTCCGTATTCAACAATGCGTTCATGACGTACTTATCTACGTCATTCATGACATCATTGATTGTGATGTCATTCTAAACGTCACGTAGTTGATTATGACGTCATGTGGTGGGTGTATACAGTGGAAAGGCTCATTGTCATTTAATTTATGCACTCAGTGGGAAAAGTGTCACAAAAGAACGCGTTACACAGTGTAAAGCATCAATGAATGCTCCTAGAGCAATTACATGTGGATTGAGATCTTATGAAAATCATCCAGAAATGGCTCCCATCCAGTGATGAAAATTAGGACGCGGCCTGTAGCCCATATCTACTAAGCTTTAGACTGGGATGTCAACATTTCAACCTGACTAGCGCAGCTGGCGAGCTAAATTTTTCTATCTATATATTAAAATTGTGAACAGAAAATCGCTTTATGTATCTGACAAATGTATTGCAGGTTGAACCAATATTATTGAGCTTGAAACCAATGTATTTACATGTAACTCATTCTACATTAGTAAATCCTAAATTATTATATCCTGTGTTTTTAAATATGCGACGATTATGAAAAAGCTAATGTTTTATCACTGTTGCCATCACCAATGAATTTCTTCCCTTGGACGTTCAGAACCTTTGATTTATGTTCAAAGATTAGATGGAGAATGTAAGATAAAGGATTGGCAAGGGAAGATCCGAGAGCAAGAGAGATGCCAAAACGAAGAACAAAAGATAGCATCATGCCATGCCGTGCCATGCTATAGTTAAGCAGATGGAAATATCTCACAAAACTGATGATATAAAGAAGTCTGAGAAATCACTTCTTCAAAGAGAATCTTCTAAACAGATGTCATTAATTGTTGGCAACAGCTTATTTATTATTTGATAGGTGATTAAGAAAATGAAAGGAGCTTTAAGCAAGGAATCATCCAAGAAATTAGGGTTTCAAAACTGTGTTGGAAGCAGTACAGATAAAGATAGAGTAGTCTTATACAGAAATATAAAAAAACTAGAGAAAATATGAAAAAATTTAGAAAAGCAGAAGTTTTCGATCATTGATTCAATGATTACGTCCAAGAAAAACCAAGCATTTAACATTGGAGCTTGAAATGTGGACCAGCAATAGCTGTGGTGTCGAGTTGATATCAAGTAGCTATTTGTGGATGAATGTTTTCAGGTTTTTAGCATATGATAAAACTAGTGAAATACAATGATACCACTTGTTAGATGACAAACCTTGGCTCCAAAATCTAAGTCAGTTTTTAAAGTTAGAGCTTTAAATTTGGGTCGGCGGCCATCTTGGATGACCTAGTTTTCCCGAAAACGACTTCTCCAGAACTGCTGAAGGGATCAGGCCGAAATTTGGGAGATATAATTAGGGACTAAGGGCCATTAAAGTTTGTTGAAGGGAAGTTGGCTTCAAGATTAGTGCTAAACCAATATTCACATCATCAAAATTCAAGACATCACGATGTATACGTGTTTATTGCTTTAAACGCATAAATTATTTATGCATTATTAGCTTACCTGTCCGTCCGTCAACCTTTCCTTTAAATGACTTCTTCTCAAGAACCACTGAGCTGATTTCAGTTATATTTGGTAGAAAGCATCCTTAGGGCATAGGGATCAGAGTTTGTTCAAATGGAGCTGATCGGCCAATTTGGCCGGCGGCCATCTTGGATTTCGGCCGATTTTAGGAAACGTCTTTAAAATCTTCTCCGAAACCGCTTGGGAAATCGATTCAAAACTCATGAAACATCATCTAGGGAAAGAGGTAAGCCAAGATTGTTCAAGAAGACTTGAATGACCAAATGGCTCGGTGGCCATCTTGGATGACATAGTTTTCCAGAAAACGACTTCTCCAGAACCACTGAAGGGACTAAGTGCCATTAAAGTTGTACACGGGAAGTTGATCCATCAAAAAACATGGCCGCCATGGTCCAATCAAAATGTAGTGTGTTTGGCGGCCATTTTGGATTTTTTTATTTGATGGATTTTGTGGCCGAAATTGGTTCTATATATTGTTTTTGGGTATTTTGAGCTTAAATTTGCCATTTTCAAAACTATCGGATAAACGGTTTTGTGGCCATCTTGGATTATTTTCCCGCCAAAGGCGCCCATACTAAAGCAATGGGAAATTTAAAATGTCTTCTTCTGGCGAACTACTAGGCCGATTTCAATTATATTTGGCAGGAGTTATCCTTACGGCATAGGGATCCAAGTTTGTTCAAATGAAGCCGATCGGCTAATTTGGCCGGCGGCCATCTTTGGTTTTGGCTGATTTTAGGAAAAATCTCAGAAACCCCTTGGGGAACCGATTCAAAACTTATGAAACATCATCTAGGGAAATACGTAAGCCAAGTTTGTTCAAGACGACTTGATTGACCAAATGGATCGGATTAAACAGTTAGGCGGCCATCTTGGATAATTTTCTCCTCAAAAGCTCCCATGGTAAAGCAATGGGAAATTTAAAATGTCTTCTTGAAAACTACTAGGCTGATTTCAATTGTATTTGGCAGGAAGCATCCGTAGGGCATAGGGATCCAAGTTTGTTAAAATGAACCTGATCGGCCAATTTGCCCGGCAGCCATTTTGGATTTTGGCCGATTTTAGGAAACGTCTTTAAAAATCTTCTCCGAAACTGCTTGGGGAATCTTCATCTAGGCCAAGAGGTAAACCAAGTTTCTTCAAGAGGACTTGATTGATCAAATGGTTCGGCGACCATCTTGGATGACCTAGTTTTCCCGAAAACGACGCCTCCAGAACCGCTGAAGGGATCAGGTCGAAATTTCGGCAGTGTGATTTAGGACTAAGGGCCATTAAAGTTTATTCAAGTGAAGTTGATCCGACAAAAAAACATGGGCGCCGTGGCCCAATCAAAAGCGTGTTTTGCGGCCATATTGTACTTGAAAAATGTTCACAAACTCATTTAAAAGAAACTAAACCATCCACCAACAATTTTGGCGCCTTGGGCCTCTTGTTCCTATGCAACTTATTTTCTGAGATATCCATAGATCCAGAATTTGATCCGATGCAGATTAATTTATCTGGATCATGGCCGAAGATGACAAATCAAAGTAGTAGTTTATTTAGAGTTCCGGACACGGACAGGAAGGCAGGCAGGAAGGTAAACAGACAGGTAAACAGACGCACGCACAACGCAAACATACAGACACGCAAACATACAGACAGATACGCAAACAGATACCATCTTACCCTTATTGGGCGAGAGTGATAACCTGGCTATTATGGTGTATAGCGACCTGAGTTATATTTTCTGATGACAAAATCCCTATATTTCCTGTATTTCTCCCACCAATGTTGGCTGGGACCCCTGCAAGTGACATATTTGATTATGATCAAATACTTGAGCGACATATCAGAGTCATCCATTGAGAATTGATGTAGAATTTAGATGCCAGCTTTTCAGCAAATTATTTTCGACAAACGGCAAGATATAACCCCGATTTTGTAACCAAAAAATCACAATATGACCTAGTGACCTTAATCCCAATAGGCCACATCGGGCATGTCTTCTTGAATCCTGCTCCTAGTAACAACAACGTATTGCTTACTGAGAAGAGAAGACACATTCTTTTTGGATTAAATGTTTAATTACATAAAACTCGCATAATTTACAGCACATTGCGGATGAAAACATACAGCTTATTTCTGGGACTGTCATGACATGGCCGACGACGCATTTCCTCTCTATTGAAAAGTAACACATGTAAATTTTCACATATAATATAGCTCGCTGTACGGTCTAACAAATATAACAGTAACAATGATATATTTATATATAAATAGGTGTTATCTAACTATATATTTGAGTCATTGGAAATTGTACAATTATCATATATATATACTTTAAATGGAGATAATAGATATGTTATTTACAAATGTAGAACAATACATTACATATAAATCTATGTTACACCGTGACCTTATTCCTGCTAGTGTGTGGGGGTTCATACCCACAAGAAAATAGTATATATTTGATTGAAGCTCCCAGAATTGCAAAATAAATAAGGAATTTAATTCATAATCGTTTATTAACAATATGAAGATCCTGCCTCGCAGGACTTTTAAGTTAGATGAAAAATGCTGTATGAGGAAAGTTATATCCTGCGATATTTTTGGAAATTAATTAGTAGTTGCTGTATTTTAACAATCTGTTTTACTCCTATGACAATTAGCCATGATTTTAGATTTAGACCAAATAATCCTCAATATAATAATTATAAAATGGGATTTTTCCAGAAAATGTGGTGGGAGAAAGTCTAACATGAATTGCTATAAACAATCGATCAAATCAACCCCCTCTACACAGCCCATGACGCAGTTTAGTGGCAATGCGTCGATTCAGTTGAATATTTTGAAAGTAATTTGACTTTTATTCCAAAAGTATTTTCCAATGGAAATTGTGTTGTTATAACAAACCACCTTTAAGTTAGTTACTGGTCAAGTTCAGTCTGTCACTTAGACCGATAATGATTTTCAAGTTATATAACATACTTGATTCAATGTGCCGATAATTCATACCAAAAAATACCTCACCGCCTTATTAGTTCATGTATTGATTGTAAATTGCATTGAATGATTGAAAAGTGAAATTAGAATTTCGAATTTCATAATTTTAAGGAAATCTGTACACCATGAAAGACAATATGAGATTATTCAATAGATTGAATATTATGTAGAATGTAGACTAAAATGTTAATGATTTCCAAAATGAAATTCCCATCATGACCCCCCCCCCACCACCCCACAGCCCCCCCCCCCCCGCGTGTGTATATTAATTTCCTATCCACTCTGCTTGTAGCATGTACCATATATTTTTGACCAAGTATTAGACACCCGCTGTATTTGAGTGCTTCGGTAGACATTAAGTGGATGGTTTTGTAAATTTGCTTTGATTATTATGCATTACACATTTTATTCAATTTAGATTTATAAGATACCTTTGAATCAGGTTTGTCATTATCACATTGTAAAGAAAACTCTGTCATTTTTTATTTTTATGATTGAAAGCGTTTAATATGATAGGTAAATGATATATAATGAGAAACGGTCAGATGCTGATGAGGCAAAAAGCAATCTAAGTTTACTAATAATCTCATATACTCTAAATGTACATTCATCAATTGATAAGATTATGGTGCCCTGTAATGGTCAAAACTGGCCACTCTGAAGTAGTTTGAGAAACGTCCATGTGGAAGCCAAGAGAAAGCGGTTGTGAAAAATTACTCTTGTATGGCTTATCGAATCCGTCATTCCAATGGTAAAGATATTGATATTCAATAGTCCATATTTTTATATTATTGGCCAATCTTGACCTTAAATAACTGTCTAACAGAGTGTACCAAAACGTATTCATAATAGTGTGATGGCCTGATAATGCATGTGTGTTGTCATAGGAAATAACTAGAAACCGTCACCTTTATTGTGCTTTCTTAAGAGACAGTTCATATGTCACGTGACTTGTATTAAGAGACAGTATATATTTCATGATCATTTATGTTGCTTTCTGTTGTTAAATGAAGATGCTCCTCGCGTTGTCTTATGCACTCGACCTATAGTGGGGAATTGTGACTATATTTTAATAATCAGAATTGCAGATGGCAGTGAGATTGTTCACATGATCTAGTAAAATTCTGTACAAAACAAGACACGTCTCTGTCTAAATTACATGTGTATATTCATATTGTATTACTAGATGCTTACAATCTTGTGTCTGTAAATACTATATTACATCATTGAAAGATCACAATAATAATAATAATAATAATAATAATAATAATAATAATAATAATAATAATAATTAATTGTTCATGGTAGTAATCAAATATTAACATTTAAAGTATTACAACATAACAGTATAGATAAATAGACACTGTATAAATGCTTACAATTATTGCAATAGACTTAGTCAAATAGACCTCTAGCGAACGGGACAACCTGTTTTCGTGGCAAAATAGCTTTTAAAGATTTTTCAAATAATTTGCAATTACGATTAAAAATCAAAAAGGCTCCAACCTAATGTAGAATATCATTCTTCCTGTGAAAACAACAGCTGTATGTATTAATATAAGTTTAACATTTTTTAATCCGATCGCAGATGTGGTAAACAGTTTTCCAAGTAGTTCATTCATTTCTACCCAATTAATTGATAATACAGATGTCCATCCTATCATTAGTCATAATTCACTATTCAGTATCCACTATGCTCAACGTTACTTACATAAATTGAAGACGCCGTCGTATAAGTTACTAAGTTATATACACTGTGTGGCAACAAAAGCACGTATAGAAATGAACTGTAAATAAGCGTGCGTGCGTGTGTGCATCCATACCTGTGTGCGTGCGTGCGTGAATGAGTGGGTGTGAGCATGTGTGCATAAATGGGTGTTGGTGCGTGTGTGCGTGCGTGCATGTGAATGAGTGGGTGTGAGCATGTGTGCGTAGTGCGCGTGTGTGTGTGCGTGCGTGCGTGCGTGCGTGCGTGCGTGCGTGCGTGCGTGCGTGCGTGCGTGCGTGCATTCATGTATTTCTAATATCAATAAAACATTTACGAATGAGGATAGAATTATAACATGTTGAATATTTTGATCCATAAATAGCGATTGTCTAAAGTATTAAATATATGGATGAGTTACAACACTATCCAATAATTAACCATTTCACTGACAAATCCCTGACAAATTAAATTATTTACGATATAAAATTTATTCTGTTGAATATTTTGAAATTTATTTGACTGAAAGCCGTTGCTGCCTCTGGCAGCAGCGCCTTCCACTCAAAATAATTTCAAAATATTCAACAGTTTTCCGGTATGCTTGCCTTAAAAATGAGAGGGAAATTCATCAGTGAACGGGTTAACAAGTACAAAACAGATCTCCAGCTTATTTATACGTGTATCTCATTCTGTCGATAGAGCACCTCCACTGGCATTCATTCATGACAGCATTGTCCAAGTTATATATTTATAACATTCTCCAACTCTTTGCTGAGAAGTGCAAACCTTTCAATCATCAACTCCCGTTATCTCAAACTCTAAGCAGATGTACCGGTAAGTTGTTGAATATTAACAGGGAGTCTTTTAGTCAAATTCATTTTTAAATATTTTACAGAATATTTCTAGCTCGCAAAGTCTTATTGTGATAAATATGGCATAATTCTTTGTTGTCATTATGCGTACATTCAAACCTATTGCAAACATCGCCTGATATGTGGGGGCTAGAAGATGGACATTCTTTGCAATAGCTCATCAGAAGAAATTCTAACCCTTTCATCACCGAAACACTTGGATCGCTCTTTCAACACAGTCATACGGGTAAACCTTTAAATATTCTGAAACATGTTGCAGGGAGAGACAGCAAAGTCTCCCAGTTAAATTGGCATAAAATATTCAACATGATATTGAACTAAATAATTAAGTGTTCTTACGTATTTTGGTCTTTCAGCTTCAAATCACTAAGCAGGCACCAGCTTATGGCCCAGAATGCTTTCAGAAGAGTTTTAGCAACTGGTTTGCATTACATCACAATCTTCAGATATCGCGTTGTGGCCGATTTAAATGTTGCAGTCATAAAACAATGCCATGTATTTAACTGCCTGACTCCTGAGTTTTTGCAGACGACATATTCCAATGGTTATATCTCTGGACCTGTTAAATATTTTGAAGCCACCCACAACTTTCAGTCAAATTGTTTTCAGAAGATTCAACAAGTCAAGAGTTTTTGCTCACTGAATTTATTGTCTGGTGGCTTGCAGCAGCAAGAGAGTTAAGAGTTTCAGCATATCACAGGCAACTTCTCTGAAATTCTACCGGTGTCTCTACATGGCTTGATTATGCCGAGTATCTAATTATGCTTGGCTAATGTAGTTGTTGAAACTACGTGTAGCGTGTTCACTATTACGCAAGTACACTGTATTTGAACAATGGTGGGGGCCGAGATGTCACTCAAGTATATGACGTCATAATCAAAATACGTCACATGTTAGCTGACGTTACAATCAGGTTCAACACGAAAGGGGTACAAATTTTTGACAGTAACTGTCTGAATTGTATGGCTTTGGTGAATTTGCAATTTAATGAACATTGAATATTTTAAAATTAATTTGACTGAAAGTTAAGAATCAGGGTGTTAACATCGATTCTAATGCATGTACAAAGTGGGCTGAAATGAACCTTTCCATTTTAGCTATGCCCCGCCCATCACTAGTTAAGCTCCACCCACACCTCGTCGTGTTGGGATTGATCGATCCCCAAATGCCCTAACTATTAATTTCCTGAAAACTATACAGGGAAGCTGTTGAATATTTTGTAACTAATTTGACTGGCATTCATGACGTCATTCATTATGATGTCATTGTACACATCACGCAGTTCATTATGACGTCATATGACGGGTGGGTACTCTGGAAAGGTGAGTTAGCTAGAGATGTGTCCCTCTGTTGCACCATGACTCCGAGGGGAGAACCGTATTTGCGAACCATGAAAGAATCTCTCCAATGTACACTCGAATGTTCGTTACTCGGTCAGTTCAGCTAAATAAAGACACCACTTTATGATCATTTTCAAAGGCATTATTCTAGAATTATTTAATTTGGTTGTATAAGGACGCCAGAAAATCTGCTGGTGATTACATAAATTGAGATATTTGGTCACATCCTCAATCTGCTTAAGCGTGCATGTTAAATGTTTAATGAGGAGATAGTTTGTGCACCTGTGCGTGCCATCTGTTTGACTTTGCCTGCTCCCGGCATATAGATATAACCAGCAGAATCAGTGTGCAGTATCAACAAGATTCCAAAGCTGTACAAATAACTAGTAGTCTACACAATCTAGTGGACAAGCCTATAAATCCTGAAAATTAGCAATTGTCGAGTTATTATTACTTTATGTATAATCTGGATATTATGGTTTTGTACTTTGAATGACTAAATGCAAAATTGGTAGAAAGTCTAGTACTAGGTGCTCATTGTGTGTCTACTTTGAGACCTACCATCGTCCCCATTACTTGTACCTCTGAGTTCTTTTCCGCAAAGGTATGGTTTATCTCTGTCCACAATTCAATGATTAGCATACACATTGCTGCGTTATAGACTCATGCAAATAATGGATCTCGGCAACCCGTGCTAGTAAGTTCCTCGGCCTCGCCTTCCACGGTACTGCGCTGTACCTCTGGTGTTAGTTATGCAATATCTGGGAGAGGATATATTTCGCTAGAAATGTCTCTAAGTGTCACTGGCATAGCTAATCCTACATTGGAATTATTCGTCTATATATTCACATTTGATTGTTTCATGATTTACGACACTTCCCTCTTCTCTCCCGTTTGACGTAACGACGCAGTCGTCTCTGCCATTTGTCTCTCCATCGAATTACGATGCTTTTGCGATCCACAATGAACCCTGGACGTCCGTCATTTCGGTAGAACTTGCCCACGATCACATACCGTCGACTGAGGCGAATCTTGGGACATTTGCACATAAGATCTTTCAGCGGAACCCAGAGTAACGTTTCTCCGCGACTGATTCTATTCGATCCACGTTTGTAGACGGTCATAATATTGACAGTGAACTTGATCCAATTATCTTCCGTCTCGCGTGATATTACATGTACATGTATAGCTGAAAAGATGCAAACAAAAACATCCATTACAACGTAGAAGCCATGTTGATACATTCATGCTGAATTTTCGGAGGCCTGGCCTGATAAACATCTTTACGTAATTTTACCGACTTGTCGCTATTTCCATACACACCAACAAGTTAAATTATTATTTTTAATACCCTGCAGAATTTTGGATCACTCAGTTACACGATAAAGCTTGAAATGATTTAGTTAAAGCTGTTAATACAGCCAGTTTAGATGCTAAAGTATTATCACCAAGGACAGACTACAGACGGGTTCTCTTAAGTTCACCACACTAAAAACTAACGGCTGAACTGACGGGAATGAGAGTCTTCCGGCTCATTCGATATCTCTCGTGGTCGGTGTCCATTAAGAGAAGTCATATACCATCGGACAACACGTTTTGGTATCACAAAAATGAAATTCACTAGTGCTTCACACTACTTATCTTAAAGGGCGGCCATCTGGATGCAAAGGGGGTGCCATTTCTTGAGTAATTCTTTAATGATATTAGGACTAAATTCTTAAGCGACTACGTTATGGAACATTAGGAATTATGGCCGGCGATCTCGTAATACAAGTCGCTTAATCTAGAATATGGTATTTAGCGCCATGAGCTGGTGATTCACCAAGACTACTTGTCATTACATGACATGGATTTCCTGATGTCCATGTGGCGGGGGAACCAGTACATGTGTTGAAGGAACCAGCCAATGAGAGGATAACTGCTTGCTTACATTGACCGAGAAGTTGGTGGAATCAGAGTGTTCCTCCATTGACGATAACGTACTGGTATCTTATTTTGATGACGCTCATTAGTAGGACTGGACCTTGGACGTGTGTATGTCATCGGATTCTATTAATCATTCGGAAACAAAACCAACCTAGATAACGCCTAAATGTGAGCTGGAAATTAGGAATTATATATCTAGGCTAACCAAGACAACAGCGACAGCTTGCTTGCCACCACGGACCGCTGTGGGTAGTTGGCTCTCCTTGAACTGACACTAGATCCAGAATTAGCTATTCTGAAGCACATATATGTTGTCGCAATGGTTGTCTGGTCACGCATGTGGCTGATGCGTGATGAAATTAATTAGAACCGTGTGTCGAGTTCATGTGCCTGGCATGATAAAGATATGATAGATACGCACAAACCTTAGCATAATAGCAACAGGACATTGGCGTGTGATATCCGTTGCAAATAAGGAAAGAGTTACGGCTTCATGTTTGCTTCTGCGTCAGTCGTAACTATATCTTTATGAAGGGCTGAATGTCCGGGTTAGTATGTTATTGTAAAAGGGCCGATCCCGTTTTTCGAATGAATTGTCATATCACATCAAGAGACATAATCCCTTCTTCTGTTAGAATTGACATTGGAAGCCTAGTGAGCCAGCGCACAGAGGCAACACACTCGACTATGCAGATGGAGCTGACCAGTGCGATGCTACCTAACATACATGTTCTTAAGACACTGTTTGGTTCGGCATGTCAGAACTAAACTAATTCTTAGAACGCACCAGGTAGCCGGTGGAATTGAAGTGGTATAACCCGGCAGTATACAGGGCCGGACACCAATAGCATGCATAAGACCCATGTGGTGTTAGACCTGGGTCCTGTCAAGTCTGGCAAGCATGTTATTCGGACTTGGTTAGTATCCGGAGTCGTGGAGTCAGCATCTCTGCCTTAATAGTATTCCTTCCATATCTGAGGATCGGAGAGAGCTACACCATAGGTAAGTTAGTGTTAGGTCCCTTCAGGTAGCTCAATGCCTACCAATAGATGAATCCAATCTGCCAGGCAAGTATATGACGTCATAATCATTTAGGCCACGTAGACTGACGTCACAATCATGAACCGATAAGACATTTGCGCTGGTTCTTATTGAGCGATGAGCTCTTGAGAGAGTGTGCGTGCGAGCGTGCGTGTGTGTGTGCGTGAGTGTTGGGGTGGGTTGGGTGAAGATAGATAGCTTGTAAGAACATAGAACAGTTCTCTTTTCACAGCCTGATGGCATGTCCTCAGCCCTTGTTCAGAGAGATGGCGGCTACGTCTAAAATTCATTGTATTATTACTATAAATATATCACTAGTTCTACCAGTAAGCTTCGCCTACGAAGTATAGCAACCAGTACGGTGACCATTATAGGTAAAAGAAAGGCTTTTCACGACCGTCTAGTCGTTGATTCTGGCGTACTCCACCCTAGTAATACCGTTGGTAGTGAGCGTGTGACGAGAAACCTGATTTAGATGGGTACGTAAATAATAGAGGGATACGAGCTGTCACTCAAGTACCTGACGTCATAATCAATTGTGTCATATGTTAACCCGGCGTCACCATTTAAATGACTCAAGTCGTCAGAAAAAGTCGAAAAGTCAGTTACAAAAGTGTACGAATTGGAAGTCTTTTCGATGAATTAAAAATTTTAAACCATTCTGTTGAATAGTTTGAAACTAATTTCACCGCGAGACGTTGCTGTTAAAATAGTCAAAACCTTACTTATATAATTACCTTGAAATTGGGATTCTGGGCATGAGGGTTCAAAGTGCAGGCTATAAATCGATTCAAATACGCTGTGACAACAGTTTAGATAGAAATGGGCGTGCCAATGCTAGATATGGGAATTGTTATAGCTTAAAATTGGCATGTCATAGCTAGGAATTGGCGTGTCATAGCTAGATAGGGGAATGTTAGGACTAGAAATTGGCATGTCATGGCTTGGAATTGGCGTGTCATCGCTAGAAATTGGCGTGTCATAGCTATAAATGGGTGTGTCATAGCTATAAATGAGTATGTCATATCTGGAAATGGATGTATCATAGCGGAAATGGGTGTCGCGTAGCTAGGAATGGGTGTGTCATAGACAGAAATGGGTGTGTCATAGGCGTGTAATAGCTAGAAATGTATGCCTCCATTGTATCACCGGCCAGCCAGACTGCTCTAATAATATTACCGTAATCTCGGCGACAGAATTTCTTGAACTTGATCTTTCTGGCTTTAGACTTGCACTTGCCACAAGCTGTACCTACAATAAGCAATCAAAATAAAATTAGTAATAGAGAATTAGAAAATATAGCACTAACATTTAATCGCCCTTATCCGTGAAAGGTAGTGATCGAAAGACCGTGTGCAAAAAGGAGATAGTAGTCGTCGTCGTCACGTCGTCGTCGATGTCACGTCGTCGTCGTCGTCGTCGTCGTCGTCGTAGTAGTAGTAGTAGTAGTAGTAGTAGTAGTAGTAGTAGCAGCAGTAGTAGCAGCAGCAGCAGCAGCAGCAGCAGCAGCAGCAGCAGCAGCAGCAGCAGCAGCAGCAGCAGCAGCAGCAGCAGCAGCAGCAGCAGCAGCAGCAGTAGTAGTAGTAGTAGTAGTAGTAGTAGTAGTAGCAGCAGTAGTAGCAGCAGCAGCAGCAGCAGCAGCAGCAGCAGTAGTAGCATTAGCCGCAGCAGCAGCAGCAGTAGTAGCATTAGCCGCAGCAGCAGTAGTAGCATTAGCCGCAGCAGCAGTGGCCAGGGGCAGTAGCATTTGTAGAACAATTTCAAAAGCCAATTCAAAGACACCGCGCTCAAATTGGATAATATCTGCCAGCGTATCGCTTGCTCATAATGAGCAGTTCCTCGCCGTTTATTTAGTTGTTAGAAATTCAAACCCAGTCATCAGATATGATCAATTGTAATAATTTACGGCAAGCAATTTGCACGGTTAATGGAACTCATAATTAACGCCTGATTGATAATATGCCGCCATTTCTCAAGCAGTCGTTAACAGCTTCCATATTAAAGAATTTCGCCATCTCGCTCAGGAATCTGACTAATAAAATTCCAGATTTTGCATTGCTGACCGAATCCACTTTAACTGTTTGCCCTCGAGCAGTATTCGGGCGCAAACAGTTATGCTAAGTTGTAGCGGGAACCAATTTACGGCGTTATTGGGCTCTACCAGGATAATAGCTGGGATGGGGAGGGGGTGTTAGTGAAGTAGATGGGGGTGGTACCGCTCTATTGTGATTCAGCACCATATTAAGGGGGTCCATTAAGGAAAAGATAACACTATTAACCGTCATAATCAATTACGTCACACGTAGACTGACGTCACAATCAAATACGTCGTGAATGGCATATCTAAGTCCGCCATAAACGGCGCTGTTGCTGAAATAGGTATAAACGGCACCGAATCAAATTAGTTTCAAAATTTTCAACACCTAATCTGTATAGTTTTCTGGAAATTGAGATTCATGGAGTTCGATCGATCCCAACACCGGCAAAGCAAGGACGGAGCATAGTTAGTAATGGACGGGACAAAGCAAAAACCATATTCATTCATTAAAGAGGTATATGTGGTGATATTTCACTCGCAAATGGGAGAAAGCATGGTCCATTTTGGGCTGTTAATACAGGGATAGAGTTGTAGCTAGGATCCGCATATTTGAGATTCTAGCTAAGCTCCGCGTTTGAATCAATGTTAAACACTAATCCCTGCCTTTCCAGAATCTCGATTTCAAAGTAACTAACAGGTGATCCGTTGAAAATAAATCGACTGGGAGCTGTTGCTGTTTCCAGTCAAATTAGTTTCAATATATTCAACAGAATCTTTTTTAAATTGTAAATTCCCCAAAGACGATTACTGTCAAATCTACGTCATTTGATTGTGACGCCATTTAACATACATGTGACGTATTTTGGTTATGACGTCATATACTTGGCATATCAGATCCCACCGTTAGGTGATCATTTCATACAAATTTGGCTGTATCTGGAGTGGCATCGTATCGAGACAAATCAAAGCGATATACTGCAAGGGGAAAGATGGGCCTGGATCCAGCTCAACGATAGTGTTATTAATGTATGTTCAGCTTATTGCAACTAGTATAGCGACAAGACCATTCCCACCCATGGTTCTTCATAGCGTGTATGGCGGGACCCTGTTCCATTAATGATTATTGAATGTTCAAACTCTGTTCTAAGTAGTATCATATATTGGTGTCTGAATCTGTCATTCGCGTGGTGTCTTCGATTTTAGCGCGCAAGTTGTGTTGTCATAGTCGCTAAAGACTATTTTCATGATTTCCGGTGACACGGCACATAAATTGTTCTGCCTCTGCCTTGGGGCCACACTTGACCATGCCATGAAGTCCGCCGGGAGAACGAATGTTCGGAGTGGCCGAATCGTTGAAATTGACTTGTTTGCAGAAGCGCGGATAATTCTCTTTGCGTGTCGTCTTTATTGGAAAATCTGTCGCCGACAATGGCGTGACTTCGGAGGAAGTCTGTGGAATGCGACGGCCAGATGTTTACTGTCTGAAACGAGTCTTGTCACTACTAGTTTCATTCAATCACCGCATGTCTTTATTTTGAATTTTGACGTTCGCTTCTTATTCCTATGACGTTTTCCCTCTGAAAAGCCCTTAAATGTCTGCAATGTATCTTAATAATATGGATGTAGCGAGCCGTGGACCAAGAAAATCTGCTTTTATCTTGTACAAGAAATCAGGGGAAATAGATTTGTACGCAATCACAGTGCACACAAAATAAATATTAACCCTTTAGCACTCATATCAGCCCAAAACGCCTTGTGCAATGATCTTGAGAAATGTCTCTTCGCAGACCAACAGAAGACTATTTTGAAAATTTACCACTGGAATGGAACAATAATAATAATAATCTTTCTTTATTGAGGGTATATCATCAGTGGCCTGATCTACCCGAGGCCCTCATAGAACAAATTTATGTACACTATGTACAGTTGATAATTAAACTATGTACAGTTGAAAATTACACTACATACAGGATGAGGAGTTAATTACGATATGTGAATAAACAGCAGTAGACAATCAATTTACTTATTAATACATAATATTCAGTTAGAGTTGCACGCTTTCTTCGATATTTCTAGATATCACGATTCAGTATAATATCGCGATAATGTACGATATAAAATATCGAAAAATTGTGAAAACCTTAAGCGCAACATTGTGTCAAAACAGTTTCCCAAATCTGAAGTTCAATTTATAGGCACATATGAATCCATAGAAATTGACCATATGTAGACCAAGAGAAAACTATTCTTTGAAAATTTGACACTGGAATGACTTGCTCTGTTAAAGAGCCATTCATTACAGTGATAAATACCCAAATACCCAGCCGTCTCTTGCTCTGTAGATGGACACTTCTCAAGACTGCATTCTGACCTTATGATACCGCGATATTTTGACATATCCCAATATTTTCCACACGATATACCACCAATGGTAATATCGTGCAAGCCTATATTCCGTTAAGCAAAAATTTATTATTATTATTATTATTATTATTATTATTATTATTATTATTATTATTATTATTATTCAACATTCATGTAAACCTAATTATTGTGTCCTTATACAGTTGCTTTTACAATTGGCTTTTATACCTTTTAATCCAAACACTGCTCTGGTCCACATACTCAACGCAAACACTTAAATCATCACTCACGTTCACATGTATTCACGCACGCATGCAAGCTCACAGGTACTCGCGCACTTACACACTCGCTCTCGCTCATTCACCCCCCCCCCCTCAATCTCTCTCCCTATCTCTCCCGTGCTCTCGCTCTTGGATCTCTTGCGCGCAGGTAGCATTAAGACTAGCAATTGTTACACTTTAAAATGATTATATATGTTGGATTTAAAGGCTGACAGTGATGGGGAATGAGTAATGGTCTTCTGTAGTAAATTCCACATTTGCGTTGCTGTGTATGTAAAGCTGTTCTTGCCGTAGTCTGTTCGTATTTTTGGAGGTTTTAAGTGTCCATTGGTTTTTGATCGCAGGTTTAGTGTATGCGCCGACGTGGTGGTGGTGGTGGCGGTGGCGGCTGTGGTGGTAGCGGCGGCGGCGATGGAGGTGGCGGTGGTGGTGGTGGTGGTGATGGTGGTGGTGCCACATCTAAATTTCATAAATTTCTAAAGTAATTTTTAACGTATGTGTTTGTATTTTATGTAGACCAAAATGTTATCGCGGTATATGTGGTGGCACATTTTACCCATTGTCGAGGGGAAGACCATGTATATGTACCTGGTAACCGCCGCTAACCGGTGACATATACCACTTAATTGTAAAAGGATGGCTCCAAATTGGTTAACTCAAAAACATCATCTAATATGGATCTTTTTCGGAAACAAAATTATATTTAAATAATAAAAAGGAGGGTTTGTTATGTTCGAAAAGGACAAATTGATGGATACCTTGAAATTTGTTAAGCATGGCCGTTTCTCACTGGCTTCAATTCATTAATCGCACCGCGAACATTAATACTAATTATAACAGCAAACCTGTTTTGAAACCTTTTTTTAAATGATGTTCCAAAAAGGCCAAAGAGAAGAACGTGTTTCTTTGAAAAAATAATGCGTGCGCATGAGGGTGGACAGTGCAGCTATAGGCCTACATAAAGGACAGGGGACTGAACAGTGCAGCATTACATAGAGCGTGCGCATGTAACTTGGTGCTGCGGCCTTAAATAAAGACTACGCGGAGTAATGGGCAGTGCAGCCTTACAAAATAAATACATGTGGCCGAACCGTGCAGCCTTACATGAAGCACATGGCGGCTGAACAGTGCTGCCGTACATGAAGCACATGGCCGCTGAACAGTGCTGCCTTACATGAAGCACATGGCGGCTAAACAGTGCCGCCTTACATGAAGCACATGGCGGCTGAACAGTGCTGCCTTACATGAAACATATTGGATTGACAGTGCAGCCTTACATGAAACATATTGGATTGACAGTGCAGTCTTACATGAAGCACATGTGACTGAACCGTTCAGCCTTACATGAAGCACAGGGAGGCAAAACAATGCAGCCTTACATGAAACACATTGGATTGACAGTGCAGCCTTACATGAAGCGTATTGGATTGACAGTGCAGCCTTAGATGAAGCACATTGGATAGACAGTGCAGCCTTACATGAAGCACAGGGAGGCTGAACAGTGCAGCCTTACATGAAACACATTGGATTGGCAGTGCAGCATTGCATGAAGCAAATTGGATTGACAGTGCAGCCGTACAGGAAGCACATTGGATTGATAGTGTAGCCTTACATGAAACCATTGGATTGGCAGCGCAGCCTTACATGACACACATTGGATTGACAGTGCAGCATTACATGAAGCACATTGGATTGACAGTGCAGCATTGCATGAAGCACATTGGATTGACAGTGCCGCCTTACATGAAGCACATTGGATTGACAGTGCAGCCTTACAGGAAGCACATTGGATTGACAGTGCAGCATTGCATGAAGCACATTGGATTGACAGTGCAGCCTTACATGAAGCACATTGGACTGACAGTACAGCATTACATGAAGCACATTGGATTGACAGTGCAGCCTTACAGGAAGCACATTGGATTGACAGTGCAGCCTTACAGGAAGCACATTGGATTGACAGTGCAGCATTGCATGAAGCACATTGGATTGACAGTGCAGCCTTACATGAAGCACATTGGACTGACAGTGCAACCTTACGTGAAGCACATTGGATTGACAGTGCAGCCTTACAGGAAGCACATTGGATTGACAGTGCAGCCTTACAGGAAGCACATTGGATTGACAGTGCAGCCTTACAGGAAGCACATTGGATTGACAGTGCAGCATTGCATGAAGCACATTGGATTGACAGTGCAGCCTTACATGAAGCACATTGGTCTGACAGTGCAACCTTACATGAAGCACACTGGATAGATAGTGCAGCCTTACATGAAGCACATGGGCTGGACAGTTCAGCCTTACATAGAGCGTGCACAGGGAAATAGACACACCAGCCTTACATAATTTAAAGAATGCGCAAAGGAATGGGACGTGCAGTCGTACATACAGCACAATTGACTGACAAATACAACCTTACATAACGCACACGGGTCCAGTTCTCTGCGCATACATTAGTGGACAGTACATTCTTACTATAAGCTCATGTATGCAAATAGGTGAACATCAGTCAATGTAAAAGGAAAGATAAAATAATTCGTTCCATACAGAAAAAGTGAGAAATGAGAACGTCAGAGAATTCTACTGATAGGCATACTTTGTTTTTATAAAAGGGCAGTGATGATGATTATCATGATACAGACAAAGAGGATGCCGCTGCTGCTGCTGCTGCTGCTGCTGCTGCTGCTGCTGTTGCTGCTGCTGCTGCAGACGACGCGGGCAGCGTAGACGACGACGACGGTGACGACGACGGTGGCGACGACGGCGACGACTTCAGTCAAATTATTTATAACATACTAAGGAGAATATTGAAACCATCATAAAGGATTCCCACTGGGAAGGTGACATTAATTTGAGCCTCTTATTAGCATTAACAGCTATCGTATGTTGTATTAACACCTTTCTATATATATATATATATATCCCCGTCTCGCCACCGGCTTTCTGAATATAAAGGTTTCATAGCTAGATGATAAATAGCTTGGGTATTTTTCACACATTTTTGCCACCTCGGTGACACATGTGTCCATGATTCTTTCAGCATCACAATAAATCGCCACCCTAATCTATACCGCGGATGTTAGTGCTTTATTGCCTATATATTCGAACTTATTCTTAACCAAATCACATTCGCCTTCTTACTTTTACTGTTTGTCCGTCCGTTTATGATCTTTTCAACAGCACAAAACGTGAAGAATAAATTACCTGTTCTATGAATGACAGAAAAGAGCAATGAACCCACCTTCCTCCTCCAAACCCATCCCTACCCCCTCCATCTCGGTGACATCTGAGGTCGCGTGAATAAGGAGATGTTTACCTGATGTTTTTTCAAAGGAGACTACTTGAATTGAAATGATACTTCATACATGAGCGAGAAGAGATCCCGTCAACAACGAGGCCATCGCAGGTGTGCGCAGTTTGTCTAGAGATTTGTCATTGATGCCTTGACTATTTATCGCTTCAGAACACATTTCATTATAGTTTCGTTTCCACATGTCACTTAAAGTTATATTTATTTAGGGAAGAAATCTTGTTGAATTATTTTTAACAATTTGGCTGAAAGATTTTGCTACTTCAGTCAAAATACTCAACATGTTTCTCAAATTTAGTCCGGAGTTCAGGATGAAATGGGGTGTGAAACTGAAATTTGTGTTGGGTTGTTTTGTTTACCTTTTATTTTTTGTGAAAGTGAAACTACAGTAACTACTATATCCCACTGAAGGTGAGAAATTCTATGATGTCCCGGGAATGCCATGGCAAAAATATAAAATAAACTTGGGAATTACCAAAAGGCGTACAGCGAACACTGACTTAAACCAAACCTCATATGGAGTAGTGTCACATAAACTGGTCAGGTGTCACTCATGACACGCGGTCATTTAATACAACCCAGTTGGCTGTATGCAATGATTTTTCTGGTGACATGTATGTGGTCCATTAGGACAGTAATTATACCATCAGCTGTAATCTATCGCCGTCTCTGTGACCCATTCACTAGCAGAGCCGGGTTCAGCCTATGTGGGGCTCGGGGCTAAATAGTTGTGAGGGCACGTTATTGGGTGGCCCAGAAAGAGAATGACGGCAGCTGCTGCTGCTTCCGCCACCGCCAACTATAATAAATTCGTTAGACGTGTGTGTCAAAATGCTGTTGAATATTTTAAAATCAGTTTGACTGAAAGCCAGCAACAGCTTTAATTCAAATTCGTTTCAAAATATTCAGCAGCTTATGTATATCATGACTGGAAAAGTGAGATACCGGGATGAAAAGTTTCAAATGGGTAAAATGCGACAATT
Source organism: Chaetoderma sp. LZ-2023a (assembly GCA_034401795.1). Classification (NCBI taxonomy): domain Eukaryota; kingdom Metazoa; phylum Mollusca; class Caudofoveata; order Chaetodermatida; family Chaetodermatidae; genus Chaetoderma; species Chaetoderma sp. LZ-2023a. The sequence continues at coordinate 105,502,124 of CM067372.1, read as the reverse complement.
GTTTTTAATTTGGGGGTCCTTATTTTTGGGGACCCGGGATCCGTAGCCCTGTTAGCCCTTGCTTTAATCCCGATCTGTTCTCTTCGACCCATACCAACCTCAAACGACACATTATTATGATGTAAAGAATTCTGTTGAATATTTGAAAATAATCTGACTGGTGTTATTGCTACCTTACAATACTCGTCCTCGAACAGAAAACGTCAAAATAAAATTCAGACAGCTCCATAGCCAGCTAAAGCTAGATATTTACCTCCAGAAGTACACGAGAGGCTTTCTGAGAGCATTTAGACATTAAACATTTTCTGCGCGCGCACCCTCTCCTCCGTCTAACTGGGTTCAGTCAACGGAGCTAAATTATGATACTAAACCGCAGATTATTTGAAAAATGTTGACGAAACCGACCCTTAGATAAGTTATTTTCAGAATAATGAGCAGATTTATTGATAGTGTAAAAACAAACATCAGACTGTAGCGTGGAATTGGCATATATGAGATCAATTCAGCTCATAGATAGTTCCATAACGATGGGCCAAATTAGCTTAGCGCTGACGAATCTGTTTGCAACGAGGCGGGAGAAATGAGATGCTATATATATATATATATATATATATATATATATATATATATATATATATATATATATATATATATATATATATATATATATATATATATATATATATATATATATGAGAAGACCAAGGATGGAAAACCACGTGTTAATAAACAAGGTGTTGGGGTTAAGGAACTCTAGATACCATATACGAAATGAGGAGAGAATTGCCGATATCTATTTTCATCATTTATCCTAAATTATCTGAAACTTGGTTCCAAGGGAGCTAATTGCATGGGTGTATAGTAATTATTTGAAAACGGCATTGACTGAAAAAAGATGTTGCTTACGTGGACAACTTTCATAGAAACGGCATTCATTCAAAATATTATCGATGTTATCATAAAGTTTTTAATAACAGACGTGACGAAGATCATCCCTAATTTGCATATCAATAGATGGTTAAAGAAGCAAATGGATCATCAGTATGCTGAAGATATTTGCTGTTGCATGGACGGTATGCAAGTCATTGTACTCAACACATTTTTCTAATCCATAAAGGCGGGTTTAAATGATGATAACCATGTATATTAGACATTTGAAAAACAGTGGAGCGGTTTTCCCAGGCATAAAAGACCACGCTGGTAGTCAGTCATATTACTTTCAAATCTGTTTGGAGAAGATTGCCATGATGATGGTGGTGGTGGTGGTGGTGGTGGTGGTGGTGGTGGTGATGATGATGATGATGATGATTATGGTGGTGGTGGTGGTGGTGGTGGTGGTGGTGGTGGTGGTGGTGGTGGTGGTAGTGGTAATGATGATGATGATGATGATGATCATGCAGCTGAGGTACAAGAACACTACATATTAGATCAATAATCTCGTGCTAGTTCGTGAAAAGAGCTCAATAGCGTTTACCATATAGTATTCGTGGTACTTACTTGGTGGTCTGTGACTTGGTTTAGGTTTCGCTACTGGCGGAATCTCTGTAAGAGCAAAGATAATGAAGAAGAAGATTTAGACAGAGCAATAAACACTTCTGCACTACAGACAACCTTGCTCGATGGACCACTTGTCATGCGGGTCAACGGCCGAATGCCATTTAGATGGGTGCTCTTTAGTGGTGGGAATAAATATATTTAAAATATCATCAATCGTATGAGACCGTCTTTGTGTCAATATATTTACTTTGGCGAATGCTTTGCATAAAGAGACCACCTGTTTACCGAGTCAGCATTTTGGCCCAGTGATTGCTATAGACAGTGTTGACTCGATCCATAAGATGCTGACAACAGCGTCATTTGACCATGAACTTTAATCATATGTCACTTGGTGTGATCAAGGGAGACGATACATCACAAAGATGTTTCTAGATTTATAGACAGAAATAAGAATTGTTTTGGTGCCACTCGGCATGGTCGTTCTCGGAACAAGTTAAATATATTAAATTAGTATTTAGTTATAAGTTCGCTGTGAGTATTGAAGAGACTATATTATGATACTATGACAGCGAGAGCAGTATAAAAATTATAACACGAATTCATAGATAGAGCAATTGGTAGAGTTAGCTATTAACATATCTTACAAAGACCAATTACTCGGCACTAAGTAGGTACAGAAACCTGGATACAGATTAGGGTTGAGAGAATTACGTCTTCGCGATTAGCCTACATACAAAGAGGAAATGTATATATTCGCAAAGCATGCGGACATCCTTATGTATAATGTCTATCATAAATCACTCAAAATATTATCCTGAAGAATGGACTAACTTTCTTTGTTGTCTTTCACGCGGATTATCGTTCCCTTGGACACGCTGTCTTTGGTCGTATTTGTCCTCGACTGGATTCCTAGAAAATGGAGCAGCCAGCATTTTTAGAAGTTGTGTTTGTTAGTTTTTAGATCGACGTCCGACACGCATGCTCGGGGTAACTTGCAGCAAAAATAAGCCAATCGGGATAGACATAGATTTGTTGGGCAATGTGCAGACCAGCCAATAACAACAAAATTTACAACAGAAATGGCGATTAAGGACAGTGAACATATTGCTGTTGAATCATAGGATGGTGGTTCTTTAAGACATGTGTCCGAAAGCAACACAGCATTAAAGAAGTACCATCTTGCTGACCGTTGTGATCGTCACTGGCTGGCTTGTAAACACGCGTGGCGCAAAGTTAGGGTGACTTGTTTACGGGTAAAATGTGACAACCGGGTTTAAATTAACAGCCGAAAATATATTAATACGCAAATATTTGTTAAATTATTTCACACGCATGCGCTTTACTAAAATTTCGGAGTGGCAGGAGTGGGTGAGGAATAAAACCATATGTTAAAAGTCATATATATATATAGGCCCATTTAGACAATTCAAGTTCAATTCCTTCCGCTAAAACTTGATTCCATATTCATATAATTAGTTGCACGTTGTATAAAATATCCGCATGCTTTGTTAGTAGCTTGGACAAATATTCAAACAACAACAACAACAACAACAACAACAACAACAACAACAACAACAACAACAACAACAACAACAACACTGAAACGTTTAGTGGGAAAACATTGTAAGATAACCCGATTTGCATGCATTTAGCAAACCCTGAAGAAATGTGTAAGCGGTGACTTATTAAGATGTATCGACACATAGTCTACATTTAGTATCTGGTGATTTGCGAGTAAATCATTCAAGGGCGTTGATGGCAGTAGTGCTTAATGCTCACGGGTTCCTATATGGGGAGTCACTTATTAACAAACAAAATACAGAATAAGAATTCAACAGACTTTAGAGATGTAAAATTGTGGTAGAGATTTATCGTGGATTCGAATAGAACAATTGATCAATTTTCATCTTATATATTTCATCTTATATATCTTATATCTTCATTATGTTGCCAATTCCTTTTCAGTGAATGTTATCTGATTCGTTAAAAAAACATAGAACATAGTGACTGTTTGTTCTCTCGACAATTGACGTTCTGGTCTGCACATTATTGACTTACATTGTAAAACTTACAGGCATACTAATAGACTAAGAACGAAAGGCCCAGTTAGAGGCATATATCGCTCATCTGGAATTATTGGCCAATAGCATAACCGAACAAAACGGGATGAAAAATGGATACATTTACCAATCTAATTTCTGTGGACATTTTTATTAAAATTGGCCAAGTGGTTAATGAGTAGTCTTTTATATGATTTTCTCAGGAATTTTCAGAAAATCATGGCCACCAAACACATTATATTTTGATTGATCCACGGCCGCCATGTAGTTTTTACGTACTTGAACAAACTTTAATGACCCTTGGTCTTTAATAATAGCTCAGAAATTTGGCCCAATCCGTCCAGCGCTTCAGGAGAAGTCGTTTTCGTGAAAACTAGGCCATCCCAGCCAAACCAGTTGGCCAACCAAATTCCCTTGAACAAACTTGGTTCAGCTAGATGATGTTTCATGAGTTTTGAATCAATCCCCCAAGTCGTTTCGGAGAAGAAGATTTTTAAAGACGTTTATATTCCAAAAATCGGCCAAAATCCAAGATGGTCAACAGTCTAATTGGCCGATCGGTTCACTTTGAACAGACTTAGATCTCTTAGATGCTTCCTGACAAATATAATTGAAATCTGGCCAGGGGTTCTCCAGAAGACATTTTTCATTTTCCATCACTTTAGTATGGGAGTTTTTGGTGGGAAAAAGATCCAAGATGTCCACCTAGCTGTTTATCCGAAAGTTTCAAAAGTGGAAATTTTAAATCAGCATACCCAAAAAGCTATAGGCCTATAAAGCCAATTTGGGATTTAAAATCGATCAAATATAAAATCAAATATGGCCACCACATACGTTGAATTTTGATTAGTCCACCGCAGCCATGTGTTTTACGTATCAACTTCCCTTGTACTTCCTGTTCCTTGAACAGACTTTAATGGCCTGAGTCCCTACTCATATCTCCCAAATTTCGGCCCGATCCGGTCGGAAGAAAGCTAGGTCATCCAGAATGACCGCCGAACCATTTGGGTAATGAAGTTCCCTTACAAATTTGGTTCCGCTCCTGCCTTCGATGATATTTCGTCAGATTTTAATCGACCCCAACAAGCGGTTTCGGAAAAGAAGATACATTAAAGATGTTTCCAAAAATCGGCCAAAATCCAAGATAACGGCCTGCCAAATTGGCCGATCGGCTTCCTCTTAACAAACTTGGATCCCTATGCACTAAGGATGCCTGCTGCCAAATATAATTAAAACCGGCCCAGTGGTTCTTGAGAAGAATTCGCTTAAAGTACTAGTTGTCGGAGGGATAAATGACAGACAGACGACTGATGATTGCCACGGCATAAGTTAATAATAAATATGGATGGCCGATGTAATATTAAATTATACGTATTAATTGATTAGTTATTGAGCATGACTTCATGTTCCAGCAACGTAACAACATCAGATTGTTCCCACGTGCAGATATTAATCTCCAGATTGATTTTTTGACATTTCACGTTTGTTTGAAATTATGTATTTGTTGTCGTTGTTTTTTGTGCCTGAAATTCTCTTTCATTATGCAGACTAAGCAATGAATGAGATATCAATGGCGAAAATGTTAGCCATGTCTTTGCGTTGTATCTGCTGAGGATATCAACATTTATTTCAAGCAAGATGGACCTATTTTAAAATGCAGCGTAGGATACGGAATTAAACTCAAAAGGTTAGCTGCTAAGCTGTATAAACAGTTTTATCACAAGGTCACTAAGAAGTTAAACCTTGAGCTCAATATCAGCGTGCTGCATTCGCGTGATATAGGTAGGCTCTAGGCAGGTCTCCAATTTCAGTCACAATAGGGTGAACCAATCCTGAGATATTAGACGAAATGCTGAGCTAAAACAATACCAAAAACGTTGCGGTACATATTAGACCTTTGTAATAATGTTACAATGGCCGTGACCAGTGACCCCACGCCCGAATAGTGTGTGTTCCGCCACTTGATATAAGTAAGCATGCATGTGTTAGAGTGTAGTCCCGACAAGGCGAATCAATCCCGAAATGTAGATCTAATCTAGTCTGGAGTGCTAAACCGTCAATAAATAACAATAATTTTGCAGCGGGATCCAATTATTGACCTTGGCTTTGGACCTCGTGACCTCGTTGTCATTCTGCTCCATCCAATTGATTGAGGTAAGCATGTGCCTTTAGTGGTTTAGTCTCGATATGGTGAAGCAATTACGAGATATAAGCTAATTATGCTTATAACAAGTTTGTAGCAAGGTGGCCTTGACCTTTGACCTCGTAATCCCAATGCCACTGTGCTGCACTCACTTGATATAACAAAACACGTGTCCAAGTTTGATCACGATGTGATGAAACAATCCAGAGATATAAGCAAGTATATGGAACTAAGTTAACAAATTAACCTATATCAACAAGCATAGATTTAGCAAGGTCACGGTAACCTTGACCTTTGATTTCATGACATCAATATCATTATGCCGCATCCGCTTGATACAAGTAAAGGCGATCGGCTGAAACAATCTCGAGATATCGGTTAATATGTGGAACTAAACCAAAAACGACGACAGCGACTAACGACAAATAAACAGACGAACTGAAGTGGTCGCCTTTTTGGCAGAGATTCTAGTTTTCCTCAATAACAGGTATCGGCTCCTGAGAGGTCGTTTGACTAACCATGCATTCGTCGTTTAAGCACATAAAATACATTAATTTCTGCTACCAACTTTTTAGATAACAGACTGAGATTAAATGCGTGTCTGGTCTCCACACGTGTGAAAAGATCCACTTTTTTGAAAAGGAAAGTCAAGGAAATAGAGATAGCTGCATATATATCAAGTACCGGAACGTCGCCATTTATGTTTGAATTTGATAATAAATCCATGAGGTATGGCGTATAAGGGATTATCTGCATATGCTGGATATTTTGACTTCAGGCTGATTTATTTGTAATATATTCAGCGTGAACACGCACTAGACCTATATAGGGCGGCATGGATTCTAATACTGCATTCGCGATGAAATATGACAGTCTAACGATACTGTCATTGCCTAGTGTTATGCAGACAGGTTCCCTGTCATCACACGCGTCTTCTGAAGATCTCAGACCGAGATATGATTCACCGCAAATTACGCGCGAGACAGCGCAAAGCGAAAATCACTCTGTGCTGTGACCCAAACCTTGGGCCAATAACTATCATGTAATCGAACCATAATGCAGAACTATAATGCAGAACTTCGATCATTCACGCGTATATTGTCTGTTGCCCACACATAACCGCCTCCGCCAGGCTAAGAAATACGTCTGTTGATATTAAATAAGAGTACTATGCTTTCCGCGCAATGGACCTTTCCCGTTCTAGCTATGCCCCGCCCACCTTTAGCTAAGCTCCACCCACACTTCGCCATGTTGGGATCGATCGATCCCCGAATGCCTTAACTATTAATTTCCTGAAAACCATCCAGATAAGCTGTTGAATATTTTGTAACTAATTTGACTTGGTGCTGTTGCTACCTATGGAAGCAACAGCGCCCAGTCAATTTAATTTCAAAATATTCAACAGAATTTTTATTAACTAGTAAATACATTCAAGCCGTACAACAACGCATAGTCCGTCTTCAAATATGCGTTCGTGACGTAACTATCTACGTCATTCACTGGAGCGTAATGCCGTCATTTATTATGATGTCATTCTACACGTCACGTAGTTGATTATGACGTCATACGATGGATGGATAAAGTGGAAAGGTCTATTCTTCGATTGCCAATTTACGAATGGTCTTCACCCACGCAACACAAAACAGAATTGTAGATATACACGCAGGTGTGCAATATAATGCATGTGTTAGACTGGGTGGCATATTCAGAACTCTTGAAAGCGTATCAGAATATCCAAACACGACAGTTGCAAAATTTTGTTGCTTGGTAGTCATGTTTGAATCAAAGATATACTATTGGATTAAAGTGGCAGTACAAGACTGCAAACGGCTATGTTTACAAAACAAGCATGGTTATCCAAGTCGTTTGTCTCTGAACATCGCGAGTGTAAATGTATTCTAGTAATAAACGCTTGCTTATATCTGCGTTGACATTTTGGTTTCCCCTATTAGACGTTTAGAAACCTCTAACTATATGAATTTGAAACCATGTATGCCCTATATATCTCAATTCTAATCCTATACATGTAGGTTATACCATGCAGACACGCATGTCAAATTTAGCACGCACACACACACATGCGAAGTTAGTCTGTAGTTTGCTTATTCATAAGATGCATACACATTTATACAGTCGGTGATGATAGTTTAACTCTTCCTCCAAATTAACGAATCAAATTGATTAGCATCTTTTCGATAGTCAGTTGAACATATTGAAAGTAAGTTGCTTGAATGTTGCTGCAAAGCAGCGATAACATTCAAGTGAGCTATTTTCAGAATATTTGACAAATATCTCATATTGCTGACACGGGCCTTAAACGTAAATTCTTAAAGTTAACTTTTTCTACTCTGACTATCTCAAGTCATGGCAGGCATGCCGGAAAGCTGTTGACGACTTTGAAAGTAAGGTGGCTGGACACTAGTACTGCCTTGTGAATAAACGCCTTCAGGTTAAAGTAATTCCAAAATATATAATATATACAACAACAACATCATAAAGAAGTTAACTGTCGAGTATAACCCTGATAATACAGGCTACAGGGCCGGTACTGGGATTGACCAGTTATTATAGGATCAGTACCGACCCAGTAACCCGCGTTAACATGGAAGGGTCTTGGAAAAGTTATATGTAGTTATAAGATTATTAAAATTAAATGGCCGTATCAACTATCTTTGAGTGTTAAATTATTTTATGTATTTATTTAAACTGGATATACTGAATTTAGCACCACATTTAGTGAATATTATCAAACAAGGGTTTAACATGGATATGGAAGCTAAGATTAATTACATTTCATGATATGAATATTACATATTAGATAAGAAGGTATTGTCAGTCATTCATGACATTGGATGAATACATTGTAGCGTGACACATTTCATTCTCTATGAAGTAGCCTATATCAAATTGGTGTTGAGCCGACACAAATGCGAATGTACCAAACATTTTTACCCATAATTCCAATGCGAGCTAGTATATAATCCAGGTACTCACGGATGCATGGAGCAATTGGTGACTTGCTCTGTTGATACCCGTTTGCACAGCGATTGCACGTGAGGCCGGTCACTCCATCTTTGCACGGACACTGTCCAGTTGTTTGGTTACATGTCTTTCCAAGAGCACCAACCGGGTGACAGTCACACGCTGTAACATATAACAATGAGGGTGTAAATATGGAAACCTAGAAACAGAAACTAAGGTAGCATGTTATTTCAGAGTTTCTACAGAGGTAAAGGAATTTGGTAAGCGTAAATCATGGAAGAGACTTCAAGCGATCATTGCTGTTTTATTTCTTGTGACAGCAACATTCACTTACTATGGCGCTTGGTTTTCATTAAAAGATGCTGTATGCGTCAGTGCATGGATTATAACATCGTTATGACGCTTATATAAGGAACGATGTCTGTGCGGTTGTTATAGATAATAAAGTTAATAAGTATTATAGCTGTGATAATCCGTGCATGCATTGGCACGTGGTCTTTTAATGCCGGCCAACTCGCGCGTGCGTGAGTGATAGGTGGTAATTTTGCAATGGAGCAATGTGCATTGACTATCAAAATGCAACAACAGCTTTCAGAATATTAAGTATAACAGCTGGAAATTCAAATCCCCTATGTGCAGGAGTCTCGGTGAATAAGCAGCTGGACTTCAACTTAGTATTTTTTTAAAGCAATAATAATAATGGCTGATACGAGAAAAAGACGGAATATATAGTGTGGGTGTCGTCGAATCCAGCTTTGTTTGCCATTAACAAATATAAGCACCACTTAAATATACCTATACGCGTCTCTTGTTATCGCCCGTTTAACACTTTCTATTTAGCATAGCCGTCTTGAAATCAGATAGTGTCTTTCTATGAGCATGTATCGAATTAGCACCGGATTTGCGACAGATTGCGATAATCCTGCGATAATCGGGCGACAGGTCTACCACTGAATTCACGATCTAGTAAGAGATAGGCCCATTGTCAACACCAAACTTGTCACCTGTACGCCATCAGGTGAATTTAGTTTACCCATATACGTCTAAATATCAGGTCATACTTTGTTTACTAAATACCTAGACCATAAACTCGACTGCAATTCGGTTGTGTCTTTGACATCAGCGAACTACAGTCAAATTGACCTCAAATTATTTATCATGTTTCACATATAGTTTTGTTGAAGTCGGGTAACTGTGAATTCAGGATAAATACTCGCTTTAAATGTGTGAATATTGTGGCGCGTGAGGTGCGCTGTTATGTTTCTGTATGGTACATGGTGTCAGGGGAGTGATTGTGCTTACTCCCGTGTGGTAGCCATCAAGATGGCTATCAGAGGTAGTGACGGGCACATGGCTGTCTAGTGATTATTCAATTTTGGAAGTTTGTTATTTCATGTGGAAAGTGGGATGATACAAACGTGTTGTTTTTGTTTCTCGTAGTATCTCATTTTTTAGAAACTGTGCTAAGATATTTAAGCAACATAGCTCAGAAAGACGTGTTTATAGATTCCCTGCATTTTGATAGCACGTCATTTAGTGTTCCATAATTCTTATATGGCAGAATAAAATTATATTTCCACTGGCAATTTTTGGCGCGATGCCTTTTTACTTTAAAGCATCACGGACCAACCTACCCATTAGCCAATTAGCGAAATGCTAGTAAAATTTAGATCTGGCTAATAGAAAGCAGGATTGGCTAAATATTTGGCTAATGATTAAAATCACATACATAATTTCAAAGTAGAAAATTATTAAAATTAACTTTGAAAAAACATCTTAAGGTAAATATTTATGTAACTAGTACTTGTATATTATGTTTTATTGTAATCAGATAAACCCTGAAATCCTAATATCTCCCATATAGGACAGCAATTGAACATTTTGAAACTAATTTGACTGGAAGCTGTTGCTGCCTTAGGCAGCAACAGCTTCCAGGCAAATTAGATCAAAATATTCAACATAATCTTGTATCTGGTATGTAGCGTTCAGTTTGAAAGGAGTACCTGGTGGTCATAGATCGTAGACCTGGTGGTCATAGATCGTAGACATTGGAAAACATTGGCTAAAAGTGTTCAGATTTGGCTAAGAAAACGGGTAGTTGACTGATCTATTGGCTAGCAAATTGTGAAAGTCAGGTCCGTCCCTGAACATACTAGCTCTGCAAATGGGATAGCTGAAAGTGGCTACAGTTTAGAAATCAGCAGCGTAGACCGTCACATTTCTCAAAATGAATGTGTTTCCAAAATAAGAAAAATAGCTTGATGGCAAAGCGTCAGTGGCAGGAAACCAACTAATGTACATCTACACTCGAAGGAAGCACATTAGGACAAGAACTCGGCCGTTACAAGTGCCCTTGATGGCGGGGGTCAACCATATTTTCATCTTATGGCATGTGCTGTATTGGCACGTCCAGTAGGGTGGAATCTGCTCCAGAGATATTCCTGGGACAGCGTGATAGAGATTAACATGACTTGTACCGTCATTAATTAATGGATTCGCCTGCCGGTCTCAGTTCCACCCACTTAGACACAGAGATCAAGGTCACGTTTACATACACAATTACCTGATACAATCATGACACGTGAGGTTAATGGGTTTACAATGTAGTGGTAAAGCTATTTAAGACAGTATTTCATGTTGTTGCCCGAGAAGCAAATGTGCCGTATAGTGTGTGTATAGACAATTCACCTTTCTAGAGTAGTCATCCATCATCGGACCTCGTATGACGTCATAATCAGCTCAGCGCGTGTATGATGACGTTATAATCATTACGTCTCAAAGGGATCCATATAGACCGTCATCAAATCTCAGATGGTCCGACACCGTTGTATGAATTGTATGTCTTTGTAATTCTTTGCTATTTAATAAACATGCTGTTGAATATTTTGAAACTAATTTGACTGGGCGCTGTTGCTGCCTTAGGCAGCAACAGCACCCAGTCAAATTAGTTTCAAAACATTCAACAGCTTACCTGTGTACTTTTTGGGAAATTGATCGTCAGGGTCTTCAGTGATTGATCCCAACACGAGCGAGGTGTGGGTGGAACTTAGCCAGAGATGGGCGGGGCATAGCTGAAACCAGAAAGGTCCATTATCTGTCCTCTGGTTAAACATGTTGACCAAGTTTTATGTAAATCAGAATAGGTAGGAACCGATGCTTAACATACTAAATGGTTAGGGTGCCTGGAACTTGCAACTTCCAAATAAACAGGCTATCAAGCAGTCTGTCCTAATTATATTAATTTTGCCGCCTTATATATGTAGGTAACAAGAGGTTGAGAGCGGAAATCTGAGACAATTTGAGAAATCTAGATTTATCTAACTTTCACAACAAATAAAGCCTAATCACCATAGCGTAAATGGTTGAATATTTGGCACTTATCACCATAGCGTAAATGGTTGAATATTTCGCACTTACCAACACGCCGACCAACCTTCACCCACCCTCCCACCCCTCAAATAGCTTTCTGAGAACAGTCAGACTGTCAGGAATCAGCTCACAGCTGTAACAGCTTGCTTTCCCGGAGGCCAATTCCGTCTAATCGTTCTCGAGAGCCGGTCCAGAGGATCACTCGAGTTCTGCAAGCGGAAACCGAGCCTCTTATATCGCCTCGTGGTAAAAACGATCTGACATGTCGAGAAATTAGTCCACCTAAATTGACTATAGCCGACAGCTACAGTACAGCGCATAAATAAGCTAGAATGTTTCCAAAACAAGAACAGAAATATGCTAGCTAAACCCATTTTCAACATGATGTGAGAAATGTTCTAATATTGAATATTTTGGACTTAGTTTAATTGGAAGCCATTGCTGCCTTAGGCAGTACTGGCTTCCCATCAAACTAAGTTAATAAAAAGAATATTCAACAGTACGTTTTATTTTGCTTTGGAAACCAGTTTAAGTTATTTCTTAGCTGTGCTGCATATTTAAGCATGTCTATAAACTACGGTGCATGTACCAGAAAAAAAATTGTCACTAAAGAAAGAAGGTCATTTAATGCAAGTCACTTGCTATGCTAAATATAATTTGGGGCCAAATGATGGTAGTTCGTTAAATCCAGTGATATTACGACCGTCTTAAAGAATGTTGGTACCAAATACACATTGGCAGATCGAACCGTATTCTGATTGTTAATTATTTAACCACTTTATTGCTAAACGACAATATCCCCATGATGTACCAGCTAACAGAAATGAGTTGTGTGTCCATTTATGTAACTGTGTTGCTGGAAGGCGTTGTTCTCGTACATAGTCTAGTCACTAGAAACGAACACATGTACGTGAGCACGGCTTCGCAAAAGAAGCATATACTGGAATTTGTGAAAGTATAGGTAAGAAAAAGTTAATTGTTGGGCGGCGATGACTCCAATGGCAGTTATATTTATTTATTTCTCAAATTAATCTCAGAGGTGGCTTAGAGGAGCTGTTCTGTAACCCTTATCAACACAAACAAGCGCGAGCATCGCGCGTGAAGTAGGGTCGCAAAAAGGCTAAAAGTGAGGGACAAATTAAAGATTGGATTCCCCTCATCGAAGAAGCCGTATATTCTGGTGCTTGTCGCGTCAAATCAATATTCTATACAAGTTTATTCGTTTTTGATACGGTTAATCATCTTGGATCTTTTGTAATGGCAGACTTCAAGATTTCATTAGCAATTCTTCTGCATGTCACTAGATGACAGCTCTTGGTTATTAGCACTTTTCCCGTGAATGGTCTGTCACATGTGGCAATTTAGTGCATGTTCTTGATGTTGTTTCAAACAATACATTTATGTTAGTGCTAGAGGTAACTGAATCAACGCGTGGATATATTGGTATGGCGGCCCTAAACACATGGCAATCATAACTTAATTAACATAAATTTATAATTATAATTTATATATTTAACTTAGCTAAATTCCAAGACAAACTTAATTTAAATTTAACGTTGATTCCCCATGCGGATGTTGTATGTCCATATTCTATAAACAAATGTGAAATAAGTAAATGTTTGAATGGCAAGAACGTCGACGGATTATCGTATAGTCCGAGAGCCAAAGTGCTCAAACTGAGCTTCATCCTATCTGGTTTCATAGCCTTTGGTCATATCTCTGGTATTCAAGTTATTCGAATAATATCCGATTGGTACCATAAGCAGTGGCTGCTTACCGAACAGAAATACATACATTTGGCATCGTCTTTTGTGGGCATGGCTTTACAGAAAAAGTGTATAAGCCTTGGTTTTTTGCCAGTGTCTTTCAAGAAATGATTATATGTATGTTTGACCACACCAGCACTGATACCCAAATTATTCGTAGTGAATGCTTACAGAATTCCATATAGTTGTCATCAGTTTCTTTGGACATGGCTTTTCAGAAAGTGTATCAGCTTTGCTTTTTTCTCCGGTGTCTTTCAGGTAATTTACCTGTATGTAAGTTTGGTTTAGAGGCCTTAAACCTTCCAGATAACTGCCCACTTGTCGTGTGCTTATAGAGGATATCGAACGACGAGAATTAGATTTCAACAAAGCTCACGAAAAATAAACGTTTTTATTTGCGAATTTTATAAATAATAAAATGACATTTTCACAACCTCTATCGATAATAAAATTTCTGTTAAATCATCGATTTTGACATCCCTGTTATCTAAATTTCACAGTATGACGTCATCGTATGAATTGCAGGTTGCACCACGCGTGTTTTCGGATAAACTTAGGAATAAACTTAGGAAGCGAGCATCAGCTCCGATTTAAGTTATAATTTAACAAGCACTATATTACCACCGTGTCTAGTATTATTCCTATTGATCTCTTCAAATCAGAGATAGCAACATGCTGTTCTTGGATTTCACTCTTTTCCTCGATACCTGTTATGAGAAACGCTGTATTGCCAAGTCTGAAGGATATATCGCTTCGTGATCATTCGTCAGTCATGAAAATCATAATTTACCAATTACTTCTGTCGCATATTATGCACACCCGTGTCTAAAATCTCCAGTATTATACAATTTAGCGACCGCTTCCCACTCGTATCGAATTGGGCATTTGGTTTGTTTTTCCATGATATCTCTCCACATTTAAGATCATAAAGTAAAATGAACTTAAATTCTGCTTTATTGTCTTGATAGTAATAACAAAACATTGAAACGATCGGAATCCATACATATGGGCGTCGATAACGTCAGTTGTTATAGTTTTGCTGGAACCAACTATGCCGTGACACTATCTCTGTCGTATATATGTGAATGGTTAAGAAATCACATCTGTCGTCCAATGTTCTTTATAACAGAGCTTACATAATCACGTGATTTAAGTTCCGTCTCCTTGGCTGCTTTATCGGCGTCATAGTGTGGGCTTCTTGCATGATCAGCATCGTCCGCGCAGTATTTGAAACTGTAGGTGTAAAACTAAGAGACAGTGTCCGAAACTACATTTCTTGTGCGCACGCGTTCACAGTCAGTGCCTCCATCTCTTCGTTTGACATCGCAATGGACCTTTCCAGTTTTACCTATGCCCCGCCCATCTCTAGCTAATCTCCACCCACACCTCGGTCGAGCCCTGAACTCCCTAACTATCAATTTCCAGAAAACTATACAGTAAGCTGTTGAATACTTTGAAATTAATTTGAGTGGGTGCCTATGGCAGCAACAGCGCCCAGTCAAATTAATTTCAAAGTATTCAATAGACTATTTATTAAATAGTAAAGACATACAATTCGTACTGCAACGCTTAATCCGTCTTCAATTATGCGTTCGTTACGTACTTATCTACATCATTCGTGGCGTCAGTGATTATGACGCCATTATACACGTCACGTAGTCGATTATGACGTCCTATGATGGATGGATAAACTAGAATGGTCCATTATGTGAACATTCCAGATCAAAGCATCCCATATTAAGTCTAATACTTTTTGCGAATGTAGAGCAAGAATCTGCAGGGTTAGCAACGGGAACAGTTGTCCCTTCTGGGATTTGCGAATTGTACTATTTTAAACTGATCATATGATCATTTAACAGGCCCGTTCAACATGTCGCCCATACATAAAAAATAAGATAACATCTGTGGCTTGATAGCCAGCTGAAACCCGAAGATAATATTTCCTTCCTTCTTCTTTTCGTTCGCTGATCATACCGCCAGTCCTGTAAGTGACTATCGACATGATCATAAGCGTTAAGTGCGTGGATCCATGTTTTATTAGAGTGCGCCGTGCGGCCTGGAACCTCCGTCTACAGCACTCGAGGTTTCTGTCAGGGTTACCTCACCCTTACCTCCTTTAGTCGCCTCGTACGACACGCAGAGGATACGGAAGGTGTATTCTAAGCCCCACCTACAGGGCATATATTTCCTTCCGGAAATGCAGGAGATGCTCTCTGAGAGCAGCTAGCCATCCAAAACTTTTCGAGGTGATGCCCTTTACCCCATCTGGTACCAGGTCCACGCTAACGCCCTGGAAGGGGATCTAGCTCAGATGCTTCCTGAACATCTGGTGCAAAACTAAGTTTCTCATTTCTTCTAAATACGGCACAACTGCATTGGTCAAGTTCGACTCCTAAACATAGTTAGCTATAGCTAACTAGATTCCCAGTCGAACTTCAAATAATTAACTAGCTAGTCAACTATAGTCGACCGAACCCCCACCCGAGCTCGGTTCAGATGGTTAGTGCGATATTTGCGTAAATTTCAAAATGGCTGACAACGATCACTTGCAACAAATAAATGCATACAAAAGTGTAAATATTTCATTAAATAACCTAGACGACGACGACGACGATAACAACAAAAACAACAACAACACGACTACCGCCGCCACCACGACCACAACCACAACCACATTCACAACCTCCAGCACCACCACCACCGCCACCACAATTGCAACCACCACCACAAACACCACCACCACCTCCACCACCACCATCACCCCCAACACAACCACCACCACCACCACAACGACGACCATCACCACCACCACCACCACCACCACCACCATCACCACCACCACCACTACAACGAGCACCACCACCACCACTACTACCACCACCACCACCACCGCCGCCAGCAAAGACATCATCATCAACAACAACAACAACAACAACAACAACAACAACAACAACAACAACAACAACAACAACAACAACAACAACAACAAATGGAACCACCACTACCTGGCGGCATCACCACCACCACCACCACCACCAGCACCACCAGCACCTGCCACGAGCAACTGTCACCACCACCACTACCACAACAACCACCACCAGCAACTGCCACCAGCAACTGTCACAAGCATCACCAGCAACTGCCACAACCACTACGAATACCGAGCACCACCAACCACAACCAGCACCGCCAACCACAACCAGCACCACAACAACGACCACCACCACCACCACCAACAGCAGCAGCACCACCACCACCACCACCACCACCACCACCAGCAGCACCCCCACCACCACCCCCCCCCCCCCCCCAACAACAACAACAACAACACCGGCGCATCTCCTACAAATATCTTTACGCATATTGAATGCAAATAAAATTTTAATTCGGATTGGTATCGACATGTCGCGTGAATACCGCGACCTACTGCGTTGGTCACGGCAGGGGTCCAATATATCGCATTTCGGCTGTAAAATCGCTAGCACGAAAACAGGCCATAAAGTTTCAACTACAATCATTAATCATCGTTACACGACAAACGGCTCAATTTCATAACAAGACAATCTTTATTTCTTTCCAATGTTTAAAATTTTCTGTCTATTTGTAATTTGATGATATCTAACTATTACTAAGCGAGATTAAAAGCAATATGTGTTAACATGGTTCGCTAGATTCTCTATAAAGCGAGGGTCTTTGTCATGACAGGATGGCAAGTGACATTGTATACGCCATGTACAGTACGGCTCGTAAACAAATTACCAAGATGTTTCCAAAACAAAAACAGAAACATGTTAGTTAGCAAGAAATGTTCTGTTTACTATTTTAACCATAATTGGATAGGAAGAGATTGCTGCCTTGACAATCTAAATTGTTTAAAATATTCAACAGTACGTTTTTATACTATTTTAAAAATATCTTAAGTTATTTCTTAACTATTTCTTAACTGTACGTTATATCCGATACCATGTGTCTCTGTGGTTCGCGTCCGCGCTCTCTGACATTCCTAACGATATTCTTTAAGAGAATTAAACTTTGGCAGAGAAACGTGTCCAGTATACAAAAAGTACTCGCTCAGGGAGAGAGCTGGCTTTCACAAATTGTTGGCCAATAGATTAGCCAACTACCCTTTTTTAGCCAAATCTGAACAATTTTAGCCAATGTTTTCCAATGTCTCCGATCTATGACCACCAGGTCTACGATCTATGACCACCAAGTACCCCCTTTCAACTGAACGCTACATACCAGATACAAGATTATGTTGACTATTTTGAAACTAATATGCCTGGAAGCTGCTGCTGCCTAAGGCAGCAACAGCTTCCAGTCAAATTAGTTTCAAAATATTCAACAGCTGGCCTGTATCGGTGATTTTGTTTTCTGCGATATTACGATTTCAGGGTTTATCTGATTACAATAAAACATGATATATAAGTACTAGTTACATAAATATTTATCTTAAGATGGGTTTTTTCAAAGTTAATTTTAATGATTTTCTACTTTGAAATTAGGCATGTGATTTTATCATTAGCCAAATCTTTAACAAATCCTGCTTTCTATTAGCCAGATCACAATTTTACTAACATTTGGCTAATTGGCGAATGGGTAGGCGGGTCCCGCAGTCGCTGAAGACATGTCGTCTCTTATAGCGTGTTAACTATCATAGAAAATACATATTGAGGCCAGAAGATTTGATCACGGAACCCAAATACCCACACTATTCTAGCACCAAGAAGCAATTAGAGAAAAATCTTCCTTATTTTACAGGAGTAACGTCTAATGGGCATCGCAATGGGGCTGGCAATTCAGTGTTCATAGTGGTAAAATCGGTTCAAACGCGCTTTGCAAAGTGGGCCGACCGCAGCTAGAGATGGGTGGTGCATAGCTTGAAATGGCCCTAATGGGCGGTGCATAGCTTGAAATGGCCCTAATGGGCGGTGCATAGCTAGAAATGGCCCTAATGGGCGGTGCATAGCTTGAAATGGCCCTAATGGGCGGTGCATAGCTTGAAATGGCCCTAATGGGCGGTGCATAGCTAGAAATGGGCGGTGCATAGCTAGAAATGGGCGTTGCATAGCTAGAAATGGGCGGTGCATAGCTAGTAATGGGCAGTGCATAGCTAGAAATGCATGGAATATTGAGCTATGTTCTTTCTCCAGCATTATCATCTGTCGTATGCGTCTTCCCTGTCGTTTAATTTAATAATATTGATGATGGAAGTTGGTGCTATCTAAAATATCAATAGCGTTGAGCATTAAAAATTCCTAAAGCAAACAAATATACATAATATATACGTCTTCCTTCCACCGGTTATTGAAAAATGGGCACCTGCTGCTTAAACATGACTTTCTTGACACTTCCGATTTAATGCAAGTGAGTGATTGAAGGAACGGAAGTTTCTAGTTTATCCATCCAACATCTGACGTTATAATCAACTACGTGACGTGTATGATGACGTCATAACCAATTACAGCATGAATGACTCGATTTAGTCTGTCTTAAACGCTTAATAGTCCGACACAGTGTACGAATTGTATGTCCTTACTATTTAATAACGATGCTGTTGAATATTTTGAAAGTAATCTGATTGGGCGCTGTTGCTGCCATAGGCCATAGGCAGTAACAGCACCCACTCAAATTATTTTCAAAATATTCAGCAGCTTACCTGTATAGTTTTCTGGAAATTGATAGTTCGGGGATTGATCGACCCCAGCACGAGCGAGGTGTAGGTGGAGCTTAACTACGGATGGACAGGGCATGGCTAAAACTGGAAAGGTCAATTGGCAACAGCATGTTTTCATAATAGTTGGTAAATGATAGGTAAATCGAGTTGGTAATGTGCGTAATCATCTGTTGTCATAACATTTAATACGATAGATCTAGGAATGTTTATTGTCTACCTACGCAACTTCAGCTTGTTTACGTGCCAAGTACCAGGGTAGTTTTTGCATATTATGTGACAAATAATGGATGAATCCAGTTTTAGCTATGCCCCACCCATCTTTAGCTAAGCTCTACCCACACTTCTTCCATGTTGCGGTCGATCGATCCCTTAACCCCTGACTATCTATTTCCAGAAAACTATAGGCCTACTGGTAAGCTGTTGAATATTTTGAAACTAATATGACTGGGCGCTGCTTCTGCATATGCATGTTTATTAAATAGTAAAGAGCATGTTTAGTAAAGACATACAATTCGTACAACAACGATTAGTCCGTCATCAATTAAGTGTTCGTGACGAACTTATCTACGTCATTCGTGACATAATCGATTATGACCTCATCAGGATGTTGTCGCATTGTTTCTAATTGCCAGACATACGTGGCGGGGATACTTGAAACAGTACACATTGAGAATTGTTTTGAATAGGGAATGGCAAATGGTAGAATGTGACAATCAAATAAGCTCTCCACAAGAACTCTTGAAATAGCCGAATCAATTCATGTATCCAATTCGTCACTCAATCATATGACGTCATAATCAACTACACGGCGTGTATGTTGTCGTCATAATCATGACGCCATCAATGATTCGACTAAGCCCGTCTTTAACGCTTAATAGTCCGACACATTGTTTTTGCTATTTAATAATGATTTTTGAATATTTTGAAACTAATTTGACTGGGCGCTGTTGCTGCCATAGGCAGCAACAGAACCGAGTCAAATTACTTTCAAAATATTGGACATCTTACCTGTATAGTTTTCTGGAAATTGATAGTCAGGGAGTTCAGAGATCGATCGATCACAACACGGGCATGGTGTGGGTTGAGCTCAGCTAGAGGTGGGCGGGGCATAGCTAAAATGGAAAGGTCCGTTCACAAAGGATTATGCTCTAACAACATTTAATAACTGTGTACAATGATGATGATAAAGCAAACGTGTCTCCATTTCATATCCACAAACAAATATCTGTGCAAATCTTCTGTTATGAGGACTGGACACGTCGAGGATGTATTTCAGAGCTGATCGCTATACAAATTCAGATATATATGTTCAGCGATCATGTAATCAAATATGGCATCGATAGGAATGACGTCATATTTGTCAACTTTATGGCAGTAATGTATCTTCGATAGGGTCTTCAAAGTCAACATTTTCATCTACTCACGACAGTTAGTCAGATTGTGTTGCGCTTGAAGCAAGTACGTATAAACGTAAACATAAATCGTCAAACCTCAGTTTTGGGTTGACGGGAATTTCTTAATGGTAATATCACGTTCAATGTCAAATTGACAGCACAGGTAGGAATTAAGAGCTGTTGTCAAGACAGGTCGCTTTAACGGACAACATCACGTGATAATAATGATAATTTCCCACGAAATCTTAGCTGTATACAGGACCACGTGACATTAATACCCATTTGTTGATGCTCTCGATACATATGGCCACCACATAAAACCGGTTTCACTGTATGTGGTGGTCAGATTATTTATTTATTTGTCGATTCCTTTGCGTGTTTTGTTTATGTTCAAAGATATCTGATTGACTCACCTTTGCACGCTTTCCTGTTCGTGATAGGTTTTGAAGAATCCCGATAGAATCCCTCTCGGCACAAATGACAATAACGACCAGCAGAGTTGTGGCGGCATTTCAAACACACGCCTCCACTCATTCGTCTGGACAGCAGGAACAACTCCTTGTTGAAACGGCATCGACGCGCGTGAAGGTTGCATTTGCATGCTGGAAAATCAAATAAAAATGTACTTATTTTCAGAATGACAAGCAAGTAAAAATGTAATGTATGATGATGATGATGATGATGATGATGATGGATGATGATGATGATGATGATGATGATGATGATGATTCATGCGATGGCAATGATACTGATTGCCGTTGTTAATTGTTATCATCGTCGTCGCAGCGGTGATGAGGCTTTAAACTAGAAACAGTGGTATTAAGAAAGAGGATATGCATGCATCTCAACAATAATCTATTTCATGTGTTTTGTTCTTCAACAATCAGCATATTGCATAAGGTTTTAGAATGTAATATCCCTTTCGGTTTTGATATATATTTAAACCTAACTTTGCAATGTGTATGAATAGTTACATGGCCTCTCATCTTTCTGGGTTTTATCTGATTCGTGTCCACGAGAAATGGTGCATCAGGAGATAACTCTATAGGCTACGTTAAGCGTAGCCATTTCCGGAAGCATGGACAGCTCGCGATTATTTCGGGCACATGTTGAAAGTGGATGTTGCAAAAGGGCAGGGACAGTCAAATGGGCCTTTCCACTTTATTCATCAACCATATGACGTCATAATCAACTACGTGACGTGATAATCAAATGACGCCATGAATGGCGTAGGTAAGTTCGTCACGAACGCTTAATTGATGCCGGGCTAAGCGTTGTTGTACGAATTGTATATCTTTACTATTTAATAAACATGCCGTTATGGCAGTAACAGCACCCAGTCAAATTAGTTTCAAAATATTCAACAGCGTGCCTGTATAGCTTGCTAGAAAGCGAGATTCAGGGAATTCAGGGATCGATCGATCCCAACACGGGCAAAGCGTGGGTGGGGTTTAGCTAGTGATGGGTTGTGCATAGTTAAAACTTGATTCCTCCATTATAAGACTAGGGTCTTTTAGTAGTGTCAGTACCCATACCACGACATATTAATGATAATAGATACATATGAATTTATAAAATTCTTTGACGGCCTTTGATTGGTTTTTGATAGGCTGGGTGTGGGGTGGTACAAAATGCTGACAGTATCGTTTCTGCAGTGTAAGATACTGACTGATGGCAACGTTTATCTCAGTGTTAAAATGCTACTTATACGGAGAGCTAATGTCAACTTTCAAAGACAGTTGTTGTGCTGATTGGATGAAAACTGTTACACAACAATCGTTGCTACGATTGTTGTGTATATATATATATACATACAGCAATCGGAGCTACGATTGTTGTGTAACAGTTTTCATCCAATCAGCACAATGTATATATATATATATATATATACTTTAGTTTCTTGCACATGGTATGTACATGTATTATATTTTGTGTACACTTATGTCGTGTATTGTGTAAAGTGATCATCGCTCTATGTTCACCGTTTTCCACGAACGTCGTGTCCTGTCCTGTACAGATATCATGTGTGAATTGAACTAGGCTTGACTTGAAAATGATATTAACTTCTTTATGCGAGTTCTAGATTTGTTGGTCTGTTACATGTTTTGAACTTAATTTGATTGGAAGCTGCTACCAATCAAATTAACTCCAGACTTAAATTGATTGGAAGCCATTTCTGCCTTAGGCATTAGTGGTTTCTAATCAGATTTGAAACCAGAATATTCAACAGTACATTTTATTTTGTTTTGTAAACATATTAAGTTATTTTTTAGCTGCACTGCATCTAGCGGACGTAACAAATACGGCTACCCTTTCACTCTACAGAGGGGTCGCTACCGTACATAGTATAAGTCTTATCTGCTGTTTATTTTGAAAACGATGTTGCTGGAAGGCTATGGCGTTTACTACAGCAACCGTTTCCAGCAACGCCATTTTTCAAACGACCAACGTTTTTTTCCACACAGCGACGCCTATAACATAACAATATCCAGCTTTCCAGCAGAGGTCAAGGCACCATTTCTCGCCAGATTAAGTCCTTTATCCAACCAAGTGTATTTTGAACAACCGTAGCGACAACCACGATGTAACCATAACATGCAATGAAATCATGGCAATTGTAGAAGCATTCAATCGCAAGTAAGCCGCCGGATTGATCTTTAGCTCGTCTGAAAGAAACCTATAAACCGAGACAATAATTCGGGCATAATTGATTCCCAGATTGGAGTACGATAGGGGTGAAGCACCGCATCTGTCGAATAATGGTCGCGAGAGAAATCACCTCCTTACGCAAACTTAACCGGTCATCTGTTATCATCCACTTATCGAAGGATTTTCTTGACATTTAGATGGCCTAATGCTAGAGACATAGATTGTAAAATCAACTTAGTTCTCAGCTTTTTGTCAAGTTGTTGGATCCCATTATCGACGCTCCTGATTCAATAGATAATTGTATTTTTGCTAATAATGGTAAACCCTAGGTCTTATTTTACAATTTTAGATGTCAGAATTATGCTACTAGGAAGAGTGGTTATGCATCGTGCTTGCGGCTTTAACCTACCACGAAGCGCTCTTCAGCACGTGATCCTAACATGGAGAGTAGTTCATTGTCAAAGCAATAATGCTACGGCTGTTGCTGATTTACATCATCCGATACCATAGTTGATGCTACTGCTGTTGCGGACTTAACATCATCCGATAACATGGTTGATGCTACGGCTGTTGCTGACTTAACATCGCCCGATAACATGGTTGATGCTACGGCTGTTGCTGACTTACAACAGCCGATAATATAGTTGATGCTACGGCTGTTGCTGATTTACATCATCCGATAACATGGTTGATGCTACGGCTGTTGCTGATTTACATCAGGCGATAACATGGTTGATACTACGGCTGTTGCTGACTTACATCATCCGATAACATGGTTGATGCTACGGCTGTTGCTGACTTACATCATCCGATAACATGGTTGATGCTACGGCTGTTGCTGACTTAACATCATCCGATAACATGGTTGATGCTACGGCTGTTGCTGATTTACATCATCCGATAACATGGTTGATGCTACAGCTGTTGCTGATTTACATCATCCGATAACATGGTTGATACTACGGCTATTGCTGATTTACATCATCCGATAACATGGTTGATGCTATGGCTGTTGCTGACTTACATCATCCGATAACATGGTTGATGCTACGGCTGTTGCTGATTTACATCATCCGATAACATGGTTGATGCTACGGCTATTGCTGATTTACATCATCCGATAACATGGTTGATGCTACAGCTGTTGCTGACTTACAACAGCCGATAATATAGTTGATGCTACGGCTGTTGCTGATTTACATCATCCGATAACATGGTTGATGCTACGGCTGTTGCTGATTTACATCAGGCGATAACATGGTTGATACTACGGCTGTTGCTGACTTACATCATCCGATAACATGGTTGATGCTACGGCTGTTGCTGATTTACATCAGGCGATAACATGGTTGATACTACGGCTATTGCTGATTTACATCAGGCGATAACATGGTTGATACTACGGCTGTTGCTGACTTACATCATCCGATAACATGGTTGATGCTACGGCTGTTGCTGACTTACATCATCCGATAACATGGTTGATGCTACGGCTGTTGCTGATTTACATCATCCGATAACATGGTTGATGCTACGGCTGTTGCTGACTTAACATCATCCGATAACATGGTTGATGCTACGGCTGTTGCTGATTTACATCATCCGATAACATGGTTGATGCTACAGCTGTTGCTGATTTACATCATCCGATAACATGGTTGATACTACGGCTATTGCTGATTTACATCATCCGATAACATGGTTGATGCTATGGCTGTTGCTGACTTACATCATCCGATAACATGGTTGATGCTACGGCTGTTGCTGATTTACATCATCCGATAACATGGTTGATGCTACGGCTATTGCTGATTTACATCATCCGATAACATGGTTGATGCTACAGCTGTTGCTGACTTAACATCATCCGATAACATGGTTGATGCTACAGCTGTTGCTGATTTACATCATCCGATAACATGGTTGATGCTACAGCTGTTGCTGATTTACATCATCCGATAACATGGTTGATGCTACGGCTGTTGCTGACTTAACATCATCCGATGATAACATGGTTCACAAATCAAGAAATGCACCCTATCGCTCAAGTATTTGACGTCATAATTAAATGCGCCACTTAATAGCTGATGTCACAGATATGTGTCTGGAGTGTACCATTCGTCATAGACAACAATACCTCCCAATACAATTAGTTGTGAAATATTGAATAGCTTGCATGAAGTTGGGATTCTGGGAATTCAGGGTTCTGAAGGCACTGTGGGTTGGCAGAGGTGGGGATGGGGTGGGGGGGGGGCTGCATAGCTATACAATTCTGACCCATATATTGCAATGGGCACTCCCACCAACATTACCCTAGGCATCGGGGAGGGAAAAAATATAATATCCCGTATAGGATAATGTAGCTGGAGCACAATCCGTACAGACTTTCCTTCCACCATCGCAAGCTGCTCGGAGACCATCCTCCAAGCAACCATAGACGGCATTTGGTCCATACCACAGGAAAGAGTTAGAATTTGCCGCGTTGCGTATGTATCTGTTTCGCACCGATTTGTCCCCATATGTACCCGAATGGCCGATCCATGGTAATTCGGGGGACCGTAATTGTCATCGTTCTTGCCAAGAAAATAGAAGTGCCCAGACAATGTATCGGGAAAAAGAGTTTGTCCCGACAAAGTAAAAATGAACCATCCCGATCAAGATGAAAACCGATAGACCGTCATAGAAAGAAACGAGTACGCGAGTTAGTTGAGTGAATAAAGTACTGTAATCTTCACCAAGTATTGCAATTGCTACGCCACTATACCAAGTGTATACAAGAATATTTCGAAAATAATCGAACTGTGAGCTGTTGTTGTCATTTATACCGCTGACCTGTATTACGATTCTATGCGCCGTGGGCGTTGCTTAGCTAGAAATGTACGCGACATAACTAGAAATTGTATAATATTATATATGTCGAGTACTTCTTAACATTCCTGCATCACAAGTTATCATCAGTGAATACGCCAGTTTGCGTTTTCTAGAGCGTATGCAATCACTTATAAGCTGTGTAATATTTCAAATAAAATATATAAACTAATTTCCAACACAAACGCTTCGTGCACCGCTGGGCGGTTGTGTCAATAGAGCGCGGGTGGATTCCAGTGCTTACAGAACGTAATGGCATCTTTATAACCCGTTAGCACCCACAGACCAGAAACTGCACATTCTTTATAAAGTAATTATTTATGTGAGTATTCTTTTGAGTATTTTGAAACTAATTTGCCTGGGAGGTGTTGCTGCCTGTGGCACCACCAGGTTTCAGTCAAATTAGTTTCGAAATACCCAACAGCTTTTCTACATAGTTATCGTCAAACTGAATTGGTATGTATGTATGAATATTGAATTCTGGGACTGTAGTAGTAGTAGAAACATCAGTACTTCTTTTGCCCACTGTGTCTTATCCTCAACCAACATCTTTAGATTCCTCAGGTCCCTTCGTTATCTGAGTGTACCGAGTCCTGTTTCGATGAGGTCACTCCGAAGCCCGCTTACCAGATGACATCCTCTCCCGGCTTTATATTTGTTGCCTCCTAGTAGGGCGAATTCCAAGCTCTGCGCTGGTGTGTCTTACTCAAACATGGACCATCTTTGTTGGGCGACCTTTATGGACAGTGGCGAGGCATTACACATCTTGCATAGAGCATCGTTGGAAATTATGCTGTCCGCCCATTGGTGTCCAGTGATGGTGCGGATGTGTTTGCGGTGGCATGCATCAAGTTTGTCTAGAGCTGCATCTGCCCAGCTATTACAGTTGTACAGCATTAAGGATACGCAGGTTGCGTTGTACAAACGTAGTCTTTTTGTCAACGGCATCTTTGATCTACGAATCCATAGCTTCCAGAAGGACTGGAAAGCTATGATCCCCATGACGCAGCGTGCAGCGGTGTTAGCAGTACTGCAGGGAAATGAGTCCAGGATTGTACTTTTCCTTCATGGTTCGCTGCCACGATGTCGATCGTCGGGAGAAGATGAATTGGTACATCAATGATGAAAGGATTAATAATAATATTTTCCGTCAGTAGGCCTACAACTATGTTGTGCGGAAGCAGAATACGTAGTCCATAGATTAGTTTGAAAACAATTTGACTGAGGCCTGCTGCTGTCCTTTAGACCATACATGTACACTCCTTTCAGTCAAATTATTCTCCGAATGATCATTCTAGATTTTAATGGGCCACATTCACAAATAAATTTGTTAGCATCGTCTAATTTTAGAGGCTTAAATTGTACACCTCAGTGTAATGAAACGAAATAAATCTTAATATATGATGATTTCATTACGTATAAATTAATATTTTTTTAAGTTGCGAAATTGAATTAGATTCATGTATTCCTATTTCAACGTTACAACTAAAATTATTTTAATTTATACTGAGTGAAATCATCACATTTAAAGATTTATTTCGTTTCATTGCATTGACGTTTACAATCTAAGCCTCTTAAAGTATACAATTTTAACAAATTTATTTTCAAGCATTTAGATGTGACTATGGACCTTTAACTATATATTATCGTACATATGATCTGTTGCGTATGCAGATGATTAGCGGAGTTAACGGACGATTCTCCATTCACACTGCGCGGATTAAAGTGTCTCTATTCATAATAGCAACTGACGGTCTTGGTTAGAGAGAGATAGGCAGATGTTCTTTGTGTACGAGGTAACGAATATGCTTGAAGTGTTTATCTGTATGCATACCAGTTATTCATTCACAAACTTCAAATATATGTCTATCGTAACTCTCCCTTCGTACATTAACACCCACCCATTCATAGCATTCAAGAAATGAGCACGAGAAATTCACAAAATATAATCAGTGAATTGAATTAATACTTTTATAGATGGAAGCTCAAAATTAACAAAGCTAACTAAAGGATTGTGGGCCTACTTTTCGGACACGGGTAATTTTCTCGAATACGAGACAATTTAAATCTAAATTATCTTCAGTATCTCCCTATTAATTGCCACACAGCATTTCGTACACATAATCTAAGAGTAGCTGGTCTCTGTAGTTCGAATTTAAAATCGCTTTTGAAAATTGTACATACATTTCACCAGCCCATCTGGCTTTTGAGTGTGTTCTGCAGCTGAAGAAGTGAAAACTTCTTTCAGCCGCGATCGGTTTTTCTTCAAGCCTCTCCACTGTTTCTTGTCCACTATGACCGTCCTAATGTGCTCTAGGTTTCCTCTCGGCTTTAGTGATCGTAGATTACGTTTCTTAACAACACACTTAGCAGGTTGCTATTGTGGCATCATTTGAGGGTCTGATACCCATTAGCACGACTGCAAATTCCAGTGCTTTCTGGGCGTGCGTATTTTCTGGCATTCGAAGAACATGTCCGAGCATGCGCTGATGCGCTACCCTCACAGACAGTGGCTCTGCTTTACACAGAGCTGCATTTGATATTAGAATGTGCGGCCGGCGATTATTTGTAATGGCTCGCAGTGTTTGTGCTGACATGCATCAAGTTTGTTCAGGAGAGACTTTGGAGCAGAACAGCTGACGCAATTTTGCAGCATTATAGAAACAGATGTAGCATCATATAGTTGCATCTTGACGTTCGTGAGGGACTTTAGAGCCACCAATCCACCGCTTCTAAAAGGACTGAATGCCGATACTTGCTGTTACACAGCGGGTTCCAATGTCGGTAGAGCTATACAGGAGGGAACCCAAAATTCCGCTCATCATACACTTCCCTGTGCCGCGATAATACGTGTTTTGGCGTCATTCGCAAAGAGGTTTGCAACCGTGAGCTGTTCTGCAGCTATTGGAAGTAGTATTGGTGAGGACCTCTTTCCACGTCGATAAAGATAATATCATCTGCATACGCCATCTATAGTGGCATACCTATCATTGAGATTAAAGGGCTTGGTCTTGTACAGTGTTCCCAAACAGATGGTAGTGCTGCTGCAAGGAAGCAAGTGAAAGGACTGGTGATAGTGATACGCCTCTTGATCTATTTTAAATGGTGCATAAAGCGTTGATTTGACGTGAACATTAATTTAGTTTTGTGTTTGCTAATACGATTCTCACCAGGCGTAGTTCGTTATCATCGCAACCAGCTTGATTGAGAAATTTATTGATAGTACCACCGACGTCAACATTCATTGTGCCCAGATTATGTCACCGCAGCTACGCCTTCTCTTAAAACCACTTTGCCAGTTTCCAGTAAATTTGTCAATCGTATCTCTGATACAAGATAACGTCACATTTGATAATAAAAAAATTACGGATGCTGTTAAAACGCACTATTGGTCTCTGGGCAAGAGTCCGGTTTGTTTCTTAGGCGTTGTGAGTGCGATGAGTGTACCTTCTCCCACAGCATCGATAGGGAGGTGTTGTTATAAAGCAGAGTTGATGACCTGTGCGATTTGTGTCGAGATGGTGTTATATGTATATTTAAGGAATTCGATATTAACGCCGCCAGGCCCTCGTGCACGGCCATTGGTTGTAGACAATAAGGCTTTTCTAACTTCTGCTTCTGTTATTTTTTTGCATGCACCGTGGTTGGCGTTCAAACGTGTGTAAAGGTTTGTTTTCTGTGTCAGTGAGCTGCTCTTCGAACCCCTCCATTATTGTTTCAGCCTTTCCCTAGTCAGAGCCGATGCAGTGACCATCAGAGTTACCTATAGCAAGTGGTTGTTGTGGAGTGCTGCTCTGAACATTTCTCGACAGTCATCGGCGGGCGTGCTCCCGTTTACCAGGTCATCTGCTCTTTTGATGACGAGTTCTTTCAGTCGTTCACTGATTTGGCGCAGATCTCATTGCGATTCTGGCTTAGTTCGGGTTGGTGTTAAATTTGACTGCTTTGATAAATGCGCAGTCGCAGTGTTTTCTGTTATTCAGACAGCATTGTAACATGTGGGTCATCAACATAGGATTTCCTTTGGTTAGTATTCCTTGCTATACACTGATGTGTTAGCAGCTGATTTCTCCACACAGTGTATTACATTACCAGCTATTGGAAATAGCTGATGATTAGTTTGGTTTGCGTTTGAGGTCAACTGTGACCATCTACTCAATTATTGTTTTCCTATATTAGACCTGGATGAACTTGTTGTTAGTTAGTTTTGAGAGATCATGGTTGGCCTTGGATCTTTGTTTTTAGGAGCACTTGTAGATGAGGTACATTTCGCCAAACTGTAATGGAGTAAACACTAGTTTGTGGTTAGAATTAAGCTCTGCACCACCGTATGGTCGTGTATCTCGGAGTAACGTCTTTGTATTCACCTTGCACAGTATGTAGTTAATCTGATTGAAGATTGTTTTGTGGTTTTAGTTTTCTTGTCGGCTATGTGCCTTGTCCACGTTGTTCGATGAGGGCGCATGTACTTAAAGACTGTGTTTGTTGCATATAAACCATAAGTGCAGCTGGAGTCACCACATGTTGCTGGAATGTTGATAGTTGTGCGCAATGGAACTTTCCACTGTATTCATCCGTCATATGACGTCATAATCAACTACGTGACGCATAGAATGCATCACAATCAATAACGTCATTATATAAGTCACGAACGCATAGTTGAAGACGGACTATGCGTTGTTGTATGAATTGTATAGCTTTACTATTTAACAAATATTCTGTTGAATATTTTGAAACTAATTTGACTGGACGCTGTTGCTGCCATAGGCAGTATGGCAGCAACAGCACCATGTAAAATTAGTTACAAAATATTCAACAACTTAACTGCATAGTTTTCAGGAAGTTGATTGTCAGGGCATTCGAGGATTGATCAATCCCAACACGGCGAAGTGTGTGAGGAGCTTAACTAGGGATGGGGGGGGGGGGGGGTGGGGTGGCATAGCTAAAACTAGAAAGGTCCATTCATCATAGAACGACTCGAGTATTGAAGGATCCATATGTGATTTCTCAGTAGTTGGATCATATGGATTCACAATGCGACATTTTGTGGTAGTGCGGATTGGTATGACTGGGTCAATAATTGCACTGCGTTCACTGATGTATTGAAAACTAAGGCCATGGTCCATCAATCTTGGTTCAATTACAAAACCTAGGTCTCGGTGATTGGATTCTTTCTGTTAGAGTAGAAGTAGTATACGGCCTGACTGCAAGAGGTGTTCTGAGTGAGTGGATACTTTTATCTCTTGGATGGATGGGATATCAATGTTGTAGTAATCGCAGTCTCCTCCCAGGTTTCTTTTTTCAATGAGGTGGCTAAACCACGACCATTCCTAGTTAAGATAGCGATCTCAAATAGATGTAGCAGTCCTCAAACGTGTTGAATACAGTGGTTGCTTGGGGGAAGAAAAGTAGACATGATCAGGCGATTGCCTTATATGGTGGTCATAGAAGGGACTGATGGAGGAGACTGCGTGAATGTGCCATCACCACTTCCTCCACATGCAAATACTGCAGTAAGTAGATGTATGTTCTATTCGATTTCAAAGCCTACGGTCCAATTCATATCCAATCAATTTCATGATAGAATGATAAACATAATGAGGAAACCATTCCAAGCCATG
Source organism: Chaetoderma sp. LZ-2023a (assembly GCA_034401795.1). Classification (NCBI taxonomy): domain Eukaryota; kingdom Metazoa; phylum Mollusca; class Caudofoveata; order Chaetodermatida; family Chaetodermatidae; genus Chaetoderma; species Chaetoderma sp. LZ-2023a. The sequence goes on along the minus strand of CM067372.1, from coordinate 105,470,098 downwards.
CCCACCCATTTCTAGCCAAACTCTGCCTACTTTGTACGCGTATTCGAATAGATCACTTTGCAACCTGAATTCCCAGAATCTCAATTTCAAGGTAACTATAGGCCTACAGGTAAGCTGTTGAGCTCGCGGTCAAACTATAGAAAAGAATGCTTATTAACTTGTAAATTCACCAAATGCATACAAATCAGACGTTACTGCCAGGCCTTTGCCACCTTGGTGTTGAACCTATGTCACTTGATTGTGAATGGGTCAGCTTATAAGTGACGTATTTCGATTATGACGTCAGATACTTCAGTGACAGTTCGGATCAGTCCATTCCAATGTTATAAAAACAAGCCTCGAGGTGTTAATTATTTGCGATTTACTGATACAATTACAATAGATCCTGTGACTGCCATTACACACGATATATCTTCTTACTAAAATTACTTATACCAACACCTTTTTGCATAAGCAAAGCACCTAATGATGAGCTGTCAAAACTCACGACTCCTACTATTAGTATCATCAAAGGGTTGTTATCATAGACATCTGATAGGTAACTGTAAGTCAGTTCCTTAGAGAAAGACCATTGGGATAATTTAATTAGGTGGTTTTACAAACAGTTACTAATGCGTGAAACACTGGATATAAAATGATTAAAGTTGTATATCGTCAAATTGCTCACGAAATTGAAATTAATTAAAAAGTATATCTTATATATGAACTCCACCTATGTCAAATAATGTGGATCCAAGACTTCACAAGTATCGTTAAGAAACTACAATTTCAAATATGAAAAGAAATATCAAAGTATCAAAATTTCTCTGCCTTTTTCTTATTCCAGTTTTTAAATCTCGAATTGAATTGGAATACATTCATAAATGAAGGTTCCATTGGGAGTTTACTGCCGAACCAACCATCGCTAAGCTAACAATAATTTCCCTTTTATTGAATTTGATTAGGTTGCTCTGTATGGAATTGAACTCAATGCTGGTTGGTGACTGGAGTTCATATACCTGCCTAGCAAACACGTGACGAGACAATCTCTGACAGACGAACAGGCGCGTATGTAAGGGGATGGCGCACATGACCCTGGCCATGCGCATTTTGCCGTTTCAATCACACAGATCAGCATACAACATATAACTTGTTAAAGGTGCAAGGAATATTCTGTGTGAGGCAGCAACAGATTCGAGTTACTTTGGTTTCGAAATATTCAGCAGCTTACCTGCACTATTACTGTGAAATTGAGTAACAGGTTGGTATTTCAAGGGTCAAGAATAAATAATTTTTCTTTTCAAAAGCAAAATGTATATTTTCATTTGCCACTAATAGGACATAAAATAGTATCTTCACACCTTAAGATTAAAAATGTATCCCCTGAACAATGAGTTGAGATGCTCATGCTAGTATCCCTGAATTCGCCCCAGACGAATCCATCCACGGTGGGATACTCTGTACCTCGTAGTTGTTGTCGTCGTGTGTGGTGGATAGTCAGCGATCACTTTAATATATGCAGGAATTACTTAGCAAGCATTTGACAGCTTTAATTATGTTTCACTGAATCGAACTCAACGTACACGATGATTCTGTTTGAGTTTGAGGTGAAATGCCTGAACAGTTAACAACAGCACAGTGCTCAGCAGCATCTCAAAATGAACACTAGTTGACGTTCAAAGGTGGTCTGAATGAGCAATCTGCCCTCCATTCAGCAATACGTGGGATAAAGGAAATGAGATGGTATACATTACATCTTCTTCGACTGACTGTGAATTTAATAAAGTAGTATATCAGTTTCCTGTGTATATTCACACGGTATAATAATAATAAGAAATCTTAATGATTCATAAATAGTTCGCGATCTCATTTGTGAAGGCGTACTACACATGTTGAGTAAACAAATATAGCCTGATTGATCAAAATTGTTACTCCTTACCGTATGTGAATAGTTGGGGAGCACCTGTGTTTATTTTTAGAATGCGGGTTTTCTTTAAAAGGAAAGTATGCTTTGGGTCTCACTGATATACAACTGGGTCGCTACTATGTTCTTTGACTCTTTATTTCATTTGAAATTCAAGCAACGTGTAATTTAGCTATGATCTATTGAATGTCAGCACTTGAACTAAGGTGAATAGGACTTTGATGGGTTGCGAGTCGTGATGTGTGGTCCTCTGCTCTTAGGTGTACAGTGAATAGGTTTACTTATGCTATTAGCCGCGTAATATGGCTTATACATAGATAATTCAGGATGGGATGGGATTCCATCTTTTCACCCCATTATTATGATCAATAGATGCGATATTAGTGGTCCGCCTACTGCAAATCTAAATATAATTTCATTTCATTTTCACTATGCATTTCTGAGACGCCCACCAATTGACATGTTAAAGGATTAGAACTCATTTTGGGGGACACAAATGCTATTTGAATGTATTGCATTTGCAACATATATAGCCGCTAGTTTCTTGGGTCACCGACGCATCTAGCTGTATCAGACCTTCCACGCTTTGATCTATCTATATTGAGACTAGGCCTACTTACACACTTACATATAGCATAGCCTAGAAATAATGGAGTAAACGTATATGCCAGAAGAAACAATTGATGCACCATACACTCCATGTATGCATAATATTTACACACGACATAAAATATGTGTTACTTTGTCACATTCGACATGTCATCCACAGCATCGCTAGCCTGCTTAGGGCGCCGTTAAGCGTAGATTGAATTGTGCAGACATTACATGGACTTAATGCATGCTGGCATAGGGCATTTGATTATGTCCAAACACATAGAGCTTACCAGGTGTGCATTGATTTGTCATAGGTCGTTGACACTACCAAGCAATCAAAGGTTCTTATAACACTAAATCGCCATGGATGGGATAAGGATAAACCACTGTTCACTTGTTTCTTCGCTGTAACCACGGCATTTGTACGCCAACACGTCCAATGATCCTATCCATCAGTATCCATGCTATAAATATCCTAATCGAAATGAAATATTGGAGAACGATATCAAATGCATCGCTAATGGAGGCAAAGAAACGGATATTTGATATAAATGAATGGTGCGGCTCTGACAATATTCATTCTAATGTAAGTTTATGTGCCCAAACCCATGTGATTCCCAACGCAGATGTATGTATAAGGCTCTCCAATCCATAACCATTCTGTCAGTAACAGAGCTCAAGTGTGGAATTAAGTTTCCATGTCTATGCCCACTGCATGACCAAATATGGCCCGTAGTTAGTGGTCGGACAGTCAGTCAGTCGGTTATATTGGTCAGTTGGTCAGTCGGTTATATGGCGACTACTGTTGACAGGCAGAGTGTAGTCAGTCGGTCGCTTAGTCTGCCGGCCAGTTGGCGGTCAGTCGGTACGTATATACCGAACAGAGTTAAACCTGTTTCTAGCCTATGAAGTGGCTACTAAAGATGGTGGTCAGCTAAGAAATATTTGTTAGCATATGGAATGTCTTCTGGGACCACAAGATGGTGGTTCTATAAGAAATTTGTTTATTGGACCACAAAGAAGCACTGCCCCCTAGCTCAATCTGTCATATGATTTGTGAAATAGGTTTAGTAGGAGATAGTTCCAGAAAGTCTCCATGTCCTTGTTGATCTCTCAATAGATTAGGCATGTGACATGTAGCACCATAGCACAGCATGTAAAGAAACAAAGGAAGGAAGGACGAAAGAAAGGAATGGGAGGGGTATCGAGGGGGAGATAGAGAGAGAGAGAGAGAGAGAGAGAGAGAGAGAGAGAGAGAGAGAGAGAGAGAGGGGGGGGGGAGGGAGAGGGAGAGAGAGAGAGAGAGAGAGAGAGAGAGAGAGAGAGAGAGAGAGAGAGTGTGTGTGTGTGTGGGAGTGGATAGGCGAGAGATCATAAGAGCGGATGCTCGTGAGAAGAAGAGGAAGAAGAAGAGGAAGAAGAAGAGGAAGAAGAAGAAGAGGAGGGGGAGGAAGAGAAGGAGGAGATGAGCACAACAGACCGACAGACAGACGGGCGGGCGGGCGGGCGGGCGGGCGGGCGGGCGGGCGGGCGGGCGGGCGGGCGGGCAGACATAGTCAGAGAGAGAGAGAGAGAGAGAGAGAGAGAGAGAGAGAGAGAGAGAGAGAGAGAGAGAGAGAGAGAGAGAGAGAGAGAGAGAGAGAGAGAGAGAGAGAGAGAGAGAGAGAGAGAGAGAGACGTGATGGGTGAGTAGGAGAGGTTGAGAAAGGACCGAGGGGTATTAGAGAAATGAGAGAAAGGGTAGGAAGGAAGAGGGTCAGGAATGATGAACGAGAGATGGAGAGAGCATGAGAGAGAGAGAGAGAGAGAGAGAGAGAGAGAGAGAGAGAGAGAGAGAGAGAGAGAGAGATAGAAAGAGAGAGTTGTGATTTTATATTGATTTTTCCATAATTGAAAACAGAGAAATGGATTAATTTATATATCGAGCAAATGCCAGTTTGTATTCCTATTGTTTTCTCGTGTTTTTCTAATAACTCCAAGTACAGACTGACAAAGACCGAAATGTGAAGACAAGATTTGCCTGGAGATAATAACCTATCAGTGATACAGGACAGTATTGCTTTATCATGTACATATTCCTTTCACCAAACTGGCGGGAAATAATTACCATCGATTCTGTCTATCAGCGCACGCATGAAGCATTGTCAAACCTGTCCATAACGGTCTCTTGTTTGGAGTTAAATAATAATAATAATAGTAATAATAATAATAATAATAATAATAATAATAATAATAATAATAATAATAATGCACGACATCCTAAGGGTGGTCGCAGGCCTTTCAGAACCACCACCATCTTGTCCCAAACGCTTTCAACATGTATTAAGCGCCCGCGTGTCTTTAGTGGCCAAGGTATTGAGGGCACATACAGTGTCGGATACAGACATGTTTTGCTGCTTTAGTCAGTAGGAAGACTCGGAACAAGTACGGATTTTGTCTCTAGGCTGGTGGGCATAAAGATATATCTACTTTTTTAACGCTGTTTGTGAAAACAATTGCTATCTAGGTTGGCAACAGCTTGCAGAAACTACATTTTCAGAATCAATACTTCTTAGCATTTAGCTTGGTGCAATCATTCAGGCTGACAGCTGTGCCATGGTTAGATTGTGGTTTATGCCGTCAACACCTCCATACAAGAACGAGTAGAGAAATTTTATGTATGATTTTTCCTGTCTCCAATTATCAAGTTATTGACGTTGTGCCGTTATACATTCGGAGTCTCAGACACACTCGATTTTCTCAAATAAATTTGATTTGTTATTCCATTTCGTGGAATTCTTGCAAAAACGTCTACTCAGATAATTATATCTTTGGATCTAAGAAGCCATCATAATATTGGTGTGCATGGCATTGAAATGCCAGCGCAGTTATTACAGCAGTCAGACACACTCCTGTAAGACAAGCGATCCATATAGAGCGCAACATTTTACATATGAGGGTTTTCACAAAAGGTTCTTGGACTAACTATGATGGGAAGAGCCATTGCTATGAAACATGGCCGACTAATAATGGGATATTGCATCGGCTGAAAGAGCCAAAGCTGTTTATAGCACTCACCTATGCTGTAGTGGTTATGCAATAAAGTAGCTCATTTAAATGGACGGTTTAAGATCACAGCCGGCTTCATGTTGTCCCAAACGCCATTTAATATTGTAAAACAATATGAAGCAACAGCGTATTTAGTGATCACTGTTCTGTGGTCCCTAGCGTATCTTTTGGCTTTACAGATGACTCAGACAGCAACTGTAGCAAAAAGTCGTTCAGTATTCTACACAAAAAGCGATAGGGCTACGCTCAAATTGGCATGTAGCCAAATATAATAAATTTAAATTTAAACAGATTAACACGACTGTAACTTCTTCTCCACGACCGTAGCATTCTCTCGCCACTGTTATGATTATAAAAATGCACTCTTTGCTGTTACAGCCGTATGCCCCTCTCTCCGTGGTTACGACTGTGTCCTCCTCTTTCCGTGGTTACGATTGTTGTCTCCTCTTTCCGTAGTTACTATACTTTTGCCACCTCTTTCCGTGGTTACGACTGTTGCCTCCTCCCTCCGCGGTTAAGACTGTTGCCTTCTCTCTCCATGGTTACAATCGTTTCCTTATCTCTCCATGTTTACAGCTGTTGCCTCCTCTCTAAATGGTTTCGACCATTACTTCTTCTCTCCGTGGAGTAGTATAATATATAGGGCTGCCAAAACAGAGGGTGGAAGGAGCCACAGATCGCAGATCGGCAGCTACAGGAGGTATCGCGGATCAGCAGCTACAGGAGGGAGGTGGGCTGTCAAAACAGAGGCTGATGTACAGTAATTATGCGCATACATTCCATACATTCTAACTCAGGGTTGTGTCCTGAGAAAATATGCGATGCGCCTAAGCACACAAAATAGTTAACGCTTAAAACACTATCTCGCTGTTGTTATCTGTTAGATGTAATATGCCAATTATCAGTAGGTCTGCGGCTAATAACTAGGACATAACGTCTTATCTAGGCGGTGTTATAGCGTAGACCACTAATGATTGAATGTCTGTCTGTATGTCTGTCTGTCTGTCTGTTCTGTTCTGTTCTGTTCTGCCTGTTTAGTGGTCTGTCTGTATGTCTGTATATAGTTGTCTTGCTCAACGCAGTAAAAAGTGGGCGTTTTATCTGGAGGACATGGAATATTTTCAACCGCTCAGAGCTTCTCCAGATATAACGGCGCTTCTCAAGAATATTGGCATCAGGTTTCTAAATAAGAATTTATAGCGAGATTTGAGCCAACAACTTTAACAGAAATAAAAATATGTCTCGGCCATACATGCACTAGAAAAATGCCCTAGATTTTAGCTGATAACCCGTGTTATCACCCAATTATAGAGACACACCTCAATTGTTATAGGCCTATTAAATGTAAATAATACAGTATTGCCAGATAGTAGTGGTTATGAGCCTTCGTCATAAGGGTTACTGTATAACAGTATACTGAGTACTGGATGCGCTCAGTGAACACACACACACACGCGCACGCACGCACGCAAGCACGCAAGCACACATGCGGCAGTGGGACACGTTATTCAGGGTCGAGGAACTTCTTCAGAAACTTGAGGAACTTCTTGAGGAACCTGAGGAACTCCTTGAGGAACTTCAGAAACTTCTTGAGGAATGAGGAACTTCAGAAACTTCTTGAGGAATTTAATGAACTTCATGAGCTTCTTGAGGAACTTCTTGAGGAGCTTCAGAAATCTCTTGAGGAATTTAATGAACTTCATGAGCTTCTTGAGGAACTTCATAAGCTTCTTGAAGAACTTCATGAGCTTCTTGAGGAACTTCTTGAGGAACTTCTTGAGGAACTTCAGAAACCTCTTGAGGAATTTAATGAAGTTCATGAGCTTCTTGAGGAACTTCATGAGCTTCTTGAGGAACTTCTTTAGAAACTTCTTGAGGAACATCAGAAACTTATTGAGAAACTTCATGAGCTTCATGAGGAACTTCAAGGGCTTCCTGAGGAACTTGAGAATGTTTCTGAAACCCTATCCAGTGAGGATCAGATGCTATGACTCTCTTCTTCTTAAACTTCTCACGTTTTTCAGGGTCGAGGAACTTCGTCAGAAGCTTGAAGAACTTCTTCAGAAGCTTTAGGAAATTCTTCAGAAGCTTGAGACTCACTTGGCAGAATGCTAAAGTGCCTACCATCTGCACCATGGCATGTTCACAGGTGACACAGAGGATCTGGTTCCGCATCACCTGCCTTAATAACAGCCTGCGTTACTGACCACCTAGCTGTATCTGATGAGAGCTATGGTAGGTGCTGACCTGTCTTTAGTGATCACCTATCTTTAGAGATGGAATCGTCGTGTGCTCAGGCTGAATACCAGCAGTGTCAGTAGTATAGCCGGTAGTAGAAAAATACCACCTTCCTCCACAGACAACCATTCCATGATCCGCGACTCCCGCCGCCCTCTCAATTCCTGAGGCATAGGAATTTGAGTCATGGGCCACACAAATACATATTAGAGACGGAATAGTGCTCTATGTGCGCTCAAGCTGAATACCAGTGGGGTACGATACAGAAACCTTGGCATAGCCGAAGTACAGTACTGTCACGCCTACTGTGCGAGTGCCCACTCACTCTCTGAGCAGGTTCCTAACATAAAAGGTGAGCTGGTTGCCATCGTTAGCTGGAATGTTCTTACCACTGAAGTAGGCACAGGCCGTCCGGCTGTTCGAGCACCGACTGCTTTAGTTCCTGGTCATTCTCATCATGCCAGATGTGAAGTCGTGGAGAGGTCATAGTTACTCCATCAAGATGTTCAGTGTACACCCGAAGGAACAGCTCATTCTGCATCATGGCCGGGTTCATGTGTGTGTTCTCGAGGAGGGAGAAAAGTGGCACTGCAACAGGCATTTCTATGTCTGGCTGTAAGTTGAATTTTGTGAAACCTTCATTACATCCGATGGCATAGGATCCTTTCCCCTTCGCATAATAGGAAGGTCCACAAGCTAGAGGAGCCAGGACTCGATACTCATCGTTTATGTAGGTGGTGTCTAAGGTTGTGTTGTTCCGCACAATCTCCCACCTGTTCACCATCTGCGGGAGCTCAACATCTTTCTCCTGAGTGCTCTCGAGCATAAACTTGAGCGTCATGCTCCTAATTTCGTGGATCTGTCCCGAGATTGCGAAGTCGATGTACTTCCCAGCAGTGGAGAGAGGGTTCGCATCATGGATAATAGGTCGAATGACTGTCAGACAGTCCCTTCGAGGTTTGGTGTGGTGCGAGGCCACAGGTTCAACTGCCCCATCTGGATGCTGTACATACAGCTGCATTGTGCTATATACAGATTTAAACGGCGATGTTTCTCCAGCAGATCGTCTTTGGAGGGCAGAAACGCAGCACCACTTCCTCCACCTGGAGAGCTTATTTCAAGTAGACATCCTCCAGATCGTAAGCGCTCACTTGTGCTTCTGTCCTTCCAACAGGTTGGCGTCATTCCGACAAGGTAGGCAGTGCCCCGTGATACTCGATGGGCTCGGAATGGACACCAACTGGTAGCACATATCTCTTATCATAGTAGGCGGAGAGACCAAGTTTTTCCTGTTCATACGTCACCATACCCTGGTTGTGCAGACGGAGGCCTCGATTGGTGGCTCTGTCCACTACACCATGGAGGGTGCTGTAGAACCTCTGCCAGGAGATGTCATTCTGCCGTTTAGACATTCCCTTGGTCGAGCATATTTCACTTGCAAGTTTCTGCTGTTCCAGCGGTCTGTATTCTCCACGTAGTAACACTTGGAGCAGAGAGCATTACCACGAGTGCCTTCGAACTCGAGCTTGAACAATCCCGGATTGCGGTTAGACCATTTGTCCCATGCCATACCAGTCCCGTTTGCAGGCCTCATACTCCATTCGCATCTCTGGGCGTATCACCTCATCGAGGTTGGAGCCTGCTATGGCGATATAGGCAGAATCGGTGTCCATCTGCAGGTACTCGAATCTGTCACAAGCTACGTAGCAGTCGAGGAAGGCATAGAAGAACTCCAGCATTCGCAGCTTCGCCAGCTCATATACTGCTATACCCACCTGGAAGGGGCGACGAATGGTGATTTTAGCCTTACAGCTCTAGATCCTCGAACCGTGCGCTATACAGGGCTTTGCCTACTGCTCGTTCATCCTTAGTGAAGCTTGTGTTGGTATGACGTTCTAATGCCTCAATCAGCTTCCCATATGCACTGTTGCCGAGGAGTTTGAAGAGATCAGCCAACAAGGCTTTACTTTTGTCAACATCCCTGGTACGACGTGCCTCAGTAACAGAGTCTACAAACCATTCAAAAGGTTTCTGTGAGGTGTAGTCTATAGTGCAATAGATAGCAGTAATCTCTAACCCGTGAGCAAGGTACCACTTGAGGGTTGGTGCATACAATACCCTCTTCTTACCAGAGAGTGCACCAACGAGCTTGCTAATTGTAGACTTTTGTCGACCTGTTTTATCAAGGTATGCAAGCATCTCTGAAGGTATAGCCTCTTTTGGGATCTCACGATTATAGAAGATGGGAGACAGCTCCTCGAACTTTGGCCATAACACTTTAGGTACCTCAATGTCGACCTCAGCAAACCCGAACCAACGATCCTCTAGCAGATCCTGCTTAAAGCATTCAATATCACTGCTTACACGCCCATCCCCACCGTCATATAGTTTCCTTACCACAAGCCATTGCTTGGGCCATGGTTGACAAATACAGGGCATTTGCATCATAACCAAGGAGACATTGACATACTCGCTTACCTTGGCGAATTCTGGTAACCCCAGACTCGTGATATCTCATGAACACAATGATTGGACCACCAACAACAGCATCCTTTAACATCTCATAAGCTTCCTTGCCTGGAGAGTAAAGGCTAATATCCGGCTCATGTTCAGCAGTACCACGACGTAAGTACTGAAGCGACACACCAGGAAGTGACACCGCATCCTTCACAATGTCAATACCTCGCTCTGTGTAGAATTCTCACATCTTCTCTAAGGCTTCAATGAATGGGCTAACATCCAAGTTGCTGTAATATCGCAACCAGTCAGCAAACGTCTTCATCCCCAGATCTCTGAAGGGCTGCTTACAAGCTTTCCACCCTGACAACTCAAGAAGGTAACCACCTTTGAGCTTGGACCACCACGTAGGGTAATTAGGTAGTCCAGGATCGTCAAGCTGCTCAGGTGAGTCGAACCATTCATAAGGTAACCAGCTCTTCTGTTGCGTGCAACCGTAGGCTTTGATCAATTTCTCATAAGCAACTCCTGGGCCGAGGTAGTTGATTACATCGAGAAACCTCGATTCAGGCATAATGAGGAATATTGTCTGGCTAACCTTCTTGGCGACTTTCACCATTCCTTTGGACGAAGTAGTAGGTTGATCCACGAAGTACTTCTTGATGAGATTCAGGTCATACCGCCCAGAGTTGAACCCGAGCACAGGCACCTGGTCACACCACTCATTGATAAGTCGCTGCTGTCGTTTTGGTAACTTGTCCAAGTCTGCTGGTAGATACTGTGACTGAACCCTTGCACGGATTGTGGAGGCCCGTAGTTGGATCTCCTGCATGAACTCTGAGATCAGCACATTGGAGTTAGCATTGCAGAGGTGAGTTGGTGAGCTCGCGCTACCGTCTAAGGAGCAGCTGACTGACACTGAGATTGGTATGTGGGCACTCACGATCGTGAGACTCTCTGTAGGGTGGGTCTTGATCCCATCTAGAAGGGCTTCAAAGTCATAGACAATAAAGTGTGGGTATGGTACTGTCCGCACATGGGTGTGGACGCTTGGACAGCATTTTATACAGCACTCCCACCGTACCACAAGCATGCGTCCAGATGCTCTCAGTTTCTCGTCTCTCGCGACCATCTTGTGGTATCTTTGATCAGCATCCCCACCTCGCTGGTGTTGTGAACATCCATGCCAGTGACAGCCATGAAACTGGTATACTGCGTCAGTTGTCGGATCATAACCATCTACGGGAGGCGCCTCGATCCAACGCTCACTACCGTGACCACACTTTGCGTGGTGTATATGAATTCCATGGTTTCTCGACTCATATTCAAACCAATGAGTAGCCACGGAACTGGCCGGTTGGGATGGATAGAAGGCCATCTCGTATGGTGACTGCGGTGCCACTACCTTCTCCCCGGGGCAATCGATGGTCGTTTTCCCCCCTGTACAGCAGTCAGCATAGCGATGGAGACTACATACATGGGTGAACTGCTGTTGACAGTGCCGACAGCTGAAAGTCTGGGCCAGCTTGGAGATGTCATTAATGAAGAAGGCGTGGTGGTCATATACTCCAATGGTCATGACGCTCGGATAGAGAGCAGGTTTCTTGGTCAGATGCAAGATGCCCTCTTCAGTGGGATCATAAACACGAATCCCTGTCTTCGCAAATAACTCTACCTTGTCCAGCTGGTCTAGGGACGTCTTTGGTACGTCAGCCAAAGGCCTGTTCAGGCCATAGAACTGTTTAAGAAGCTCTCATGCAGGAGCTGTAATTCTATCAGCTCTTGCACCCTGCTGGACTGCTAGACATCTCCATAGGCACATTTTATCTTTGTAGGTATCGAGTGCCACCATTCCCTTCTTCCATCGGAGCCAGACCAGGAGAGGGCCTGTCCCTAGCAGAGGCTGGCCGTCCATGACAACCTTTACCTCAACGTTGATTGATCTTACGAAGGCCCACGTGTTATTGGGCTGATTGATATTGTCTGGGTCGAGGCGGGCTTGCTCTCTGCCCTCCACCCAAGTCTGGGTCTCTCCCAGTGTAGTCATCCAGGGACTTCCTGGAGCATTCTTGTGGAAGAGCATTATCCTACCATCCTCGATGTGGCGGATTCGATAAGTATGGGTATACCGAAGGTAGAAGGCGTTCTGAACAGTCCGCAGCTTCTCCATGATCCGACCTGTAATGTCTCCTTCTAGCCCTCTGAAGAATGTCCAGCATACTGTTCGCCATCCTCTCTCCTCTGTCTCCCTCTCACCGAGACGCTCATTGAGAATCCGCTGACCTTCTCGCCTCATACACTGAGCTAGGGTTTCAGATCTCGGTCCCCTCATTAATCGTCTTCTGATTCGGTCTAGAAGAGGTAGGCGTTCTTGTGGATGGCTTGCCATCCGAGTTGCTACAGCTTTGGCCCGTAAGCTGACAGTCGTCTCCTCATACAACTGACGAAGCTCTTGGAGCAGCAGTGCTTTCTTGTTAGGGTTCCATGAATCCTCAGAGGTGAGCGCCGGAAACCTCCCTGTCTGTTTTGCTTGGGAGAGTCACTTTATCCACTCCTCGGCAAGGGCGGGGAGTCACTTTCGCCACTCCTCGGCATTGGCGTGTGCAATCATCTGGAGCAGGGCGGCTTTGCAGGCCTTAGAATACCCTCTAAGACCGAATTGCTTTGCCATCACTCGAAGCTGTGTTACAGTAACCATGATGCAAGGTCTATATTTTAGATCTTAAACATTTCTGACCACCATCACTCGAAGCTGTGTTACAGTAACCATGATGCAATGACTATATATTAGATCTTAAACATTTCTGACCATCTTCGGGGTGCCTATGTAAGAGTTGTTCTCTCAACTGCGTGGCATGGTGCGCTTAAGTACTTCCATAACTAAACTGAACTTTCTCCTGGCACAGAAAATTCAGTTGAGGGAGGTGGGGGCTCATTCCTAGACTCTGACCCTCAGTGGGTAGAGTTTAAGCGACAGGCTTCTGACGAAACTGATGAAGCTTCTCAAGGTTCTGACGAAGTTCCTCACGCTTCTGACGAAGGTCCTCAAGCATCTGACGAAGTAGCAGACTGCGGACGTAGTAGCGGAGACCACGCAGCCTTCTGATCTCAAATGCGTGGCATGACGCGTTTAAGTTCTTCCATAACTAAACTGAACTTTCTCCTGGCACAGACCTTCTTGTAGTTCATTCTGTTGGAATGTTTACGACACCCCCCCCCCCCCACCGCATGCTTTACATAGTCCACAGTCTGTATAAATACATGCCCCGCATCCTCTGCATGGCTTTGGCTCAACAGCAGCCTTCTGAAACTGAGTATTGTGTGTCGCACAATATTCTCCAACACAGTTCCTTAAGCATCGAAAAGGCTTACCTTGCATAAGCCATTTGCATGTATTATAATGCATGTTTGATAAAGTCTATATCGATGATCTTAAACCTTGGGCTGATGGGTGTGGTTCAGTAGGGCCTGGGTATCTTGTATGTATTTGTGTGCCCCATAACTCAAATTCCTATGCCTCAGGAATTGAGAGGGCAGTGGGAGCCGCGGATCACGGAACGGTTGCCTGTGGTGGGAGGTGGTATTTTTCTACTACCAGCTATGCTACTAGTGTGCAATACACAAACATTGGCATAGCCAAAGTACAGTACTGGCATGCCTACTGTGCGAGTGCCCACCCGCTCCCCAAGCAAGTTCCCAACATAAAAGCTGAGCTGGTTGCCATTATTAGGTTAGATGTTCTTACCTCCGAGGTGGTACTGACCCTCAAGTGCCATCTCCAGATCCTCGGGGCCACTGGTTAGATGCTGTACGGCATACAACTTCATCTCCTGTTGATAGAGACAGCAATCAGCCCGATTGTGTAGCTCACCGAGAAGATTCGTCCAAGCCACGATGAAGTCATATGCCTTACTGCATCTAACCAGTGGCCCCAAGGATCTGGAGATGGCATTTGATGGTCAGTACCACCTCAGAGGTAAGAACATCTCATCTAATAATGGCAACTGGCTCAGCTTTTATGTTGGGAACTTGCTTGGGGAGCGAGTGGACACTCGCACATTAGGCGTGACAGTACTGTACTTCGGCAATGCCAAGGTCTGTGTATTGCACACCACTGGTATTCAGCTTGAGCGCACGTAGAGCATGATTCCATCTCTAAAGATAGGTGATCACTAAAGACAGGTCAGCACCTACCATAGCTCTCATCAGCTACAGCTAGGTTGTCAGTAACGCAGGTTGTCATTAAGGCAGGTGATGTGGCACCGGATCCTCTGTGTTACATGTGAACATCAGCTACAGCTAGGTGGTCAGTAACGCAGGTGGTCATTAAGGCAGGTGATGCGGTACCAGATCCGCTGTGTCACCTGGGAACATGCTAGAGTCTGCCATGATGCAGATGGTAGGCACTTTAGCGTTCTGCCAAGTGAGTCTCAAGCTTCTGACGAAGTTCCTCAAGCTTCTGAAGAAGTTCTTCAAGCTTCTGAAGAAGTTCCTCGAGCTCTGACGAAGTTCCTCGACCCTGAAACACGTGAGAAGTTGCAGAAGAAGAGAGTCATGGCATCTGATCCTCAGTGGATAGAGTTTCAGAAACATTCTCAAGTTCCTCAAGAAGCGCATGAAGTTCCTCAAGAAGCTCATGAAGTTCCTCAAGAACCTCGTGAAGTTCCTAAAGAAGCTCATGAAGTTCATGAAATTCCACAAGAAGTTTCTGAAGTTCCTCAAGAAGTTTCTGAAGTTCCTCAAGAAAGTCATGAAGTTCATTAAATTCCTCAAGAACTTTCTGAAGTTCCTCAAGGAGTTCCTCAAGAAGTTCCTCAAGAAGCTCATGAAGTTCCTCAAGAAGCTCATGAAGTTCATTAAATTCCTCAAGAGATTTCCGAAGCTCCTCTAGAAGTTCCTCAAGAAGCTCATTAAATTCCTCAAGAAGTTTCTGAAGTTCCTCAAGAAGTTCCTCAAGAAGTTCCTCAAGAAGCTTATGAAGAGGTTTCTAAAGAAGTTCCTCAAGAACTTCGTCAAGTTCCTTAAGTTTCTGAAGACGTTCCTCGACCCTGAACAACGTGTCCCGCTACGGCCTTTGTGTGTGTGTGTGTGTGTGTGCGTGCGTGCGTGCGTGCGTGCGTGCGTGCGTGCGTGCGTGCGTGCGTACGTGCGTGCCTGTGTGCGTACGTCGTGGGTGCGTGCGTGCGTGCGTGCGTCGGTGCGTGCGTGCGTGCGTGAGTGTGTGTGTGTGTGTGTGTGTGTGTGTGTGTGTGTGTGTGTGTGTGTGTGTGTGTGTGTGTGTCCACTGAGCGCATCCAGTACTCAGTATACTGGTATACAGTAACCCTTATGACGAAGGCTTATAGCCACTACCATTTGGCAATACTGTATTGTTTACATTTACTAGGCCTATAACTGAGGTGTGCCGCTATAATTGGGTGATAACACGGGTTATCAGCTAAAAACTAGGGCATTTTTCTAGTGCATGTGTGGTCGAGACATATATTTTAATTTTTGTTAAAATTGTTGGTTCAAATCTCGCTATAAATTCCTATTTAGAAACCTGATGCCAATATTCTTGAGAAGCGCCGTTATATCTGGAGAAGTTCTGAGCGGTTGAAAAAATTCCATGTCCTCCAGATAATGCCCACTTTTTACTGCGTTGAGCAAGACAACTATATACAGACATACAGACAGACCACTAAACAGGCAGAACATAACAGACAGACAAACAGACAGACAGACAATCACTAGTGTGCTACGCTATAACACCGCCTAAATAAGACGTTATGTCCTAGTTATTAGCTGCAGACCTACTGATAACTGGCCTATTACTTCTAACAGATAACAACAGCGAGATAGTGTTTTAAGCGTTAGCTATTTTGTGTGCCTAGACGCATCGCATATTTTCTCGGGACACAATCCAGAGTTAGAATGTGTGGAATATATGTGCATAATTACTGTACAGCGGCCTCTGTTCTGACAGCCCACCTCCCTCCTGTAGCCGTCGATCCGTGATCCGCTGCTCCTACCACCCTGTGTTCTGGCAGCCCTATATATTATACTACTCGTGGTTACGACTGTTGCCTCCTCTTTCCGTGGTTACAACTATAGTCTCCTTTCTCAGCTGTTATGCCTATTGCCGCCTCTCTCCATGGTTACGACCGTTGCCTCCTCTCTCCATGGTTACGACTGTTGTGCCTCCTCTCTCCGTGGTTACGACCGTTGCCTCCTCTCTCCATGGTTACGACCGTTGCCTCCTCTCTCCATGGTTACGACTGTTATGCCTCCTCTCTCCATGGTTACGACTGTTGTGCCTCCTCTCTCCATGGTTACGACTGTTGTGCCTCCTCTCTCCGTGGTTACGACTGTTACCTCCTCTCTCCGTGGTTACGACTGTTACCTCCTCTCTCCGTGGTTGTGACTGTTTCCTCCTCTCGTCAGCTCGCTTTGTGTGGAACAGGGCCAGGATGCAAACTTTGCCATGTCCTTCTGTCAGCTACAACTATTGCTTCATCGCCCATACGAAGCCATATCTCTTATCCCACTTTTTCCACTGTCATCATCCATGTTTCTCTTGGTCTTTCCATTTTTTCTTTCCATGACCATGTCTGGGTGACACGACAATTTGCTTCTGCCACCATCCTTAGTACATGTCTGATCCACGTCCATCTTCACTTACTCGATGATGTCGGCTGACCTTATTCTTCTACTTCTCTAGTCAGTTGTTGTTTTCATTGGCCGAAACATCATTAGAATCCTTCTTGGGCACTTGTTCTGGAAAGTCTCATCTCGTTCTGTCATCCTCCAAATAGGTTTCGTTTCTATAAAGTAGCAATGCATCACGATTTCGTATTTAAACCTTCTGAGTCTTCTTGCTGCTGTACTGACTGTTTCAAACTTCATACCTTGTTAAACTTGTTGAATGCTGCCATTGCCTTTCCTGTTCATAATTTGATGACACAGTCGGCGCCTCCTCTATTCTTCCGTGTTGCTTGGAGGTAGACAAATGTGTTTACCTCTTCAACCACATCTTTTCCATAGTTGACAGGTTCTTAGTTTATTTTATGGATTCAACGGTATCAATTTCTTTTTCCAATCATTGATTTTGAGCCCGGCTTCACGTCCGTATCTTTGAATTTAGTTTACTTTTATTTGCACGTTAGAGAATCTACTTTATATTAGGGAAAGAATGTTCGCACGGTTAATGTCTTATTGGTTGGTAATCATCTTCCATCTGATCTCCGTGGGCTCACCTCTCAATGTGCGCCCTATGACTCAGTCGCAAAAAGGAACAAGGAATCTGATATCATACAGACTTCTTTCGCACCCTAGAGTACCAAGCCATATATGCATCGCTCTTCAGTCCAACAATACACGCCAATAATTCTAGTATATACGTTCACACAAGTTTAAGAAAACGTGCGTATAAACTCGAGTTCTATTCTATTACTTAACTGTTTAATGATATTAAATAGTGCCTCTACCATTCATAAAACCATATTTCTCTCGTCTCATCGCTCCATCTATACTCCCTTACTTCACTATCACTCTGCCCTCTCCTTGGTATTGACATAAGTGTGATGATACCTCGTCAGTTACTGTACTGCCTCACAGTGTAGAAGACAAATATCTCAATTTTAAAAGTAATTCCTCAGCCTTCAAACTACAGCATACTCTTTTTAGATAACTATTATTGTTCGGCATCTCGCCAATAAGGGTGAAAGGTGTATGCTAAACGAATGCAAACGTGTTCTTGCCTTTTATATTAGCTAACTTCCATAACGGCCTTCCCGGTTAGGCTAAGAACCTTTTGTTACCCGTATATTCTGATTCTATAGCTTTAGCACAAACCAATTATGTGAGAATAGCATACACATGCACTACACATGCCAATATAAGACATACAAACAAACCACAGAGACATGTATTTACAAATATATGATATCAACCGTTTTCTCCATTCTTATCTACTTAACATCTTTCACGTTTCTCTTGTTGCTTTCATTGGTCGAAACATCATTAGTATCTTTCTGGGGCACTTGTTCTGTGCCAACTTGTGGTTTATAATGGTAAAACCGGCCATTACTTTCTCTGCAGTTGTCTTGAGGAATGTCTATTTGCAGGTTAAGAGAAGAGTATTTTTTTTTTAATTTACCAGACAGTCATTCCATTGACAAATTTTCAAAAATAGTCTTCTCTTGGCCTGTAAATGGACACAAACAAAACAAAATTTAGAATCTATTGAGCTTTAACGCTTTAATCGTCAAACCGGTCAAAACACCTCTTAAAAACGATTTTCCTAAATTCCAGTTATAAACTTACAAAATAACAGTCTTCTCTTGGCCAGCAAATTGTCATTCACTGGGCACAGATTTCGACTTGTTGGAAAACTCTTGACACATTAAAGGCTTAATTGATAAAAGTCGCATTTTGAGCGCTTTAAGGCGCGGTTGACGCACGAGGGCTAAAGATTACTTCATGGCTTCTTGTAAAATTATTAATTATTCTGTGTGAATTGTCCTCTGTGTGTTATCGGTAATAGCGCGATCAAATAGATAACTGAGATTTAAAATACAGCTCTAAAATGGTTTAAAAGGTGCCAATAGTTTGCCTTAGTATCAGCTATCACTGGGAAGGACTTCGCTTAGATGTGTCATAGGTGATATGGCTTTTGTACCAATTGTTTTATTACTGTTTAAGGGAATTGGTCGTATCCATACTATTAAGATTTCCCAGTGATAATAATAATACAGCCATAAAATCAGTTTGAGACTCAAAAAGCTAATTCATGTGCATGTGACCATGTATTATTGTGACCAGTTAGAGACAGGTTTTACTTATATTAACACTTTGGCCCTTCCAGGCCAGAACGACAAATTCGTATGGTATAAAAGTATTATGTTGAATATTTTGAAAGCAATTTGACTGGAAGCTCCACCCACACCACGCTCGTGTTGGGATCGATCGATTCGTGAGCTCCCTGACTATCAATTTCCAGAAAACTATACAGGCAAGTTGTTGAATATTTTGCAACTGGTTTGGCAGCAACGGCTCTCAGTCAAATTAGTTACAAAATATTCAACAGCACGTTTATTAAATAGCAAAGACGTACAATTCGTATAACGTGTCGGACTATTAAGCGTTTAAGACTGACTAAATCGAACCATTCATGGCGTCATGATTATGACGTCATCATACACGTGACGCAGTTGATCGTAACGTTATATGACGTCATGTGATGGGCGGATAACCTGAAAAGTTCCATCGTTAAAGCGCGTGTTTCAAACGGAGATTCAGCTATCTTAAAACATCGATCGATACGATTCGATTGAACAGCCTGAATGAACCACAGCTCACAGCCTAACTGCACACTCGCCCATTTCCGGATTGAGATTGACACGCGTTGATCTCTGACTCAAAGTCACCAAGTGACTCAATGATTTCTCATTTACAGCGATGATTCAAATCAAATTTACTGTAGTCGTGTCTCGTTGAAGAGAACTCTATTACAAATATGCAACCCCGCCCCACCCCCACCCCGTGTACCTCTCCTGTGCTCATTTAGAAACATGGAATTGTCTAATATGCTATTATTATGGAAACTAGAATTTAAATCTGTCACAAAAGACCCGCTTTGCCGATGCTAACAGATAGCAGTGTGATTGAAGCGTCATTTAAAATTCCTATGTTGCGTGCTATGTTATACTTGAAACATACTTTAACCCTTTAGTGACTAAATTTGTTCCTGAAAATTAAAATATTTGCTTTTTGAATTTCCATTTGCAGGCCAAGAGAAGACTATTTTTGAAAATTACGACTGGAATGACTGGCCCGGTTATCGGGTCAGACATTCCAGTTGTAAATTTTCAAAATTAGTCTTCGCTTGGTCTGCAAATGTACATTCCTCTAGACCACTAAGATGGCCGGTTTGGGCCGGTATCGTCACTAAAGGATTAAATGACCTGATAAACCGTTCGTTGATTAATTTAGCTGCATCAACCAGTTCAACAAAGCTCTATGGTACCCTTCACCCACTAGCGGCGACAGGTTTTAACATTGGTGCCTTATACATAAAAAGTAATTCAGTATTTGAATCAATTGTTTCATTGTTAGCTTTGTTGATTTTAATTTCTTTCAAATTTAGTCAGTGGTGGTCCAAAGTAATTTCCCTCCAATTAACGGTGCATAGCCATGGTAAATGTTAAGTGCGTGGATTCTCAAATGAAAATAAAAGCATTTTACTCCATGCCACTATGCCTAACCATGTCATTTATGTATATATTAATATCATTACATGACTGGCAAAACTGGATGCATAATCGACTATATTGTATTTATCAATAAATACGCTTATTTTATAAAAACATCAAGGTGGTTAAATTCTTTCTCAGATTTTCTCATCTTAGAGGTAGATGGAAAGCGCAGAACTTCTTCTATTTTCTCTAGAATGCCATTTACTAAGATATAGCATAGCATCAATGCAGGCTTCATTGAGTAATTGATGGCAATGCGCCGTCCACCTGTTACCGCATCCTTCCAGTGCAGATATTGGAGAAATCCAGCGTTAGCTATATGCTCCGCCCATCTCTAGCTAAGCTTCACCCACGCGTTTGCCCTTGTTGGGACCGATCGATCCCTACACTCAAAATTATACAAGTAAGCTGTTGAATATTTGAAACTCTGGTAGCAACAGCGCCCAATCAAATTAGTGTCAAAATATTCAACAGAATGTTTATTAAATAACAAAGATATACAATTCGTGCAATAATGCTTAGTCCGTGATCAATTAAGCGTTCGTGACGAACTTAGTTACGGCATTCATGGTGTAATTGATTATTACTTCAGCATACACGTCACATAGTTGGTTATCACGTCATATGATTGATGGATAGACTATAATCCTCCTTTATCGTGGATGCCGTGAACACCGTGTTCGAATGGGTGGGGTGGGGGCTATCATTGACTTTTTACCAGTGGTATTCACCATTCCGGGATATCTAGTCTGGAACCTGTGGGTTCGATTGCTAAATAGTGTACTATTGTTAACTATAGTTCTCCCATCCGAAACTGTTCCGGGTTAATATGCTAGTACGTGCTGCGGGATAATAGACCAACGTTTGAACGTGAAAGATGTCGCTGTCGTGGGCAGAAGCAGTATTACAGTTTGTATATATATATACTGAGCCAAAAAGGTTTAGCAACAGTGAAGTTTGGTTTGTTGTATTAAAACTGTGCGTCCATTTATAACCAAATTTGCAGGCATGTTTCGGCAATGAAATGTATCGCTGATCATGAAGAAATGCAAATCATTTCTTGCATTTCTCGGCCGCACGCTTACTGTATGTGAAAATGCATTTTTCATGCACTGGCCCACATTGGCGGGTAGCGAAGGCAAAAATTCACCATATTGCAAAAGCAGATAACGAACGTTAACAGAAAACGCTTAAAAGTTTACCCTACCGAACATGGGCCGCCGCCCAGGGCTACCCGAAAATCAGCGCCATGAAGCAATGGGAACACTCGCTGCTGGGCAGAGCGTTCGCGCTGTTGCTCGACATTTTAATGTTCACGCCTCAACCATTTCCCGTCTCCGCCAACGTGAGCAGGAAACTGGACATGTTAATGGCCGACCACGATCTGGCAGACCGAGAGCAACAACACCACGAGAAGACAGCTACTTAGTGACGTCATCACGACGTCACAGGTTTGAGACTGCGCCGCGACTCTCCCGTAATTTGCACACCGCTACCGGCACTACAGTGCATGCACAAACTGTGCGAACCAGACTCCATGATGCGGGACTGCATGGCCGTCGTCCACTTGTTGCTGTTCCACTTACAGGGCGTCACATCGAGAATCGGTTTGCATGGGCAAGAACTCATCAGCGATGGCGTGCTCAACAATGGAGCCACGTTTTGTTCAATGATGAGTCGAGGTTTTGCGTGGGTGTGGAGGATGGTAGGCAACAGGTTTGGCTACGTTTAGGAGAACAGTATGATGCAGCCAACATCATTCAGCACGACAGATTCGGTGGCGGCAGTGTCATGGTGTGGGCTGGAATCCATGAAAATGGCAAAACAGATCTTATTGTGATTCGCGGAAACTTAACGGCTCAACGTTACTGTGAAGAAGTTGTCGCCCCTGTTGTCATCCCTTTTATGCAGCATCATGCAGACTGTATGTTCCAGCAAGACAACGCCCGTCCTCATTCAGCTAGGGACACCAGTGATTTCCTTGAGACTAACAACGTTCCGGTGTTGGACTGACCAGCGCGATCACCGGACCTGTCTCCTATCGAACACGTGTGGGACATTCTTGGCCGTATGGTGCGTGAGAACCATCCACATCTTCACAACGTGCGGGAGCTGGAAGCTGCACTGCTCCAGGAGTGGGATGCGATTCCTCTTCGTGACATCAGGTGCTTAATTCGAAGCATGAGAAAGCGATGTACGGCGGTGGTTAATGCGCGCGGAGGTCACAACCGGTATTGACAGCTCAGTGTCATTATTTAAATTGGGCCCTTCCGTTGAATGATGCCGTGTTAAAGGCGCGATGCTAGCATTACAGTAACAAGAGACTGTTGTTCAAATTGGAAAATGTCCTATCAATTAAATAATATATTTGAATCAATTTATTGTTTTTGTTAAATAACATTTATACTCAGTGTTGCTAAGCTTTTTGGTTCCGTATATATATATATATATATATATATATATATATATATATATATATATATATATATATATATATATATATATCACTTCAGCTAATTTGCAGAGCTCAATTGCCATTGTACAAAAGGAAGCGTGTCGTAACTAAGTCGATGACACCCTATGACTCAATCTATATTGGCATTCCTGAGCAATAGAAAGCTGCTTGCATTTAAAACCTGTTATCACCTGTAATGGAATAGACCTTGCCGGTTTTAGATACCCCCCCCCCTCCATCTCTATCTAAGCTCCACCTACACCTCGTCCGTGTGGGGGTCGATCGATGTCTGAAGTCCCTGACTGTTAATTTCCAGAAAACTATACAGGTAAACTGGCAACAACAGCGTCCAGTCAAATTAGTTCCAAAATATTCAACAGAATGTTTATTAAATGGTAATGACATACAATTCGTACAACGTGTCGGACTATTAAACGCTAAAGACGGACTATATCGAGTCATTCATGATGTCATGATTATGACGTCATCTTACACGTCATATAGTTGATTATAACGTCATATGACGTAAAATAACTTGAAAGGTCCATTGAATTTAGAAACCTGAAATTACAGTAATTAAATGGACCATAAGCTGCCACTCTCATGAGAAGTGCGTCGAGTGAGATGTATCAGTTTTGAAGTAAAATTATTACCATAACCACATCAGTGCAAACAAACAAATCTAAGCTCAGTAGTCTGGATATCGTATTTATGGTGAAGCGCGTAAAGAATACGTGAGACACGACAGAAAAGGTTTTGGACTGAAAGATTATATTATTGAAAATAAATATTTACTCTCTCGGCGCTTCAATGGTAAAACCCTTGCTGGTTAAACATCATTAACGAGAATATTGTTTCTGTAAAATATTCAACCAGCTATAAACAGGAGCGTATCAGTCCTATAGGTTATGAATAAATTGTATGTATTCGAAATTTGGTTTGATATTGGTGAGAAAAAAAGCGAGTAGACATTACATTGAAATTTGTTGTATTTTTACTTTTTTTCTTAAATGAGAAGATCGTTTAATAAACGTCATGAAAGGATAAAAAAATTATCGACATATTTGCACAGTGTTGAACCTATTTGATTCTGAATATTATTAAAAAAAAATTGGTACCTAGCGAAACTGAAAGCTTGGGCTGTCATTGATAGCAACAATTTTAGCCAAATTGCTTTTTACATCAAATAACCATCATTATATTGATTTAGGCTCATATATTATACGCCATTTACAATATGCAATGTAGCTGGCGTTAAAACTGCTTGATATTTCACGAAAGCTAGAACACTTTAGACCTAGGCCTACCATAGACCCGTCTCGGCGATCTGTTCTATATAAGCCATTTTAATATTTGCATAAATGTATCATATTTGTACTTTATATATCAATTTCACACGTGGAACGCACGACTTCTGTCACGAACCGAAACATATCCGTTTGACATACACACAAACTAAATACAACATTTTGACTGCGTATCCGGTCAGAAATATTTTGTTTAATCTTTCGACAAGTAAAGTTATACAGGCCTACATATATCCTTGTGGATTAAACTATAAAATACTGACATCAATAAGTACAAGGATTGGCGCGAGATTGTATTGTGGGCTACGTCATCACCATTCTGATGCATTAACGATAACCACCACATTCCATGATGTTCCTGCAAAATCTGATTTATGTTTAACACTTTGAACTCGAAAGGATAGATTCGAAGAAGAAAATACTCATTTAAAATTTAATAAATTCTGTTGAATATTTTGAAACTAATTTGAATGGGAACTGTTGCTCCCATAGGCGGCAACTGGTCCCTGTCAAATTAGGTTTTTTAAATTTAACAGCCTAGCTGTATGGTTACCTTGAGATTGAGATTCTGTGAATTGATGTTCAAAGGGTTAAAAAGCATATGGTTTTGAAATTTGTTAAATATTGGCATAAGTAAATAACACGGAATAGCTTATATGCAATCATGCATGTCACTCAGAGGTAAGAAAGTGCATCTACTTTAGAATGTAATGTAGTTCAGTTGAAATATTTAAGCTCCGAAGTTGTGTTGGTGTAGCGACCCAATATGCAAATTGCACCGTTATCATTCGGATATTGGTCATTGCACCAATATCATTTGAAATTGGATATTGGTCCTTGCACCGTCATCGCTTGGATATTGGTCATTGCACCAATATCATTTGGAATTAGATATTCATCCTTGTGTCGATATTATTTGAGTATTGGCGCAAATATGAGATTGGATATCGATCCTGCGCTGAAAATGCATATTAGTCGTAAGCCGTTTTAAAAACGGTCCAATTCGGATATCAGTTCTTTACATTACTATGCTGAGAACAATCACTAATTTATGGTAATAGAAATTTGCATACATACAGCAAAAATATGTAATACCTGTCTTTAGCGACCACCTTATAGTGCACACGCACTAGTTACTATAGACACGTGATATGCTACTGCAAGCGTCTTGCAATTGGGTATGAATTTAGGAACTAAAGGTAATGGGTCGCGTTAAAAAATAAATATTTCGGTGACTAAATTGATTAAGGGTAATTTTTGATATGCCATTGTGACTAAGCATGTCTGTTTATATTGCAGGTGGTGCCCCTCAGAATATTGATGTTTTTTGTAATTGGCATGGAGCTCGCCAGATAGTTGCTAGCAATGGTGGACTATTGTGAAGCTTGTTTAGTAACTTAGATTGCATATGGGCGAAAAGAATGGTTGAATGTAACACGTAAAAATCTACTTGCCCTCAGAATGCTGGTCAACAATTTGGCTAATATTGTCGAGGAAACGTAACAAATCAACCCAAAATAGTGCATGGCTCAATATTTTGAAACAATCCTCAAGTTAAAATAAAAAAGATTCTGTTTCTGTAACTATTTCCCTTGATGCTCCTAAAATGCAGGTGCGCTGCCCCTCAGAATGCTGGGGGGTTTTCCTATAACATATCAAGACAACACATATTTCATGTCTATTGTCTCATCCAACCAGGTCCATACATGCCACGGCACATGGGCAGGTAATTTATGCAAATGTTTGTTTCAGAAAGAAAGTAAAAGAGCAAAATGTGCCAACAAACAATACATTTAGCATGCTAATTATGCCGAGGGTGCGTTGCCATTGCTCAGGTGCCAATTAAAGCAACATATACGTGAAAAAGTAAAGCAAATAAGTGACGCAGTGCAATATTGCCTTGAGACCAATGGACCTTTCCGGTTTTAGCTATGCCTCGCCCATCTCTAGCTAAGCTCCACCCACACCTCGCTCGCGTTGGGACCGATCGATCTCTGAACAAGCTGATTATCAATTTCCCAAAAAAAATACACAAGTAAGCTGTTGAATATTTTGAAACTAATTTGACTGGGTGCTGTTGCTGCCTAAGGCAGCAACCGTGCCCAGTCAAATTGGTTTCAAAATATTCAACAGCATGTTTATTAAATTGCAAAGAATTACAAAGACATACAATTCATACAACGTGTCGGACTGTTTGTGATTTTATGACGGTCCATATGGAACCCTTTGTGGCGTGATGATTGTGACGTCATCATGCACGCGCTGGGCTGATTATGACGTCATACGAGGTCAGATGATGGATGGATACGCTGGAAAGGTGAATTGCAGAGGTCAATGCTGCGCTCCAAACCTTGATCGAACATCCAAACCGCCATTCTTTTTAACTACCATTCAATAGCTATGTAAATTCTGGGTTTAAAATTTGCAGAAAAACTTTTTTGTCATCAAACAAAAATTGGCCATTTTGCATTTTAGCCTGCCTATACATATGCCTATCTGAATAGCATACTGGAAAATGACTGACCGGTTTTTCCTTTACTCCGACAACCTTGGCTGTTCACCTGCATTCCGAGGGTCTTCAGCATTTCAAGGGGTGCCTACCTGTATGTGTAGACATTATTCCATTGTTGGCAACGCCTAACGTATAATCGGTTTTATTCTACATAGCATGACGAAAACGGTGCAAAAATTTCTAAGAGCTGAAGATGGAAGTGAAAAATATCGAAAGGAATAATATTCAAGAAAATTTTCATTCAAGCAAGGTCCTGAAAATATCTTTTTAGCGATTAAATGACTAATCTAACATACTTAGTACGCCATCTAAGCCCCCCCCCACCCCACCTCCTCCCGACTCCCAATCCAGTAGCTATTTGAAGGTATCGGTATTATTAGAATATGTCGAACATTCCTGCTCTATCATTATTTATGTATTTCACACGAAACCGCTCTTTTTGGCTAATTCAGGAAAATATCTGTATATGACTTTAAAAGTATGCCTATATTGATGTTAGCTGCTGTTATAAGTAAGGAGGAGAATTACCTTTATATATTGGCCATGGTGAAACAGTGTTGTTATGATACATGACCAAAACACATATTGGTTGACTACGACAGGTAGCTATATGATACAGATGAAATTCATATCCTTGGCTTATTGAACTATAGATACAAGCATATGAGTATTGATACAGTTAAAGTTACAGCGCAACAATCATATATGTGTTTACTTTGCTGTTACCCTGTCCCCACCCCACCCCACGCCGACCTCCTGTGCCACCCAGAAACCCATCACATCAACCATCAATAGTAATTGAAACAACCAACCACACGCCTATAAGGAGTATCGATGGAGAAGGTATCTGGTATGATGAATGCGCAAACAGTATCGAATAGGCAAAAGTTCGCCGGGTTAGGTTTACCCAGGGACTTGGGTTCTGTTTGAATTTTCAATTATAAGCCCCGAGGAAAATGCGAAACGTGTGCTCTGAATACGCCAGGTAGTCTTTGCTCGTCCACCATTTATCGTACGAGTGTGAAAGATCCGTGAAATTGAACCGAGGGAATGCGCGAGTTTTCTCACCTTGTCCGAAGTTAACTGTCTGGCTGCTGCGCGTCACTAAAGAGCAAAATCCAGTAACTTGCTGAATAGATTGGAAACAATTTTACTGAAGGTTATTTGTGTCTTCGCCACCAAAATCTTTCAGTCAAATTGTTTTTAAAATAGTTAACCAGTCCAGATACATAACCTCTGGAATACGTCGTCCGTAAAAACTCAACAACTAGACGGTTAAAGGTCCACATTCACATCAGACTGCTTTAGACTAAAATTGTTAAAATTACATACTTTTAGAGGCTTAAATTATGTACCTCAATGTTTTGGTATATCAATGTACTAAAACGAAATAAATCTTAGCATATGATGATTTGATTCTCTATAAATTAATATTTTTAGTTGTGAAGTTTAATTAGGGAGAGATACGTGTCCCTAATTCAATTCCGGAGCTTCAATTTTTTATTAAATATGGAATGAAATCATCATATGGTAAGATTTATTTCGTTTCATTTGCATTGAGGTACATAAGTTAAGCAGTTTTAATACAGTTTTAACAATTTTATTTCCAGACATTTAGCTGAGAATGTACGTGTTCCTTTAATAATAATAATTTTCACTAGTCATGCACCATGGTAATTCATCTTTCCAGAGTATCCATCCATTATCTGATCTGGTATGACGTCATAATCAGCTCAGTGCGTCAATATCATTACGTCACAAAGGGGTCCATATAGACCGTCATCAAATCTCAAATGGTCCGACACGTTGTATGAATTGTATGGCTTTGTAGTTCTTTGCTAATTAATAAACATGCTGTTGAATATTTTGAAACTAATTTGACTGGGCGCTGTTGCTTCCTTAGGCATATTCAACAGCTTACCGTGTAGTTTTTGGGAAATTGATAGTCATGGTGTTCAGAGATCAATCGATGGCAACACGAGCGAGGTGTGGGTAGAGCTTAGCTAGAGATGGGCGAGGCATAGCTAAAACCGGAAAGGTCCATTGCAACAACAATGGACTTTTCTACTTTTAGCTATGCCCCGCCCATCTCTAGCTAAGCTCCACCCACACCACATCTGTGTTGAGATGGATCGATCTCTGAACTTCCTGACTATCAATTTCCAGAAAACTATACACGTAAGCTGTTGAATATTTTGAAATTCATTTGACTGGGTGCTGTTGCTACCTATGTCAATATGGCATAATCGTTTGCAAATTGATTTCACTGTACGTCGGTGCGTTCACTGTCCACATGGCCAGCAGCGTCAACATATTATGCATGAACTAATAAACCCTTTCATCACAAAATGCCAAATCACCAAAATCCTTTACAATTTAATAAATATTCGTTTGAGTATTTTTAAACTAATTTAACTGTAAGTTGTTGATGCAACAACAGGTTCCTGACAAACTAGTTTTAGACTATTAAACCGCGTACCTTGACAGCAAACTTGGAATTAGGAGGGGGGGGGGGGGGGTTCGGAGAATTCGGGATTCGCGGAGTTAAATTTCCTCTCTGTATTCTATTTGCGATGAAAATCATCTTTAACAAGTTAGTATTAAAATAGTTTTAAGAGGGCTGGCAAGATGATAGGGCGGGTGTTAAAAGTAAATATGTCTACGGATTTAGATACCACGGCGGAGAGCTCGTCTACGTGGGGTTTGTCAAGTTCAAGGAATCAACTGGTTCGCACACCGAGGGACCTAAATCCGTGCATAATCACCAGTTTCCTGTTTGGTGAAAATGAAAATCGGTCTTGAAGGCTGACAATCTGACATAGTCAAATTGTCTTAGACGGTCATGCTAACCCTCCTTAAATTTGTTCAAGGAAACTTTAATTTTCTCAGAGAAAGTATCGATTTACAGACCACGAGCATATATTTTTTAATAGGTGACTGAAATTAATGGCGATGTGCTCGAGAAAGTCAGTCCACTCATAAATCTTTAAAAAATGAAGTCTACTCTTGATCGGCAAATGGACAATGGGGGAATTCAGTTTTAACTAATCCCCACCCACAATTCGTTGAAAATCGCTCAATCCCTGAACTCTTTGACTATCAATTTGCAGAAAACATTACAGGTAAGCCGTTGAATATTTTGAAACTAATTTGACTGGGTGCTGTTGCCGTCTATGGCTTCCATTAACAATATAATCTACTTTAGACGGTACAAGGTATGCTTAGGAAGTGCATACCATTTTGAGTCCATAAGATAGGCATGTGTCAACCTTTTAGCACCTACGCTGGATAAAATGGCTTCTGTCGTGGGCTTAAAAAATGGCCCTTTGCAGAACAAGAGAAGACTATTTTTGAAAACCGACCGAGTCATTCCAGGCGCGAATTTGTACAAATAATCTTCTCTTGGTCTGCAAATGAAAATCTTTGCGCATCAAATGGTTAAATTAATGAATAAAAAATTTGAATACCATTTTAAATATTTTACTGCTAAATTCAAAACCAATTACTGTATCATATTCACGGCGTGCATTTTGGTAAAACGGTAGGCAAGTGCTAAAAATTGTTGCTGCCATGCAAACTGGCAACTTGTTATGCTACCCATGCAATGTGAATACAAGCTGTTACCGCTAACTCACAAATGACAAATCAGTGAGAAAGCTATCACTTATAAACTCATTAGGAAACGGATGCCCATTTTACAAGCGATTTGATTAAACGCCGAAAATCGAGAAATATTATTGTACTATTTCAATGGCAACGTCATTGGTCTACAATGGCTGGGCAGGTGTACCCGGATCGCGCCTGAAATTGATGCGGGTTTATACTTTGATGGGGGCCACCCCCTGCTGTGGCGATATTACAGGTGATATATCAGACAATTTCACGACTATCATTTTGGGCCGTGTTATGAATCCGTAATGCAGACGTCAAGTAATGACATTTTGTGCGCGGATCGGAAGAAGCTATATAAAATGGTATTAATGAAATCATCGTTGCATGCTACTAGGTCTATTGTTGTGCGGTATTTGCGTGGTGTAGTCATGCATACATTGTGTGAGCATTGGGTGGGGTAACCGATTCCATTCTATATATTGCACAACAGGATAGTGTATAGCATATGCCATATATAATATTATGATAATTTTCTTTAAAGAAATTTAAATTATGGTCAGCGGTCCTTGCGTAACTAATTTTAGATGCTGCGTTATAGCGTGGAGAAAATATGCGAAAGAAAAATGACAGTTATCTAGGAATTTGATCAATAACGCAACTATCCCAGACCATTGCTATCAAATGGGAAATTTGCAGTGCCAAAGGGTAAACAGCTACTACCCCAGGTTACCAAAACATAGAGAAATATTTAGCATCTCAGATGTACAACTGTCACTGATAGATGGGAAACACTCGAGCGCGGGACGTAAACAGCATTCTTGAGAGAGGGAACATGCGCGTGGAACAATACACATGATAGGCTAAAATGCTACATGTTATTTATTGCCACCAGGCGCTGGACAATAGAGGAATCCAATTTTAACTATACCCGGTCCATTCCTAGCTAAGCTCCGACCATGCTTTGCCCTTGTTGCGATCGATTAAAACATGAACTCCCTGAATCTCATTATTCAGAAAACTATTCAGGGAAGCTGTTGAATATTTTGAAACTAATTTGACTGGGTATTGATTAAATAGTAAAGACATTCAATTCGTGCAACTTGACGGACTATTAAGCGTGTATGACCAACTTAAGTACGTCACTCATAGCGCAATTGCTTATCACATCAACCTACATGTGACGTAGTTGATTATGACGTCATATCATTGATCTGTATACTGGATTCATCTACTGCCGAGATATACCGGTAGTTAACTATACTCTACAAGAACCCGCCATTTTAGGCTGAAATAGTAAGATGAAACCATGCATTCCAAATCGTAAATTCACCAAGCTTGAGATGAATAGTCCTGGCCATGCTTCCACTACAGTATTGTCACGTACATGATCTAATCTTTAGATTTACCAGGGTTATTAGCGGACTTTTGAAGAAAGATACACCCAATTCCATTTCCATAATATTTTCAAATCCATTTAACAGCTGGGCAGCCACAACCTCTTGAACAAAGTTGCTGCATGTAACCGCAAACATCTACCAGCCATTACAAATCATCGCTGATAACACAGACAAATATAAAATGCAACGCTCGACAAACCGAGTAACGCGGGGCCTCTTTCTGTGAGGGTAGCGCAACAGCGATGTGCTATGTTCGGACGTGTTCCTCGAATGCGAGATAATGCGCTTGCTCAGAAGGCACAAGAATTTACAGTGGAAGGTGCCAACAGGTATCAGACACGCAAATGATGCCACAGCATCTACTTGTTAAGTGTTTTGCGGACAAGTGACACAGTGGAGAGGGTTGAAGAAAAACTGATTGCTGCTGAAAGCCGTTTTCACATCTTTGGCTGCAGAACACAGTCATTCATCATCATCATCATCATCATCATCATCATCATCATATATTCATCGGTGTTTCATATGATTTTCAATGGACCTTTCCATTTTTAGCTATGCCCCGCCCATCACTAGCTAAGCTCCACCCACACCTCGCCGTGTTGGGATTGATCGTACGCCTCTATGACTCATGATAAATGAAACATGTTAAGTCATATAGTGGCAGTGGTTATCCATAGGATATCCCTTTGTCGAAACACATAGGCCTATCTATGACTCATGATAAATACTTATATGCCATAAGCTACTTTAAGCTCTTGAAATAATCTGTGGTTCATATCATATCATATCCAAAAGCGCATCCATGTTAGAATTCGTCTGATTTATCTCGACCACATCGCGTTTGAATGAATGGGAAATCGCTCTAATACATTTTGTTGTAATAATAACCGTGCATACTAGATCAAGCTATAGATAATTACACGTCTCGCGTTTGGAACAAATTTGTTATAAAAAAAACCTCCAAGTCGGCGACGATATACACTCAATAATGTCCATAACGGCCAACTGACTTCATAAGGCCACACGATGGCGGGCATGTAAGACATGTGGTTGAAACGCCACTTGTCCTAGGGAAGCCAAATCTTGTGAGTCCACGTGATATATACTAAGAGCACTAGCATGGATTACGTAAGCACGCGGTTTCAGCGACCAGATTGTGGTTCTCTTTAAGACTTATCTTCACGGCAGGGTGGACCAAATTTGTAGGCCCTACCACAAATTGTGTAAAATCAAACTGTTAACTATTTAACACTCAGGTCGGCCAAAACCTGCTTCTGCGGTGGTCTTGAGAAATATCAACTAGCAGTCCAAGTGAAGAATATCTTTGACAATTTACCCCTGAAATGACTGGCTCGATAATCGAGCCAGTCATTTCAGTAGTAAATGATCAAAAATGTTCTTCTCTTGGTCCGCAAATTGACATTTTCTATAAGAAATTAAAAGTTTTCTTGAACAAATTCGAGAGTTAAACTATTAAAGTTTTCCTGTCTTGTGTTACATAAATATCGGGTTAATACACGGACTAGACGCGCTATGATGCTTTTCAGATAAAGCTTTGCGTGCCCAATAATTGTGGGAAAAGTTGACAAAGTTTACAAAGTTCACATAATCAGGTGTGTAATGTTGTCTCAATTACCTATATGGTTGATTCTCGAACGTGCTAGAATTAATAGGTACTTATATACGATTGTTATTTTACCATTTAACAACTTTACAACTAAGATTTACAATTTCACAAATTTAGCTGTTAACTGATATTCGCGTTGGAGGAATATGTTGTAGTCTATAACATTTTAAACAGATGCCGTTTATCAGAATGTGCCGGGGTTTTTTTACCCCATGCAGTTCTAATAAATTAATAAATTAATGTTTGTGTATCTAAAATACACAGGCATAATAATGAAAATCAACACAACTTTGCGTTACCTGTAGAATGGCAACGGTTGTCATCAGACGTTGTTCAGACATGTACTGAGTTTGGCATAAGCCTTGTTGATATTTTGCCATTGTTATATTCCATCAAAGAATTGCCGAAATTGTATTCGAGAACGTATACCGTCAATATCATATGCATGAAAAGTTTTTTCACAACAGGCGCAATTCACCTTTCCAGATTATCCACCCATCATATGACGTCATAATCAACTACGTGATGTGTATAATGACATCATAATGAATGGCGTCATGAATAACGTCGATAAGTACGTACCGAACGCATCTTTGAAGACGGTCTATGCGTTGTTGTACAAATTGTATGTCTTTACTATTTAATAAATATTCTGTTGAATATTTTGAAACTAATTTGACTTGGCGCTTTTGCTTCCATAGGTAGCAACAGCACCCAGTCAAATTAGTTACAAAATATTCAACAGCTTCCCTGTATAGTTTTCAGGAAATTAATAGTTGGGGTATTCGGGGATCGATCAATCCCAACACGGCGAGGTGTGGGTGGAGCGTAGCTAGTGATGGGCGGGGCACAGCGAAAAATGGAACGGTCCATTGATTTAATTAATCATTTGAGCGCGTTGAGGCGCTGTTGACACAAGAACGGTTAAACAACTCCTTTCATGGCGCAACTCTCGAATTCAATTTTAACGTGTTTTTGGCTTGCTCGAGGTTTTAAAGCGACACGGTTGTTGACTTTAATCAACTTATTTGTTTCTGCATATATCTGTTCTTCCTTCGTTCTATCAGCTTCTTTCTTTATGTCTTGTTAGATATTTACAACTAATCTTACTTAGTACTATATAACTATTCTGCATATCGGCCCTACATGTATTTACATAGCGACCATCGTGTCATGATTAACCGCCTAGCGTCTACGCAAACGCAATTTTCAACAATAGATATGTTTCGTTTTGCAAGATTTTATTTGAATATAATTTGAATGAAATTTCCTGCCAATAATGTTCAAAATTTTCGCCATTAATTTACTATATCTACCATGAAGTAAATGTAATGTTATGATGAGAGTGTTGAGAGCGTTAACTACCCAGAGGCATGCTAAACTGTGTCGAGACCTTTTTGCAAGTTTTTTTAGATAATGTCTGACTCCGTGCCGCTTAGAGCGACACTATTCCATTCATTCCTATCGCTTATCGGGCACAATCTGAATTGCCAAATTATACATGAATGCTATCAGTCGGCCGAAGGATCACGGCTTTGAGAGAACATTGTCAGCGAAGGCGTCAAAACCATGGAACCGGTTGTCGCTCTTAATCCCTCACACAAAGGCCATTGTGGGCTTAGGGGTGATCCTGTCAATAATTTTCACACCTCACAGTTACACACGCTTATCACTCATAAATTAATATTAATATGTTACCTGTTAAATGTCTAGCTTATAGTATTTAGGAAACGAATGAGGATTGACATGTATTTCGCATTATGTGTAGATATCGAATGATCATTTGGGATTTAGAATTCTTGATAATCAGTCATAAAAAGTGTAAGATAAATCTCAGCGATTTGCAATTGTATAGCATCATTCAGAATTTGGGCATTTGAAAGTGATAAATTTCACTTAGAGCTTACGCATAAAGCTAGGTAAATATTTTTCCGTTAGTTGGTTGGTTGGTTCGTTCGTTGGTTCATCAGTTTGGTTGGTTGGTTGGTTGGTTGGTTGGTTGGTTGATTAGTTGGTTGGTTCGTTCGTTCATATTTTTTTATATATCTGTGGATCTGGCTATATGCTGGAGATGATGATGATGATGATGATGATGATGATGATGATGATGATGATGATGATGATGATTGCAAAAACGATAATGAAAAAAACCAGGTAGCCATAACGTAAACAACAGGATGTGTGCCAACAAGATGTGTTCACAGGAGACAGAGCTTGACACAAGAGAGTTGCAACATATGAAATGTCGTACAATTGCCCTTCTATAAGAGGGACTGTTTAGCAGTCTTTACAATGGTTTTAATCACCCCGTCCGGTAAAGAGAATAGGATATTGCAATCAGGCCTGGCTGGCTGGCTGCCGGTCGGTCGGTCGGTCGGTCGGTCGGTCGGTCGGTCGGTCGGTCGGTCGGTCGGTCGGTCGGTCGGTCGGTCGGTCGGTCGGTCGGTCTAGAGGTGTATCTCGAAAATTACTGATCCGGTTTCACTAAAATTTTAACACCACGAGGGAACTTTCCATGCAGGAGTATTTCCAGACGTTGGCCATGATCCGGAAAAAAGAGCCCGGATCCGGATCGGATCAAATGATGAATCTGTGAATATCTCGGAAACTGCCTGTCCGATTTGGCTCAAATTTTAATGCTAGAAATGGTGGGACTATATACTGGATTCCACAACTTTTGGTGTATTCCGGCAAAAAACCCGGAAGAAACGAAAAATCTGAAAATTCCGAATATCCGGAAAAATCCGAAAACGTTTAATAACAGTGTGACAAAAACGGGAGGATGAGGGTCTGCAATCTCTTGTTACTAATATAACTTATTAACTTACCCATGCATTCGTTTGCTTCCCGGTTGGTAGCTCGCTCCCAAGGACGGTCGTAGTGGAAAGGTTTGCATCGCTCACAATCAACTCCTGCCGTATTATGTTTACAGTCGCACACTTCCCTTCCTTCCAAATCTGTGATGCATCGGGATGCATGCCCATTGCACTTACACCTACCACCAACGGCAAAATCAGACAATGAATAATAGTAACTTTCCCTGGCGCCTTCGTCGGCAACGTTCTCGTCACCATATGTGTTTAATTTGTTAAATACAATTTTAATGTCCGTTGCCGTTTGCCAGTCCTGGAGAACTGGGTTATTTTCAAAGTCAAACGCAGAAGGCCGCCCTTCAAGAGTACTGAAGGCGACCCTGGCACCACTGAGTGGATCAATGTTGCTATACGCGTCGGTGCAAAGGGCTTCTTGTTCGTTGGCCCTGGACACACTCGCACGAGGGTTCTTACCGTACATCTTCTTGCACTGACTGGAGTAATATTGGAATGGAATCCAGGATTTACCAAAATCCATGCTTTTATAAATGGCCATGGAATCTGGCCGTGCCGAACAAAACTGCAAACTGATGTACGTAACTTCATATTTTTTACCCAATGTTAGTGTGAGAGATACGTTTTGAGGGTATTGGACAAACGGCTCTGACATCCAGCATGTCAGATTGTTAGGGTTATTCAAGTCTGTCAGGAACTTGGCCGGATGACGTCGTTTATTATGGTTACCGTCACAGATGTAACAGTTCCTAATCACTTTGCCTTCAGTGTCCGTGGTTGATTTACAATACCGACTCGGGGGTGACCCGCAGGTACTCGACGCAACAACGGCTTTGGAAAATGCAGCATTCACGAAATCAGGCACACATCGCTTCGGGTTGCCCATTTCGTCATAACACGGGTCGTTTGGAGGACGCTGGTGTGCCGAAAACATGCGAAAGTACTGGCCCTGTATGGGCGGAATCCAGACAAAGATAATCACAGAAAATATAGATAAGAGCCACATGGCTAAATACAAGCTCGGTTGAGTCCGGACAAACATCTTCTGCGATCAAATACTATAATGCCAGTCTAATATTTATTTCACATGATGACCAAAAAAACAATACACATTAATTGTTAGAAACATCACATTTTGTTTCTAATTATGCAGGTGTTTTAATAGATATCTTAAACTTTGTATCCTCTGTTAGACGAAAGCAAATTTGGTAAACTCTAATATTTGTGTTGTCCAGACTGGAAGGTATGTGACGATGATGCGATGAATATAGATCCGGTTAGCTCGACGCAGCTCTCTGGTATGATGCGCAACACGAGGACAGTGTCTCTTCACGCAGCAAGTCCGGCTGATGGCTAGGGCCAGCTTCCCATCGAATGGCGTTTGTCATGCTTGAAAGAGCATTGTACCCTACCTTTGTGTCACCGTAATATATTAAAATCAACCTCATGACGTGCACCATCTTGGCCGGTACAATCATCTCTCCCGCTCACCCATCGTTAGGGACGTGTGCTGAATATTCCTAGCAAGTACACAATCAAATTAAATACTTATCTTGCTTCACACGTACCCTCCTAATGCTTTTCGTGAATTTCCGAATCGGTAGCTCTTTTTGAAAATCCTGTCTTTTGTCCACGGATCAGTTTTCCTTCTACCCCCTTAGGGGGTCGTTGTGTGATTTTCGTTATTACGATTGCGTTAGGTGAATGTATTACGTTGGTCTTTTATTCGTAACTTCCTCCTCCGCTTCGGATGATCACTGTAACACCTGCAAAATGAGTGAAAAACAAGATTTTACAAAGCTGGTGTAAGTTCTATGTGGCTACAGTTTGGAGACCTTTGCCTATGTCGATATATTTATGGTGCATGCTCAAGTTATCCTAGCTACATGAGTGACAAGCATTGGGCTATGATGTAAACACTATATATTGAATACTTTTAAAGAACTCAAATTTAACTTAGTTGCTGCCGTATGAAAAATCAATGCGAATTTCTGGAATGAAAGAGTTCAATTCTTGATAGTTCAAAAGAATTCATGCTCGGACGTACTGATAATTTATCAGCACATAGCACATGGTGCTAGGTACTCTATCTAGCCCCATCATCAACATACCTCAATAGGAAGATGGCTATATTTAACACCCCCAGTTGACTGTAACAAACACAAATTATAACACCCAGTAGCACGCGCGCGTTTTCTCTGCCGTCTCGAGCATGTGACGAAGATAAAAAGGCCCACCTTTTACTGCTGTCTGCCAAAGTCAAACATGCGGGGAAATGTGTGTAAGATCTATTCGTTTTACTGGTAAAACAGCGTCTCAATTCTCGTTTCTTCACAACACCACATAGCTGGTGAGACGTGAACTGACAGGCGCTCCTGCTCTGTCAATCACTACAAACTCGTCAGCCTAGACTGTGAAAATGAAGAGAGAAATGTTCGATTCTAGGGAACTATAATCACCTTCAGAATGCGTACTTCTTCGCCTCAGCTGCTAAAAATGACGGATATCGCAACAGACGGTAAAGCAATCAACTTCCTTAGATATTTGACTGACTGGCTGACTATCTCATCCGTGCCATAGAGTTATTGAGATACAACGACAGCCCCAAGTACACAGACACACTACTTGCAAACCACGCCTCTTGGCCGTCATTTAACGGCCTATTGTCATGGTTGTGTTAGTGTATAAAAGAGACGATTTCTAGAATTTCACCTCGCTTTACATCGGCAGTCTAGCATATCGGGCCTTGTACTTGTTATTATATAGGAGCGCATTAGTATGCCCAAATATCTGGGCTTTTTTTCTCACACACACGCACTTTGATATTCTGAGACATTGCTGATTATAGCGACCCACCCAGCGTGGCGATGTTGATAGGCATGGTAAGAAGAGGATTATTGTATTCTCTATTAGCACCGACGAGTGGTGCTTACATAAATCAAATTCCACATAAGTAATTCTTTTTTCGCGTTTTCCCGCTAATTAGTGTACAACGACTTAACCTAATACGTTTCCTCGTGTATATCAGTATTTTGTTATATTTTTGCAAATGATATGAATCCATCTCTACTTATAACAATTTGAGTGAATGTCGTTTCTCTCTCAGGCAGCAACTATCTCCACTGAAATTGTTGTACAAATACCCAGCATACATCATACACGAAAGGGGGTGTTTCAGATAACTTTGAGTGAAGAGGGTTCAAAGTTGTATGACACACCTGTCGCTAATGCGCTTCCTTGTTCAGGTGTTAACAGGCCGATTAAGATTAACAAATATTGTTAATTATGTTACACCTACTCAATAAGTACTATTTGACGATGTGATTTGGAATTGTTTGTAATTGTGATTAAAGTATCAATCTTTTTCGGGATACTTTTAGATCATTGTTACAGCTAAAAGGGGACTATATGATGTGGCGCATGCCCTATAAGAGATAGAGGAACCCATTTTTAGCCATGCCCCGCCCATTTCTAGCTAAGTCACGCACACGCTGGGATCGCTTTATATACTTTGAGCTCTGAATTCTCAGAATCCCATTTTCAAGATAAGTATACAGGTAAGCTGTTATCTTGAAATTAATTTGACTTGGTGCTGTTGCTACCTGTGGCTGCCTGTGCCTGCCTGTGGCAGCAACAGCGCCCAGTCAAATTAGTTTCGAAATATTCAACAGAATATTTATTAAATAGTAAAGATATACAATTCATACACTTGACGGACTATTCAAAGTTCATGACGGACTTAGATACGCCATTCATTACGCATTTTGATTGTGGCGTCACCCTACATGTGACTTAATTGATTATGATGTCCTATACCTGAGTTACAGATCGAATTCATATATTGATGTAGAAGTAGTTTACTGTTTATTATCCATAATGCACGATGTTGCTTCTTAGAGCTTCAAATTGAAGAAAGTTATCAGGTAGGCGAAGGTACCCCCCACCACCGCTTGATAGAGGCAGTACAAGAAATCGTTTTTCAGATCATCGAATGGACCCTTCCAGCTTCTCCATCCATCATATGACGTCGTAATCAACTACGTGATGTGTATGATGACGTCCTAACAAATTACAGCATGAATGCGTCGATTTATTCCGTCTTAAACGCTTAATAGTCCGACACGTTAAATACGAATTGTATGTTTTTACTATTTAATAAACATTCTATCGAATATTTTGAAACTAACTTGACTGGCTCCAATCAAATTAGTTTCAAAATATTCAAAAGCTTACCCCTATCACTTTGTGAAAATTGATGCTCACCGTGTGCAGGGATCAATCGATCCAAACACGAGCGAGGTATAGGTGGAGCTTAGCTAGAGATGGGCGGGGCATAGCCAAAACTGGAAAGATCCAATGGAAAATAAATTGTGTTGATGAGATCGCTGGCCCACTCCCGCATCTTTCCTGATCATCCCCTCAAATGGTGTCTCCCAATAAAATTCCTGGTTATCCCACTGGTTTGAATGCAGCCCTGATATTTTTGTTCCTGGCATCTTTCAGTAGTTAGCATACCCTTTTTAAGAATTCAATATTTATCTGGCATCTTTCAGTAGTTAGCATACCCTTTTTAAGCATTCACTATCTATGTGAGCTATGAATATGACGTGGCCACGCATTCAAAAGCTAGAGTTGTGGTCCTTTGTAGATTTTCAAAGCTTGCATGGATGGAGAAATGCAGTTGTAGAAAGTTTTGTTATTTGTTAATGCATTAGTACCAACTTTGGACAGATATTTTCCTTGTCCCATTTGGCAATAAC
The DNA here is from genome assembly GCA_034401795.1 of Chaetoderma sp. LZ-2023a. Lineage (NCBI taxonomy): Eukaryota > Metazoa > Mollusca > Caudofoveata > Chaetodermatida > Chaetodermatidae > Chaetoderma > Chaetoderma sp. LZ-2023a. Next base: position 105,429,125 of record CM067372.1, on the reverse strand, counting down.
TATGCCTATGGTATTATGAAAATGGCACGCGGTATGACACTTGGTAAGGCCAACGGTGCTATGGTCGTTGGACAATCTGAAAATTGGGGGAAAAATTATAAATTTGGGGTTTTTTTGCGGACCTGTCCCAAACTCTGTGGGTGTGTAAAATTTGGCAGTACGGCATACATTTGATGGTCTAATGATACCAGAGTTTTGTCGATGTGTGGGTGTCGTACATTTTGGCATTGTCTCACACACACACACACACTCACACACACACACACACACACACACACACACACACACACACACACACACACACACACACACACACACACACACACACACACACACACACACACACACACACACACACACACACACACACACACACACACACACACACACACACACACACACACACACACACACACACACACACACACACACACACACACACACACACACACACACACACACACACACACACACACACACACACACACACACACACACACACACACACACACACACACACACACACACACACACACACACACACACACACACACACACACACACACACACACACACACACACACACACACACACACACACACACACACACACACACACACACACACACACACACACACACACACACACACACACACACACACACACACACACACACACACACACACACACACACACACACACACACACACACACACACACACACACACACACACACACACACACACACACACACACACACACACACACACACACACACACACACACACACCATATTTATCACCCTGTATACAGAGTTATAGCCATATGGTCGGATTGTCCCCCAATCTCTGTGAGTGAGTATATTTTGGCATGTTGTTGTAGCATGATTCACGATTTCTTGATTGATTAGAACCAAATTTAGCAGATATGTTCCTTTTACTAATATTTCTTTTCCATTTTAATAGTCTCTTCGGTTGTCTCTTCGTCATTTTCTATAATTTCCTTTCAACGTAAACGTGTCCAAAAGGACATTGACAATCCTCAAATATCACTTAGATTACTTAACTGAATTCATCATATTACCCCGATAAGTGACATACTAAGATTACGCCACTGTGCCGTAGGCCATATTTGATTATGACATCAGATACTTCCATTAACTATATAGGTTATTAAAGATTTTAGTGTGACAAAACACCGATATCGTGATGTCATTTGAAGCGACGTAAGTTAGATAATAATGTTTGGTTGAAGGATGTGAGATAGGCCTATATGAGTTATCGATAGAACACTGTTCTAAATTGTAGATACCATTCATTTAAATCAATGTCATGTATTTCACTACCTATTTTACGCGAAAATGAAAAACACCCCCTCCAGATAATCAACCTGCTACTGTTTCAGCTCTTTATAGCTGATATTTCTTTGTTCTATTTTTTTTTCACAAATCTACAATATTTGGAAATGTTATGAACCTATCCGCCAGTTAGCGCAATAGTTCGGCCATTTTCAAACGTTACTTTCACCCACCACCACCCCACTACCCCACCCCACCACCCAAATACCACACATCACCACCCCAAAAACCCACCCACCTAGGCGCACGAATTGGAATGCCACGTGATGAAAGAGGCTTCCTCCACCCATAAGAGTAAACAAGAAACCCAAAAGAAACAACAAAAAAGGAGAGAAAACTCACGCCAATATGGGTGTTTTGGTTTGGAACAACGGGTTAGATTATAAGGGTGGGCTTACTTGGCGTCTGAGCCGGCTTTAAAGCTTGGAGTATACTAGACAAAACAACGCCCATCATCTTACCGTAGTAAGATTCATCTTCAAACCACGCCCCAATGGGCATCTGTAATTTGGATATGTTCAAACGTAAAATCTAACGATGAGAGGACATGATACATTCGAGGCTTTCGGTTGTTTGGTGACTTCTTCTGAACTTCAATGATACTTGCTACGCGGCGTCTCAAACATGAACGACAACGCCCATTATCCAAGTTCAACTTAAACTAGACATAAGAAAAGTGTTTTTTTGCATATAAATTATAATATCAATATTAATAATAACTATTAATAAATATGGCGAATTAGATTCGTGAAGAATAAATGGCCCAAATGGCCATAATGGCCACCTGGTTGACGAGGATATCACCGAAATTCTAGTGATAGAAAGAATTTTGAATCTGCGTGTTCCACCTTATTTAAAGCCCTCAAACCGAGGGGATATTCAACACGATTTTTGCGCAAAATAAAGTCCGAAACTTTGCATGATTTGGAAACTATTACTGATAAGTCTGCGGATCAAAAGCCTACCAAAATTCGTCACAATCGTCCGATTATAGGTGTAGGACAATCTCAGAAATGTGGAAAGAAGAGGTGTAAATTAGACCTCCATCTACCTAATCAGAAAACATTTGTCAGTTATCAGAAAAGCAAATTCCAACTTCAGTCTAATTTAGATTGTGATTCTAAAAATGTTATCTATTTAATATCTTGCAAATTATGCCAAAAGCAGTATGTCGGTGAAACAAAATGCCCTTTAAGATGACGAGCAACTAGACACCTTTGCGATATTAGACACGACGAGGACACCAACGTAGCTCAACATTTCAATCTTCCTGGTCATTCTGTCGATAGACACTTTGAAATTATGCCTATTGAGCAACTGCCTCTTTCTGCTACGGCCGAAGAAACTGATAAACAAAGAAAACTTCGAGAATCATTCTGGATTAAGCAACTGAAAACAAAATGGCCGAGAGGCATAAACGTGGGTCCTGGTCTTGCTGATCAACGTGAAATTATTCCATTCAGTTTAACATACAATCGAAAAAATGTTGAAATTTCTAAAATTTTGAAAGATGAATATCATAAATTGCAGGATAAAATGAAAGAACCTCTCAATTTGCGTCCAGTGATAGCCTTTAAGAAAAACTCCAATCTACGTGACATCTTGGTTAAATCGAAATTATCTCTTCAAAAACCCTCAGAATGAATGATATATATTATTCATATTTTATAGGCCATATCAAACAAACATAACAAATCTCAGACAATAAAATAAATAAAAAATATATCCCAACCTTGGGAGATCCTGAGCCAGTGCGTTTAATCATATAACCACCACATCTGCGATCACCACCTCCTCCACCACCACCACCGCCACCACGAGTACACCACCACAACCACCATCACCACCACCTCCACCTGTCAAATTTAGTCACCAAAGGGTTTAAGACATTCGACGGTGTGGGGAATGATAATAATTCTACTAAATCTATTGTTTCTGTATGTATGTATGTATGTATGTATAATCGTATGTTATAATGTGCTTAGTTGTATTTGTCTACGAAATTGAGAATTAGTTTCTATATTTTAGCACATAAAAATATCGTTATTTCTATTTCTTGCATGTTTCCAAACCATGTCAGCAGAAAAGAAAGGAATTTACTTTACAATGCTGAATATATCAATGCTAATTTGATTGGAAGTTGCTGATGTTGTAAGCATCAGTAGCTTTTGTTCGAATTACTCTTAACACATTCAGAATATTATATGATTATAAGATAAAAAAAAAAAAAAGGAAAGAAAATGATGATGAAAAATAGAAATACATTCCGTAAGTCCCTTGTCTGTACATAGTGTAGATATTTTTACAGATTGTATAAAATTATGTATATATGTTAATGAGGGCCTCTGCTAAATCAGCTCAATAAATATACCACCAACACCAACACGAGTACCACCACCACAACCACCATCACCACCTCCTCCACCACCACCACCACCACCACCACGAGTAGCACCAACATAGCCATCATCATCATCACATACCTCACGTCCACCACCACCGCCACCACCACCACCCCCACCCCACCCCACCACCAGCCAGCACCACCACCACCACCAACACTACTACTCCCCTCCTCCGCACACACCGTCTTACCTTCAACCTCCCGCCCCAACCGCCTCCTCATCCTCCTCCTAATCTTCCTTCTTTTACCACCGTATACCATACCCCCAACAACCCAACCAACTAACAGCAGCAGAGCTAAGTTACGCGTTCTTACCTATACTGCATTTTGAAGATCTCGTTGTACCGTTAGATATGGTCCGGGTAGTCTACGAGGGTGAAATAAGGACCATGTCCCGATCTTACTGCATGCATTTGATCTCACCAATTATTATTTGCGTATTAAGACGTGTGTCAACTGGAATTGCTATGGGATACCATTAGATATATTACGGGGTGTTTGTCGAAGAACAGTCACTGTCGTAATTGACACTTCTAAGGTGTGTTGCTTCTTGTTAACCACGATGAGACCTGTCTATAACGGTCACTGAATGGACCATCCAAAAGTGGTCACTAAAGATCGATGGTTATTTAATATATGTCGTTAGTCATATGAATTAACTTTTGAGGCCACAAGATGGTGGGTATTTAAAACGTATGCGAATCGTACGACCACTATGCATAAAAAACCACCAACGTCTGGTCCCAAAAGCAAGTATCCGTTATTGATAGGTTTGACTGTACGTCTTCAAATGAATGTCTCACCCGACACTTGCACAAGCAGACCTCTCAATACAGACAACTTGCCTATTGGAGTCACATGACTCTATAAGATAGGTCCTCGAAATTCCACGCGACTAAGGGAACCAGTAGCTTACGTCCCACAGCGTATTTCATGTTGTTTCTGAACACTCATGTTAGGCCACACATCTGTCTTTTACAACGAGACCTACTGGTGACGTTTATGGTGGTCGTTTTAGACATGTTTGGCTGCGCGTTGTTAACCTCTCTTGTGTCAACAGTGCAGCAACGCGTTCAAAATACTACTTGATATACCAATTAAACATTTTGATGGCAATATTTTTCAAGATATTTAAATTTTAGACTATTTTTGAATTTTTTTCCCGCTGAGTTGACCATTAAATGGGTAATGGAAAAAAAGTTTTTACCTAGCCAGTGTCTATCTGCATACCGAGAGAAGATATTTTTGAAAATTTACCACTAGAATGGCTGGCTCGGTTACCGAGCCAGTCATTCTAGTGGTAAATATTCAAAAATACTCGTCTCTAGGCCATTCAACTAGCCATGTCTGAAGACCACTTCAAAGTAGTTTTTTAGTCAGTTTGACCATCAAAGGGTTAAGTTGATACAAGAAGAGTTAAATGGGTATTGGCATTAGTTTAATTGCTTGGTGGTACCGGCACTAGTATTTGCAGCTTAAAACGTTGACTTAGGTTAAAAGCCAAGAAATTGTTCTATCGCAATATAAGCCCTCTCAGAATAAAATACATTAACTCGATTTCTAGATCAACAACCATTTGACGTAACAACTAACTTGTTTCAAGAGACCACGTGTCTAAACAGATCAGCGTATTCACTTACTATCTAAGTCCCACTCACTTAGATACAGTTGCTATGCATTTATCTTATTTCGATAGTTGACATCTTATTGTTAGAGGAGCTTACAATAGAGGGGCTCATTTCGAGCTATTCCCCGCCCATTTCTAGCTACGCTCTACGCACTTTTTATGCGCGTTTGAATCAATATTAGCGGTGTGAAGCCTGAATCCACAGTCTCAATATCAAATTAGCTATATAGCAAAGCTGATGAATACCACTTTGCATGGTAGTTCTTGCTGTCTGTGACAGAAACAGATTCAAGTCAAATTAGTCTCAAAACATTTAACAGAACATTTATTAAATGGTAAAGACATACAATTCGTACAACATTACGGACTATTAAGCGTTTAATACGCACGAAATCGATTTATTCATGACATAATTGTTTATGACGTCAGCCTAAACGTCGCGTAGTTGATTATGACGTCCTGTGATTGACTGAGAAACTGGATTCATGAATCCAGACGGTTACTGTCGGGCATTTGTCACTTCCAAGACGTACCTACGTCTTTTCGAGTGTGACGTCAAATAATAAATGATGTATATTGATTATGACGTCACATACTTGACTCCCCCCCCCCCCATCGCGCCACCCCTCCCCCCCAAACACCCCCCCCCCCACATACACACACACACACACACACACACACACACACACACACACACACACACACACACACACACACACACACACACACACACACACACACACACACACACACACACACACACACACACACACACACACACACACACCCTCATTCAAGCGTTTCCATAATTGGGTATGTCGGCTGTATACAGTGCATCTCATAAGTAAGTTAACATGTTTCCAAACAAAACAGAAACATACTAGTTAGTACAATTTTGACCACAACGCAGGATATGTTCTATTGAATATTTTGACCATAATTGGTCTGGAAGCCTGTGCTTGGGCGCATTATCTTCCTATCCAATTATGTTTCAAAATAGTCAACAGTACGTTCTCTTTCGCTTTGTAAAGAGGTTAAGTTATTTCTGAGGCGTACTGTAGCAAGCTATGGAGATTTCCAGTTTTAGCTATGCCCCGCCCATCTCTGTCAACGCTCCAACCACATCACGCTCGTGTTGGGATCGATCGAACTCTGAACTCCCTGACTATCAATTTCCAGACAACTATGCAGGTAAGCCGTTGACTATTTTGAAACCAATTTAACTGGGTACTGTTGCTACCTATGGGCAACAGCGCCCAGTTAAATTAGTTTCAAAATATTCAACAGCATGTCTATTAAATAGCAAAGACATACAATTCGTACAACGTGTCGAACTATTAAGCATTAAAGACGGACTATTTCGGATCATTCATGACGTCATGACTATGACGTCAGCATACACGCCACTTAGTTGATTATAACATCATATGATGGATGGATAAGCTGGAAAGGTGAATTATCTACTAATCATCAAGTATTACTCAGTTTAATTAATTAACTTACGTCCGTCCTGCGTCATCATATTAATCCATCAAAACTCCGATTAACGACATGCCAAGAACACGCGTTTCTGTGACGTCAGTTGATTTGGCGTCACAGATTCAGATTCAGGTCGATTTATTACTCCCAGATCATACATGTGATACATGGGGTATAGACATTATACAATTTATATAGTGGCAAGACAGTTTGCATATTATTTATATATCTCTATAGATTAACTGCTAACAATAAAAGGGATAATCTAGATTTACTACAGTAATGTGATTGCTTCTTTTTCAGGCAAGCCGTTTTTTCGTTCACAATTTCATTTTGTTTTCGGGTGTTTTTTTACCTGCACGGGTTATGTTTGTTGGCCGTGTTTGCGCGATAGTTTCATCCTTTTTGGAAATGCGTAATAATTGCATTTATTAGTCGGCAAACCTTATATAGTAGTTTTTTGTTATTGCTAGTAAATAACTGGAAGAATTTAAAATGGTTTGGTCTCATACGGTAGTATTTAGATAGTGTTTCTAATCGTAATGCATGAAAAAAGTTGCAAATAAAAATGTAATGAAACTCATCTCCAATTTCGTCTCTTAGTATTCCTTCCCATCTTCCCTTTTCTATTGGTAATGAATGGTTACCGGTCCTATACCTAGTGAACAATATTATATTCCTATCATTAAGTCTAAGGAGGTATGGTTCCGTTTCCCAGTTAGTCTTAAAAGCGGTATAGATCTTACCCTTCCACGATTCCTGCATTTGGGCGAGCCACGTTTGCATAAACGTGTCCTCTATGTTTCTAGTAATTGCAGCTTGGATGATTTTGGTGCTCTGGATCGTTTGTGTGTTCCAAAGGTACGTGTGCCCTGCATTATCTAGAATGGTTTTAATGCGTGCTAGCCATTTGCATGGTTTCAGGTTTTCATTAAAATCTTTTAACATGCAATTATATATTTGTAGTGCTAGTTGATTTTGCTTTCCTGGGATAAGCCTTATCCAGTATATGATCATGTGCTTTTCTATTAATACATTTATTGGCAGTTCCCCTAGTTCCCCATATGTCATGTATTTAGGTGTGATTCGCTTAATTTTTAAAGGATGTCTTAGAAATTCTAGATGTGCTTTTTCGATTAAATTACATTTTTCGATTTCAATAATTTCACAGCCATAAAGGAGGATCGGTTCTACCATTTGGTGGTAGAGTTTTATTTGACAATCAATGGGTAGATCTAATTGTTTCGCTCGTCGATGTAAAGCGAACGTTGCTTTTCGGCCTTGTTCAAATAAGCTTTTCTCCACTAGAAGTAGGCGTCCATTGTATGAAAAATGTATACCTGGGTATTTATAGTTATATATAATTTCTATTGTCTTAGTATTTAGATAGATTGAAAGTTTGTTACAGTATGCTTTGGTACTACCAAAGACCATAATCTTTGTTTTGTCTGCATCTACTTTTAGTTTCCACAATTTGCAATAATGTTCAAAAGCATATCAGCTGGAGGTCAGTTGCGTTTTCAGCTAGCATAATTGTATCGTCGGCATAGAGGAGTATTAAAAGTCTAAGTAAGGTTTCTAGCTCCTCTTCTGTATTGCCTAGTTCTATGGATTTACAGTTTTGGTTACTAAGGAAATTTTCGAGGTCATTTAAGTATTTGAAGAAGAGTACTGGAGAGAGGTTCTCGTCTTGACGTACTCCACATTTGCAAGTAAGGTCATCCGAGAATTTGTTGTTTAACTTGATTATTGATTTTATGCTGTTATACAGGCTCTGTATTACTTTAAATACTTTACCATTTATGTTATGCTGTAGTAGCTTTGTCCAGAGGCCATAATGCCATATTGAGTCAAAGGCTTTCTCAAAATCTACGAAACAGCAGAATAGTCGCTTTCTTTTATTTTAAAATATTTCTACTAGTGCGGTCACCTTCGCCACAAAGCTTCGCTTCTTTGACTCGACAGCTGTTATCCACGGATTGTCGCTGAATCATATATTAAATGTTGTTGTTTCACTTCGAGATAGCCGAGACTGTATTTGTTACTCGTTAATCGTGAAAATGGTGAACGAGAAAATATCACCATAATCATTCAACGATATATAACTTTCAGGGCTAACTTTATTGATGTTTCAGAGGTTTTAAAGTGTCTGAAATCGGTCAGAACAGTCTTTAACCCTTTAATTCTTTAGATTTTCCCAAGAATATTTAAATTTTCTCATAGAAAATGTCCATTTTCATATCAAGAGAAAATTATTTTTGAAAAGTTTTCACTGGAATGACTGGCTCTGTTATCTATTATTTATATCCAAAAATAGTTTTCTCTTGGTGTACAAACACTGCAAAGGCCGTTTTTTTGGGCTGATATGAGTGTTAAAGGGTTAAAGTAACAACATTGAATCGTCTTAATAGGCCTACGTTGTTAGCGTTATTATTTTATCAACGTTCAACACGACTATCACGGCTTCTACATAATGTTACAAAGCTTAACCTAAATTCGTGCTGAGCTTCGGTGGTACGGATTGAATTTAATCAAGTTGACTACGCTTGATTGATGTCTAAAGTTAGTTGCCAAGAGTCTACGGGTGAAAACAAGAATGAAGGATTGGCTTTGCAAACCTATGTCAACGACGTCGATTCGTCACAGCAGGTTAAGTTGACCTCAAGCTTGTATAAGTTCAAGTGACGTATCATAATGTCTATTGTTGTGACGTATTAAAGCAGTTGATTTATAACAATTTGTCCCCTATCCTAACACGAGTAACTAACGTAAGACGGCACGACGTATGACGTATGGCAATATGACGCAAGAAGATTGTGCGACGTGTCTTGGGTGTCACCTGGGTCAAGTTCGACTCGCTAGCCATAGTAAGTTTCATGGTTTACTGAACATGCGCAGTCGCTATGCCAAGCCGAACGCTAAATAGTTGACTAAAGTTCGTTGGTACCCGGTTCCCCATTGAATTACTATTGAAGAAAATTTGAAGCCGGGTACCAGTCTCCATTAACCATTTCTGTCGTCTGTTTTGACGACCTACGAAAATGGGTTATTTTGTCCGCTAAGACGTCAAAAAGCGTCCATATTACATAAAGTCGGAAGGAATAGGGGCTTTGGAACATTGGCATACAATGGGAAAGCATAATTTCATCAAGCCTAAGTTATTTAGTAAAATATTTACACTTTTTTAAGCGTTTATTCGTGTGTCCGCCATTTTGAAATTTACGCAAATATCGCACTAACCATCTGAAGCGACCTCGGGTGCTCGGTCGACTATAGTTGACTAGCTAGTTAACTATTTGAAGTTCGACTGGTATTCTAGTTAGCAATAGCTAACTATGGTCAGGAGTCGAACTTGACCCTATTGGTTGACAGGTAAAAATGGTAAAGTGGGTAGTGGCTAAGTTTTGTTAAAGTTAAAGTCTGATAGTAATAGTGATATATGCTGTCTCAATAATGTAAAGTTCTAAAGAAAACTGTGACTTGTGAAAAACTATACTTTAAAGTCACGACTGAAACTGATGTGACAGTCTATCGGTATAATATGACAACACAGCTGTACCCCTATGAACAGTAGATTTGAACTTGCTAGCTCAACGGGAACAATATGGAATCTAAGGCGACTTCCGGTTGTTCAGGCAACCGTGACCTTTGACCCAAATTATGACCAGCTAGTTGACGTATTGATTGTGTCGTCAGAATCCAAACAATAACCTATCGCATTATGACACCAATCAATCAATCAATCAATCAATCAATCAATCAATCAATCAATCAATCAATCAATCAATTTATTGCGATAAAATACCAAACATTATATGGTGTACGGATACAGCACCATAAAACAAACACTTAAAAAATTACACATAGTCCAGTCAATCTAAGAAAAATTGTAGGTGTACCTCGGCAAAATTGCAACAGAATTTCTGTCAATAGATATATTGCGACGAAGCAATGACATATTACCAAAAAAAAGTCTACCCAATTCTGACGGTGGGAAATATATAATTTTATTTGTTATAACTCACACTCTTTTGCGCCGCGCTTATTTCTGATTTGATGAGCGCGTACATTTCCCATACGGTCGGCCCTTCAGAATTTAAATCGCTTATTTTCCCTTTATTCTTCCCTATATCCTATTTATAAACTGGCACGGTTATTTAGTGTTATGTTAGGTGTAAATCTATGCTTTATGAACGTTCATTTGTACAGCAGTTACTAAAATATCTGCCGTGCAAACGGATTTCGATTTTCTTCTTACGTATTATTTGTAGTGTAGACCCCGTCTCTCTGCTCGAGGAGAATCTCAAGCAGATACTTTAAAATAATATACTGAGCTAAGATTACTGTCATCTCCTCGGGTCGTTTTCCTCTTCTTCTGATATTCCGCCGTTAGTATGATTATCGTGATCAAGTTATTAAATTATGTTACAATATAGCGTGGCATATACTTAGCTTGATGTGGTAGGTCCACACACATTTGGTATATTATTCATGAATACATACAACCCTCATTTTTGCCTGAATGCAATGTATTTACATAGAGGCCCCTATAATTCTGGAACAAAATCACTACCACCACCATCACCACGTAGAAACAATGACATCGTTATAAAGCCTGCTGACAAGGGATCTGCTACTGTAATAATGCGTAAGGATAATTATATTCGTGAAGCGCATTGGCAACTCAGTAATCTGAAACACTACCGCAAATTAGACGAACCACTCTGGCAAAATAATTGTGATAAATTTAATGGAATCCTTCAAGAAATTGCTGACAACAACGCCATAACGAAAAAGCAGTTTAAATACCTTACTGCTAAACGAGATTCAAATCCACGTACGTTTTACCGTTTGCCAAAAATTCATAAACCTATTGCGTCATGGTCCGACCCTATGATACCACCGGGTCGACCTATTATCTCTGATTGCGGCTCTGAATCTGATCGAATTAGTGAAATTATTGATTACCACCTACAACCAATTGCGAATAGACATTTCAGCTTTTTGAACAACACTGAGGATTTCCTATCCGAGGTCTCCAAAATTTCTGTTCCTCCAAACTCACTCTTGATAACCCTCGATATCGATGCTATGTACACACACATTGACATCGAAAGGGGTTTGACTTCTGTTCGCAGAGCACTTGATAAATATCCTGATAACAATAGTCCCACTAGCGAAATATTAGCTCTCCTGGAGCTGAGTTTAAAGGGCAATGATTTCGAATTCGCTGGTGAAATCTACCAACAAATCTGTGGATGCGCTATGGGTAAACGTTTTAGTCCTAGTTTTGCCAACATCTATTTAGCTGAGTGGGAAGAAGATGCGCTTAACAAATGTCCTAAGCAGCCCTTATTTTACCGCCGGTACCTCGATGATATTTTTATGATCTGGAATCATTCGAGGGAAGAGTTTGATGAATTTTTCACTATTTTGAACAATCACAATCCTAACATCAAACTTAAAGCCAACATCGACCAGTCGTCCATAGACTTGTTGGACGTTACTCTCTACAAAGGTGTAAATTATAACACGACTGGGCTTCTTGATTACAAAGTATTCGTTAAGCCCACCGATTCCCATCAACTACTACATAAGAAATCTTTCCATCCACCTCATACCTTTAAAGGTATTTTCAAATCACAGATTATCCGATTTCACCGAAATTCTAGTGATAGAAAGAATTTTGAATCTGCGTGTTCCACCTTATTTAAAGCCCTCAAACCGAGGGGATATTCAACACGAATTTTGCGCAAAATAAAGTCCGAAACATTACATGATTTGGAAACTGGCGATCAAAAGCCTACCAAAATTCGTCACAATCGTCCGATTATAGGCGTAGGACAATCTCAGAAATGTGGAAAGAAGAGGTGTAAATTAGACCTCTATCTAACTAATCAGAAAACATTTGTCAGTTATCAGAACAAAAGCAAATTCCAACTTCAGTCCAATTTAGATTGCGATTCTAAAAATGTTATCTATTTAATATCTTGCAAATTATGCCAAAAGGAGTATGTCGGTGAAACAAATTGCCTTTTAAGATGGCGAGCAACTAAACACCTTTGCGATATTAGACACGACGAGGACACCAAAGTAGCTCAACATTTCAATCTTCCTGGTCATTCTGTCGATAGACACTTTGAAATTATGCCTATTGAGCAACTGCCTCTTTCTGCTACGGCCGAAGAAACTGATAAACAAAGAAAACTTCGAGAATCATTTTGGATTAAGCAACTGAAAACAAAATGGCCGAGAGGCATAAACGTGGACCCTGGTCTTGCTGATCAACGTGAAATTATTCCATTCAGTTTAACATACAATCAAAAAAATGTTGAAATTTCTGAAATTTTGAAAGATGAATACCATAAATTGCAGGATAAAATGAAAGAACCTCTCAATTTGCGTCCAGTGATAGCCTTTAAGAAAAACTCCAATCTACGTGACATCTTGGTTAAATCGAAATTAACTCTTCAAAAACCTTCAGAATGAATGATATATATTATTCATATTTTATAGGCCATACCGCCTCTATCAAACAAACATAACAAATCTCAGACAATAAAATAAATAAAAAATATCTCCCAACCTTGGGAGATCCTGAGCCAGTGCGTTTAATCATATAACCACCACGAGTACCACCACCACAACCATCATCATCATCACATACCTCACGTCGTCCACCACCACCACCCCACCCCCACCACCAACCAGCACCACCACCACCAACACCAACACGAGTACCACCATCACAACCACCACCACCCACCACCACCACCACCACCACCACCACCACCGCCGCCGCCGCCGCCACCACCACCACCACCACCACCACCACCACCACCACCATCATCATCATCATCATCATCATCATAAACCATCGTCATCATCATTATCATCAGGAGCAGCAGCAGCAGCAGCAGCAGCAACAGCAGTGTCGTAGTCATCATCATCATCATCATCATCATCGTTATGTTACAATATAGCGTGGCATATACTTAGCTTGATGTGGTAGGTCCGCACACATTTGGTATATTATTCATTAATACATACAACCCTCATTTTTGCCTGAATGCAATGTATTTACATATAGGCCCCTGCCAAGACATACATTTTCCCCCCAAATAAATGTAGGCAAATTGGAGTGTACATGTATGTGCCGGAATTAAATCAATTTTTCAATTATAACATCTTAAGCAGTAAACTGTATAACTAGCTTACCCTGTCGTTAGCTGGTGTGAAAGTGACCAAAACTAACACCATCACAACCGCTGTCTCAGCGCTGTCCTCTACATATTATAGATAGATAGATATTTATTTGCTACAATAGGCCATAGGCCCTTGAGTGTAACAACTCAAATATATATATTCATGGAAAAACCATACAATAATTAATACAGAAGTTTAGTAATAATTTATGATTTAAAGTACATTGATAATTTACCTTTAACAAGCCACCAGCCCACATATGAATAGTAATCGCCCCTAAATACTCCCAACCCCTCCCCTGATCAACCGGCGACAATGCTCAATTCAATGTTGAATATTTTAAAGCTAGTTTGACTGTTTGCTTTCTCCTAGTACCATTTTCATGTGTACGAAATGTATTGTAAATAAATTCTGCAGCTTAATGACTGTTGAATATTTGAGTCTGAATTGAATCTAATTTGACTGTGGAAATTGATCGATTTACTTTCTCCTAGTGATATTTTCAAATGGACGAATTGTATGTCATTGATAAAATTGCAGTTTAATGACTGTTGAATATTTTGAAACTAATTTGACTTGTGATAATTTTCAACCTACTTTGTCCTTGTGGCATTTTCAAGTGTACGACTGGATATCATTAATAATTTCGCAATTTAAAAAAAACACCAAAATAAACAACAGTTGAATATTTTGATACTAATTTGTTTGGAAAATCCATAATTTACTTTCTTCTTATGCTATTCTCGTGTACGAATTGTATGTCATTGCTAAATCCGAAATTTAATGAATGTTGAACATATTGAAAATAATTTGACTGGAGAAAAAGCTCAATTTGTATTCTTCTTGCGTATAATGAAGACATTATAATGTACATGGGTTTTATTTGATTAAGCGGCGATGGACCCCTTCTCATGAGAACTAGTGCAGCACGTCTACGACCACATAGAACAACATAATCAAACGTTAGATGGCATAACAAATTAACAATCAAATCAAATTTGAAGCACGACAGTATTTAATGTGTGTTTACATATCCTGATACACTTTCACTTAAATGTAATGTACCTTGAGTGCTGTCTGCTGTCAATTCTAAGCACTGAAAGACAATAATTTGCAAATTCTTAGTGCTGAAAAATTATATTTCTACCCTGAAACATGTTTTGTTACCACTCCTGAGCACTGAAGGATGATATGTTGCCAATCTTGATCATTGAAGGCATGGAATTTCACAAATTTCATGCCATGAGAGATGACCTTTTGCCAAACCTAACCCCTGAAAGATGACATTTACCAATTGTGAGTGAGGAAAGTTGATGTGTTGTGAATTCTAAGCACTGAAAGACAATAATTTACCAATTTTTAGTGCTGAAAATTATATTTTTACCCTGAGACATGATTTGTTACCACTTCTGAGCACTGAAGGATGATATGTTGCCAATCCTGATCATTGAAAGCATGGAATTTCACAAATTTCATGCCATGAGAGATAACCTTTTGTCAAACCTAACACCTGAAAGATGACATTTACCAATTGTGAGTGAGGAAAGTTGATCTGTTGTCAATTCGACGCACTGAAGAACAATAATTTGCCAATGCTTAGTACTGAAAAATTATATTCCTGCCCTGAAACATGATTTGTTACCACATCTGAACACTGAAGGATGATATGTTGCCAATCCTGATCATTGAAATCATGGAATTTCTCAAATCTCATACCATGAGAGATGACCGTTTGCCAAAGCTAACACCAAAAAGATGACATTTAACAATTGTGAGTGAGGAAAGTGGATCTGTTGTGAATTCTAAGCACTGAAGGACAATAATTTGCCAATTCTTAGCGCTGAAAAATTATATTTCCACCCTGAAACATGATTTGTCACCACTTCTGAACACTGAAGGACGATATGTTGCTTGTTGAAAGGAATATTTGGAAATAAGAAAACACGAAATTAGGACTAGGTTACTATAGGTGTTGCGAGTGTACAAAACTCCTTGGTTGGAAAAGACTCGGCACAAATTGGAGACAATTTCACGGAAATACTGGTCGGCCTGCATTTTACTAATATATGGCATACCAGCATTTCCGATATATATTCCTCTGTCGATAAGCCCTACGTTGATTAGCAAGTCCATAAATAAGATGTGAAATGGACTCCCACCCTAGACACCGCCCCCCCCCACCCCCAACCCGCGGCACCCCCCCCCCCCTCCCCCAACCCACTTAGATATTTATCAGCCACGAATTCGGCCTACAGTGCATGTATCTGCAAGTCCCGCTACGCGCGCACTGCTATGTCTGTGGTGAAAATTTCAAGCCTACATTCCATTCCAAATAATCCAAGCCAAAACAAGTTGCACTGTTCACGAGTAGTACTTATGACGCTTGAAACAGTCAGAGTAAATGTGTCGAAAACTATCAAAATATGAATTTTTTGTTAATTTAATTACTCGTTTGAATGAGCATTATCAGTAAATCACTACAGACATATTGTGCATCATTTCGACAATTCAACCTGTTATTTGGCACATGGGTAATTCATGTCAAAATTTCTAGTTGAAGATCCACGTTCCAATGCCCTTCCATTGCCGCATCTAGACAAAATACGATGTCACCACCGTTACCGATTCCTAAAATTGTCATTGACAAGCGCGTATTAACCCTTTATAAACATCAAATTTGTTCAAGAAAATTTCCGTTTTGTCATTTTTGCATTTCACAAGACCACGCACTGCTGAATCCGCGTTTTTTTGCTGGCTTGAATGTCAAAGCCGAAGTGCCACGAGCTATTTCACTCCATCTTGACCGAGCGAATCCAAAATTAATTCTGCCGAGTCAAAATCACACTAAGTGTAGTAACCCGTCCCATTCGGGCCGATTCTCACAAGTGGTATTGTCCATATCTAAAAATAACTACTACCGGCAGACTATATATAGCCACCAACGAATGGAGAGATTGCTAATGTGCTACCATGAAAATTTGAGGTAACGAATTTTCCGAAAAAGAAATATTAATTCCAGAAGTGATTTAAAAAAACTAAATTTTAATTTAAATTTTATCCAAAAAAAAGGATGTGTCTAACTTCCGGAACCAATTCTGGAAATGGATTCCGGACCACCTCATAACAACAAGAAGCCCAAGGGGCCTGTGTCACTCGCCCGGAATTATTGGCGACTTGCACAACCGAACAAAATGAGATGGCCACTGTAAAAATTTACCAATCAAATTTCTGTGAAGAAAGTTTAGCCAAGTTTTATTAAAATTGGCCTAGTGGTTAATAATTAAGTCTTTTTATCTTTTTCTCAGAAATTTGCAGAAAATACAAGATGTCCGCCAAAAACGTTATATTTTGATTGATTCATGGCGGATATGGTTTTTTTACATATCAACTTTCCATGGACAAATTTTAATGGCGTTTCGGCCCGAATTATATCACCCAAATTTCGGCCCGATCCATTCAGCGGTTCTGGGGAAGTTGTTTTTGCGAAAACTAGGTCATCCAACATGGCTGCCGAACCATTTGGCAAATAAAGTTCCCTTGATCAAACTTGCTTCAGCTCTTGCCCTAGATCATATTTCATGAGGTCTGCATCGACCCCCCCCCCCCCAAACAGATTCAGAGAAGATATTTAGAGACGTTTCTAAAAGTCGGCCGAAATCCAAGGTGGTCACGGGAAAAATTGGCCGATCATCTTCCTTTGAACAAATTTGTATCCCTATTCCATAAGGATGCCTCCTCTCAAATATGCTTAAAATCGGCCCAGTTGTTCGCGAGAAGAATACATTTTAAATTTCCCATTGCCTTAGTATGGGAGCTTCTGGCAGGTAAATGATCCAAGATGGCCGCTAAACCGTTTATCCTACAGTCTCTAAAATGGCAAATTTGAAATCGCAATACGCTACATTTGGATTAGCCCAAAGAGGCTATCTTTTTTTTGACGGATCAACTTCCATTGAACAAACTTTAATGGCCCTTAGTTCCTAATCATATATATAAAGTTTTGGCCTGAAAGCTTCAGCGGTTCTGCGGAAGAAGTCGTTTTTGCGAAAACTAGGTCATCCAAGATGGCCGCTGGACCATTTGGTCAATCAAGTTCCCTTGAACAAACTTGGTTCAGCTCTTGCCCTAGATCATATTTTATGAGGTCTGAATCGATCCCTCAAACGGTTTCGGAGAAGATTTTTAAAAACATTTCTAAAAATCGGCCGAAATCCAAGATGGCCGCCGGCCAAATTGCTCGATCGGCTTCGTTTGAACAAACTTGAATCTCTAAGCCCTAAGGACGCATCCTGCCAAATATAGTTGAAATCGTCCCAGAAGTTCTCGTGAAGAAGACATTTTAAATTTCCAATTGCTTTAGTATGGGAGCATATGGCGGGAAAATGATCCAAGATGGCCGCCAAACCGCTTATCCGACAGCTTCGTAAATTGCAAATTTGAGATCAGAATACTCAGAAACATATATAAAACCAATTTCGGCCTCAAAGTCCATCAAATAATAAAATCCAATATGGCCGCCAAATACGCTATATTTAGATTGGCCCACAGCAGCCATGGGTTTTTTACGGATCAACTTCTCTTGAACAAACTTTAATGGCCCTAATCATATTTGCCAAATTTCAGCCTGTTCCCTTCAGCGGTTCTGGAGAAGTCATTTTCGCTAAAAAAAAAAACCAAAAAAAAACCCAGGTCAACCAGGATGGCCGCGGAACCATTTGACCAAATTGGCCGATCGGCTTCGTTTGAACAAACTTGGATCCCTATTCCCTAAGGATGCTTCTTGGCAAATATAATTGAAATCGACCCAGCAGTTCTTGAGAAGAAGTCGGTTAAAGGAAAAGTTGATGGACGGTCGCCACTTGTCATATACACTCACTTGGCCTTTCATGCCCTGAGGTGAGCTAATAACTAGGCCGATATTACAATGCCAACCGTTACAGATTTATATCAAAAGTATACAAGTAGTCGTGGCATTACGGTATATTGGCATTGGCAGGGAATCGAACCCACAACCGAAGAAAGCGCCAACCATTAAAGCCCAAACGCTTCCACCACACCAACGCCGAAAGACGTTTGTGGGTTCGATTCCCTGTCAATGTCAAAATTAGTGTCTAGCAAACGTCTCCAAAATCATTCTGAAGGAGGGCTGGGGCGAAACGTGGGCCTTATTTCACAATCAATTGTGTCGTTGGTCTATTATACTGACAAATTGTTATTTGTGAGACCATTCTGCCACACGTTGCGTGGCAGATATTACCTAACTTGCTTACAAACACACACTAGACTGCATTCAAACTGTCGTCCTGGGATTGTCGTATCGTTACTGGAGCTGCCGGAAATTAACCACTAAGGTGTCACTCTCCCAATGTTGGCTAATCAGTTCTGATTATTAGGTTGGTTGGCGTGTGAATGGCGCTGTTCACGTGTATGTGTGTTTAATTCTGACGAGATACCTTTCTCTCTACGTGCGGTATTTCCGGCAGATCATACAAACGTCGTTTATCAATACCAATTTGGGGATTGTTATTTATCAAGGTGTGTTCCGATTATTCTCACATTATAAAATTTCGCAGCTTACCACATACCCTACGTGCGTGCATATGTGAGTGCGTGAGTATGTGCGTCCACGCACATGTACGTGAATGCGTGGTCTACTAAATGGATCTTGAACACATTTGGGTGGAAGGTTGCGCTTGGGGTAGAAAATTACTGCATTGATATTGGAGTCAAAAGGCCAAAAGCCAAGATAAGAGTCAACTAAAAGGGCCGATTTGAGCGACCGGGGATTCTCCTGAGTGCGTATTCCAAAAGACATTTCTTATTTGACAACTGGTCATCTTTAGTAAATATTTTGTTGCTTAGCAACCTATACGGTGGCCGCAAGGTCGCTTAAGAAGGGTATTATGGCTCGATATCGGAGTAAATTACATCTACACAATATGGACAATACAGTTTGATATTGACGACCTGTGCCCTTTCTCCGTTCTTTTCGGATTTAGGATGCGAAAGCCTAGTTTACAGAAAACCACGTTCTTGTGTTTAAATTTGTGAAAACTCAGATCAACAGTTTCCTAACCACAACATCGACCATACCACCCCTGAAATGGACGTAATAGGCGCACACGTGATTATTCAGTCTCACCAATCACCTCTCTGGCTGGGTCGACATCAACGGTGATCGATTTTACTGCCATTTAAATATGATATATGGTTTTTCTAATAGTGGCAATTTTCTCCCACGGCACTGATTGCGATTTGTAGCCTATTGATTTGTTTTAGATACGAAATTCATTTACGTTTATATTTTCAATTTATACGCCATAGCTAAAGAGGGCTGTTAGCGACGTTTGTCATTGAGAGGGGCGGGCGTGCTTTATAATATAATGAGTATTTGCCAGACAATAATCTTTATACCTTAATTCCTGCTTTATGTGATGAAATTGAAATCTGGTTTCACTAATATTTCTATCAAGCAGTTGCATGCTCGCTAGTTCGCGTAATGACAGAGATCTTCACTTCGAATGGGGTCATTGTTCCCATATGATAATCAAGAGCAAGCATGCTTTGTAGTAATATACATATATACATTTTCTTAGAAATGTTTGTTAACTCTTACCACACTGATGTCAGATTTTTTAATTTTCAAATTAAATTAAAATATGAACTGGTGTACATTTTTAAACAAATTTGGTGGAAGATGGTGCTGTGAAGGTATTGGCATGGTATACGATAGATTATTGACATCAGACTGGTAAGAGTTAACAGTTGCAACATCCTGAGTTGAACATAGAAGAAGCTGAGCCTGAAATGACTCATTTGACTGGTAGAGGTTCTAAAATGATAATCCTTTAATAATTTGCATTTAAATACCACTATGTTTCAATTATGTCAACGATCTATTAATAATTGGACGTTCTATTCAAGAATTAACAAGTCACAGAATTGTGTAACTTATTTCACTATACGGAGATCTGTGGCTCATACCGTGATGAATGAGTTCATACACAGTGCCATCTGGCTCGGGTGATGAATTAGCGCGCGTCTTCTGATACCATTACATGATGATTCACGTCGGATGCTGCAATAATACAATCATAGCCCATTTCAACCTAGATTCCGTTCATAAAATTGAGCAGAGGATGTGTAGTAAGGGAGAGCATACATGTGATCCCGTGGGCTTTTTGTGGGGAGAACTGTTTAACCCTAAAATGGCAACATTTTGTCAAGAACAATCCAAATGTTTCTTTTTGAATGTCCATTTGTAGGCCAAAAGAAGACTATTCTTGAATATTTATCACTAAAATCACTGGCTCTATTATCGCGCCTGTCATTTCAGTAGTAAATTTTCAAAAATAACCGTCTCTTGGCCTGCAAATGGACATTCCCCAAGCCCATTGTTACGGAAGATTTTTGGCCAGATTCGCAATGAAAGGGTTAAATTGACTCATTATACCTTCAGTTATTAGAAAGCACTTGGTACGCATCTTCAGACTCATTAGAGCCTAGTTGTATGACGTTATCAATACGGCCCCTATAGGCATATATAAGTGATACGCATAATACACATTTTATGCCGTAAACTAAAAGCTACTCAGTCAAACAGAATAATGTTGGTGTCACAACGCTCAGAGAGTAAAGGCGAATCTGTTGAAGTCGTGGATCTAATTACATATGATGTATTTTTCTCTAATAAAATTAACATATGGGGAATCAAACAACACCGTTAATGCAATAACAGAACGTTGATAAATGAGATTGCGACAAGATGCTTATCTAGACATTTCCATGTGAAATAAACTGTCCTTAAGTCTTTCTTTGAAGAAGAACCTGTATCATTTGAATCAGAATACAAAGATCTAAACAAAGTAGGCCCTGTGTGCTCAAGAAAATTTGGACAACAACATGCATGTAACACATATAGTCCTCGAGATAGCCATGTTCATCAGAGCTAGCAAATCATATACTCGAGCGCTAAATCTAAGGGCTATTTAACCACCCATGCAGCAAATACTTGCAGGGGAGGCTAAACTCTGTATGTATGCCTTATAATTAAAACCTACGCTCATTGCAACATTAGCACACCGAAGCCTAGTCCGAGTTTGATATGTTCATCAACCCGCCCTGTGACAGATGTTGGGATAGACATGACGAGACTCGGCCAGTCATGTTTATCCACAATATCTATAATAGTGGTTTGAGGGTCAGAGCAGACTCATACTATGTACTATAAAAGAGTAATGACTACAGAGACGAATAGACGAGTCGATGCTATGCGTTATGGATACCGCGTCGCTGACGTCGACAGTATTGCGACAGTATTGTTTCCAAAGATGAATATATTTTATTATGCCTACATGAACGTGGATGGTGTTGTAATGTTATATTTCAATAGCCTATGAATTGGAATTAGACGGTGTTATCAAAATTTGATGTAACCTAGAGTCAGTTTCTTGGAGACTATGTTTTGGTGTTTCCTTTAAAAAAATAACGATTCTGAAGATGGTTCGAAGATTGGTGCGATCAGCTGGTAAATAATCAACTATGGTCAACTATTTATTTGCATTCGTATGTCCATTTTTAGCTGTTTGTGTAGCTTCATGCAACTGATCTCGCAATCGTTAGTGCGAAATGGCAGCGGGTCGCGCCAAGTCAGCGGACAAATTAATATACTGATATAAGTAATTACGTATCAAGTGCTTAATTCCATTGATGCACGGATTCATGTTGACCGAAAGTGGATAACCATATTCTAGCCTGTGTTTTGAACGAGTACTAGGCTGTGGCCCAGAGATAGTTAATCTAGGTGGCGCGTCCATGTCCATGTGTATAACGAGTAGACTGGGTTGCGCTAATATCCTTGGTGCATCTTCACTGATAGTGCAACTTTTTGGGATGGTACTGTACCACTACCGGGCCACATTAGCCTGGGATTGGCCCAGTACCGACCCAGTAACATTCTTCTCATGTTCAAGTCATATCTTTTCTATCTTCTGTTGCGTAGTGATCTTCATTAGTTGGTATGTAGTACATGAAGGCATGCGAACGTAGTTAGTCAGTGCGCTTCTTCTAACATCTATCGACCTGCCAACCACTAGTTTGACATAGCAGTTGCTCGACCAGCTCCAGGAACTATTAATAATGGCTAACTTTGCTAGAGAGCTTAAAAGGTCACTCTGCGATTTTAAAGAGCGCAAGGCAATTTAGAGATGGAAATCCATCAAGCATTCGATCGCAGAAGGAATGCTGTATCCTCTTCACCAAGATGTATTTTGATAGATCGAACCGACCGGAAATCACATGTCCTCTTCAGTAATGTGCTTTGGAGCAGAGGTTGTACAATAAAACGCTCCAAAATGTCACCAGCGGCACCAAGTGTGTGTGATTACATATGCATGTCTGCGGACAAGCTAGGTACCTGAAGCGACAGGCTTCATCTGGATGTCTCATTACGGCTTCACATGGGAGAGATAGAAAGGCAGATGAACATACAATTTATGAGCTATACGTTGAGGCGGTGGGACTGCAGAGGCTCATTAGTATGCTTCCTGTTGAATTACACACGAGCCAGAAAATCGCCGGGGAAGGCGTGCATATTCCATCGGCAAATGTAGAGCTATACCGATTAACCTTTAAACGCTAGAAACCTAAGCGTAAGAACACCTTTTCTCGTACGTCAGAGTGGTTATCATTCACAACAAACATATCCGCCGACAAGAAGAGCTAAAGGAAACGAGAATTCAACTAAAACATATACTTAATAAAATAAAATCTGAGCTAGGTGAATCTATTCATATTTTCTCAGAGGTCACATAGCATCGAATTATATGGTCTTGTCATGCAAAATCAGATGCTGCAAAAATAATATTTACGTTTGAGAACTGAATCTGAAAAGGTAAAGGCCAGTTGTTAGATATCGGAGAAACAGCCATAGCACAAGGCATGGGATCAACTCAATGGCCGTAACATCGCTCTGACATACGCAAAGACTTATTTACGATACCAGGTCACATTGAACTGTTTCTTGTGGGAGCACCTAACCCTTTAATGGTTAAATTTGGTCAAGTAAATCAAAATATATATTTATTGAACGTATATTTGCAGGCAAAGAGAAGACTATTTCTGAAAATTTACCAGTGGAATGACTGGCTCGATTATCAAGCCAGCCATTCCCATGGTAAATTTTCAAAGATAATCTTCTCTTGGTCTGTGAATAGGCATTCTCCAAGATTACGGCAGAGTACAGAGGTAGGTTTTTGACCGATTTCGCCATGAACGGTTAAAGAGATACTGAAACATGAATCTATCACAAATTGCCCCGGTGTTGAAGTTAGTCATTTAGCTAGCATCTGTTTATGCAGTATTATACAGCTAGGATGTAATGTCAGGCTAATAGAAAACATACTTAACCCTCAAATTTGAGAATTTTTATTTTCTAATAAAGAATGTCCATTTTCAGACCAAGAGATTATTTTTGCAAATTTACAACTGTAATGGCTGGCTCGGTTATCGAGCCAGTCTTTCCAGTGATAAATTTGCAAACAAAAATACTCTTCTCTTGGTCTGCAAATGTATATTTTTCAAGACCGCTGCAGCAGCCGCTTTTAGCTGATATGAGTGCTAATAGGTTAAGCTTCTACCGCTATACTATTGTTGTAAGAATACTGGCAATGTTGAAGAAAGCCCGGACTTCAGCTTAGCACGTACTAAACATCTGGGTTTAACATTGCATAGTGTGTCGACCTTTGTCTGATGTACTTGTTTACTTGGATAGGTCAAGATGTATTTAATTAGAATTAATTTGTACGACCCTTTAAAATATTTTTTATGAAGTTTATTGTAGATTCCATAAATAAATAAAATGGGCTTAACTTATCACTAAATTCCATTAGCATCTTATCTGGAATGCATGGGCGTGAATACCCATACTGATTGCTAACAACGTCTACATCGTTGAGATGGAAGGTAAATGCTAGTCTTGCTCTCGGACCTTCGTATGTCAGCCGCCATCATTTCTTAGCCTAAATCCTCATCCGCTATTTCTTGATTTATAAGAAGCATTCTTCATCCGTGTTTGTTCATTATGTATACACAATTTACTCATTAAGCGCGCCTATGGCCAAACGACTGGATTGCTGAATGATGATATGCAGGTTTGAATCATAAATAGCAATATCTTACACTGATTGACGCGGTTGATACCGAATATTCCTAAAGTTACTTCTAGGATAATTCTGGAACAAAATCATAATATCAAGTTGTACACCCACACACCCAAGTGCAGGTCACAACCAGAAATAAAATCTTATGCCAGTCCACATCTCATGTTTGCCAAAATTGCATCATACCGCATAATTACAAACTCTTTGTGGATAAAACCTATATTTTATTTCCGATACCCTTGACAATTTAGTAAACTACTAGTTCCTCATTATCTGCTCTGCTGAAACGTGGAATATTTCAGGGAACTGCACCTGTGGGTGAAATGGAAGTAGGCATATAATGACGCTATATGCATCTATATACGCCAGATTGATCAACCAATATTATCTGATGTTACGCCAATACCACCTACGCGTTTAACACCCGAGTGGTCTCATTTTTGGCACATTTGGGCTATAGCTGTCAAAATTGTTTTTCGTCTGCTGCAAATGAGCATCGTATATTTTACGCTTATCTTGCTCAATCTAATAGTTGTAGCCCTGAGATAATGAACGGATGTCCCCGGTGTCATTTTCGGGTATAGCTGTACTGCTGAAAGCTGTTGTTGTCTTAGCAACAGTTTACAAAAACGGTGTTTTCAAAACGGCCTGAAACAAATCAGCAATGCAGTAGAGAGTGTGTTAATAAACTGATGATCTCACAACATCTGTACAGGGGAGTGGGGTGGTAGAAAATAATAACGCAAACCGGTTCTTTTGAGTACAAATTTTATATGTTCCCTTCTTCTAGCCTGCCTTCTATCTCTTGTAATATAGTGAATCGTGAAATAGTGTTGGGGAGAGATAGCCATATATTAACCAAAAAACTTAAACAATTAGATTTGCTTTTCAATAAGGTAATTTCGCGTGATAATTTCTACTCATCAAACCCAAAAACGTGAAGGGATGAACTTTTAATGCAACTAAGACTCTTGTGATTATGTAGAAAACATGTCTAACGTTTCAAGGGTTAATGGTAGCAGAAACTTCCAATCAAGTTAATTAAGCCTACCCATTATTATTCAACAGTCCAGTGAGTTTACCGTCGTCTTGAGGAACTGTGACACATGCTAGCAAATGACGGAACCACTGATAGTTTGAGCTTCTTCTGACACTTTGCACGAACTATTACTGTGGGGTGGAGTGGTGGTAGGGGTGGGTGGGGTGAGGGTGGGGTTGTAGTGGTGAGTACAGTAACCACCAAATGAACAGTCCTGGTACTGAATTGACACTTACATCTCATGAACTATTTGTACCTTAACATTAGATTATTTATCCATCCATTGACTCAATTCATTTTAACAAGGTGGATAGAATCTGTACTGAGGTACTTTTGCTATGCTACATACCTTAATCCAAAATGCATGCATACACCTAGTTTGATTTGTGCATGCGAAAACCATTGAAAAGACAGCCCGGAATAAGCTTTTGTGACTGACCTGCTGACCGACCGACCAACCGACCGACCGACTGGCAAACCAGCCGATGGTGACCCACTGACTAACCGACCGATCGCCCGACAGACTATCTAGCAAAAGGACACCCGCAGCTCAATGACACACATAATGTCATGTTGGCCATGGGCGCAGAATCTCGGGGACCATCCGCTTGAAGATTATCTTTTATTTTTATGGTATATAATAAATGGCATATGGGCCCGCCGGCCTTACTCCTTTCTGTCTTTACTTAATAAAAATGCTAATGTGATAATTAACAATATATAGAATTCAATGATACATACTGCTGCTATATTATATCGTAATCCCTCTTGTGTCAACTTAGCCCTTTAAGTGTCAAGATAACCAAAATCGGTATCTGCCGTCGTTTCGATCAGTGCCCATTTCCGGATTAGGAGAGGGCCTTTTTTTAATTTTCCCACTGGATTGATTGGCTCGATAATCGAACCCGTCATTCAAGTTATGAAACCTCTGGAATGCTCGTCTCTTGGCGTACAAGTTGAAACTGGCTAAGCAAGAATCTCGATTTTATTGACCATCAATCCATTAACGGTGGCCAAAGTCGTTTTGAGGAATCTCCATTTCAGGACAACAGAAATCTATTTTTGCATATTTCAGTGATAAATTTCCAAAAAGGTCAGTAAGAATTAATATATTCTTGAAAAAATATTGCCCATTACGGGGTTGATTGGTATGTATAACATGTGTACCGCTTTGAGACGCTGTTGACACAAGAATAGTTACTATTGTTATAATGCTATCAAATATGAAATATATACTTTATATCAACCGCCGAAATATGAATTGTACAAATATTTTCCCTTATATATGCTTTATGTAAAGCATGAGTGAATAAAACGTGAACATGAACATGTCGGAATTAATTGGGTCAGTAGTCTAAAAAATAATAAGCCTAACTCATTGAGTCACGTAATCTCTATTCCTCTATTTCATAGTAGACAATAGCTTGGGCTGGCTATTTGGCGATTGTTGTAATTGCTGCTGCATAATGATGATGATGATGATGATGATGACAGTGACGACGAAAGCGACGACGACGACGTCGTCGTCATTGTACCCACGTCTTTTTGAAAAATGAAGGGTATATTGCAATCGCCTCCATCCGTCCGCCAGTCTGTCTAGGCGTCCAGTTGTCCGTCCAATTAGTCCATGCATCCGTTCGTCCGTCCGTCCATACATCTGCCAGACCGTCCGCCCGTCCGTCCGTCCATCCATCTGTCCGTCCATCCAGCCGGCCAGCCAACTATCTCCTCCGAAAGGATTTGGTGGAATTCAATCAAATCTGTTATGTGAGTTCCCCATATGATTGCGGACCACAAGACAACATTTAGCCTCCGTTTTGTCGTCGTCGTCGTCGTCGTCGTCGTCGTCGTCGTCACTACTTTTGAGTCATGTATTTCTACAGTACACGTTCACATTTAAAAGATTGAAAGCTAGTTGTAGAGTAGATGCCACATATAATTATGCTCCTAATTTGCTCCTACGTCAGCTGTTTAATTGCGGTTGATGCCATTCTCTCGGCTTACAGCTTACTGAAAGTTACATAATATTTGGAGAGAAACACGAAATGCTTTCAGAAGATAGTCCGTAGCACATGCGCTCTGCACATGACAACATGTATCGTCTGCTCCGCTTATGCACGTTGATTGAAAGTTGAAAATATGCTGGAACGATTAACACGTTCGACACCGCATCTAGGATAGGATGGAACGGCAGATTACAAATTCTCGTTGGCGTAATAAATATTCTGTTGACCATTCCAAGATAATTTGTCTGAAACTTGGTGCTTTCCATAGCAGCAGCAACCTTCAGACAAGTTATTTTTATAATAGGTGCCCTGTATCATGGCCGTCGTGATGTTAAGATATAATTTCAGGGGTGCACGGCTACTGCGCGTCTCTTGCAGACGATAATAAACTCATCTTCCATCCCTCCGAACGCCTGAAAGCAATCATAATGGTGCTTATTTTCTTTTCGCACCTCAACACGTGTTTCTGCGAAGCATCGTCTGCCTATTACCGGATTGCTGAATAGGAATCATAGGAACGTTAAACCATCTCCAAGACAATTAGCAGCTTGCTCGATTTCGGGAGAAGTGTGAGATGGTATGGGGAGAAGGGGTTTGGGGCGATCTCGAATAATATAATTATTATCAGCTTTTGTGCTCGTCATTAGACAGTGAGAACGGAGAGACGAGACGTGTGTGTGTGTAAAGTACTCAATGAATGAATCCAAACTATTATTCAAGTATATGACGTCACAATCAATTACGTCGCAATCATAATTGACAAACAAACTTCGCCATGAACCTGAAATAGTCCATCAGTTGTGAGAATTGTGTCTTTACTATTTAATAAACATTCTGTTAGCTGTATAGTTACCATGAAATTGGGATTCTGAGAATTCAGGATTCAAAGTATATAAATCAATCCCAAGACGCGCAAAGCGTGGGAGGAGCTTAGCTCGATATGCACGGGGCATCGCTAAAAGTGGATTCATCCATTACGGTCTGTTAATTCTTGCTTGTTGCTGCAACTGTAGGCCTATACAACTGTAGGCCTATACAACTGTAGGCCTATATAACTGTAGGCCTATACAACTGTAGGCCTATACAACTGTAGGCCTATACAACTGTAGGCATATACGACTGTAGGCCTATACAACTGTAGGCCTATATAACTGTAGGCCTATACAACTGTAGGCCTATATAACTGTAGGCCTATATAACTGTAGGCCTATACAACTGTAGGCCTATACAACAGTAGGCCTATAAAACTGCAGGCCTATACAACTGTAGGCATATACAACTGTAGGCCTATACAACAGTAGGCCTATAACACTGTAGGCCTATACAACTGTAGGCATATACAACTGTAGGCCTATACAACTGTAGGCCTATAAAACTGTAGGCCTATAAAACTGTAGGCCTATACAACTGTAGGCCTATACAACTGTAGGCCTATATAACTGTAGGCATATACAACTGTAGGCCTATAGAAATGTAGGCATATACAACTGTAGGCCTATACAACTGTAGGCCTATACAACTGTATGCATATACAACTGTACGCCTATGCAACTGTAGGCCTATACAACTGTAGGCCTATACAAATGTACGCCTATGCAACTGTAGGCCTATGCAACTGCAAGCCTATGCAACTGTATGCCTATACAACCGTAGGCCTGTATAACTGTAGGCCTATACAATTGTAGGCCTATACAATTGTAGGCCCATACAACTGTAGACCTATACAACTGTAGGCATATTACAACTGTAGGCCTATATAAATGTAGGCCTATACGACTGTAGGCCTATATAACTGTAGGCCTATACAACTGTAGGCCTATACAACTATAGGTCTATATAACTGTAGACCTATGCAACTGTATGCCTATATAACTGTAGGCATATACAACTGTAGGCATACTATTCGTAATTCAACCTTAGAATTGAACACACATCGCTGCTTAATATAAGTGACTAAATTGTTATCTTAGATAAAAATTAGTCTCGGTTATCTGGGATTAAATTATTGATACACAGTGCATGTACCAAGGCGTCCCAAAGAGAGTCAAGATAGATTCATTGCCGAAACTAATTACCATTGTTTCCATCCAATGTTTATCGGTATGGTGAGATACCTTCGAGTGCCATTTTAAGCAAGGATAGTGCTTTCCAACTTATTTCCAGGAATGCCTTTGAAAATCTGATACTAGACTCCATACCATAAATGGATTTTCCAGTTTATGCAAAAATATAAAGAGATCACAATTAAGACATACATTTAGGGAGACGCCACAGCAGAGTTTTATGTGTATTTTCAAAAGGCTAATAGGAATTTCTTTCGCAAACACTTGTACAAAGAGCGTGGTTATTCTTTTGGACACATATGGGTTATTTCCCATGTCAAATTACTTCTAAGGACGTGACCTTGTATATGCCCACGGCTTCGGCTTCACATTTGCACTGCTTCAGACCAGCTTAAAATACAACTAGTGTCGGAAACCGAATTACCGAAGCTTTAGTTTTCAACCCTTTTTCTGGATATGGTAATGTTTTCGAGACAATTTTGCAGGAATACAGTTTCTGAAACTGACACAGGATACGTGTTCTTCTTTGGGACATCTGTTTCCGAAACAGTCAATTACCTCTCAATCCCTAGCCAATCCGGTAACGAGCAGACATCACTTGGTTAATCAGACGTTTCTGGTACATTCCTTAGACTATTGGCATAAATTTCGAGAACAAGGTAACATAAACTTCATGGGGTACCATAGCCACTGGAGCAGACACTAAATTTCCGAAACAGTTTCCTAAACAGAGATTCGGGAATTGTGTTGGTGTATGTCGGGTCTAAAGGCGCGCGTAGCGCTTTGGGCGGGTGTGGCCCGGGTGTAGGACCCCTATGTATTGCGGTAGAGGTGCAGTAGTCATCTAGCTACATGGGGCACTCAGAGCCGCATGCACTATACATGGTCTATAATTTGGCTTTATAATTGTCGCATTCGCGGGAATATGTGATGTAAGAACAGAGGCTTTGTTTGGAACATTCGATTTTTACCGAGTGTGCGAAATATACTATACAGTGTTCCTACTATCAATAAATTTGTCAGTAAGCAAGAAAAAATTATATTTTCAAGAATAAAGCATAGGCCTAATAATCTATTTACATATTTGCATAGACATTTTAGAATTCAGAAAAAAATCTGTTAGACTTTTCGCAAATACAGAATTAGCATACGTATTAAAATACGAACTTTTGTGCCTTTGTTCGAAATATCGGCATATCAAGAATAAAATTATTACTTATACTCTTCAAATAAGCAACGTGTTTGTCAGCTTCAAAGAATCTAAATCTGCCAATCGCTTTATTTTCTCGGATTCAATGGCAGAGAATTAATTAGTGCGCTAAGAAAAATAGCTTCAAAGAAAATGTGTTACACAAGCTTAATTAACAGAAAGTTGGGCGTTCAATACTCATTTATTACCAATCGTTTTCATTCCGCTTAGGCCTATATAATTAAATAACTAATCCCCTGCTGAATAGTTTGTCAACAGTTTGTTGTTGCGCATGCCATTGACGACTTTCAATCAGGTTGTTTACAAAATATTCAGCGTATTTTAGATTCATGTTTTTCAGGGGATTTGAGGATGTAGAGGGTTAGATATCACCTTTATCACATGATTACCATAATTTGCTGCTGCCAGGTATAGCCTATAAATGTACCGGGTAAATAAAAAAATTACTGTATACTATTAAATAAATTCTAAAGATGAGAGTTGGAATGCTTCGATCTTCTCATTCGTAGATCTTCGTCAAACGTTAATAATATTTCAACGTTTTGTAGGAATAGCGATCCTCATATTGAATAGGGATCGTGAATGAGCTAGTACCAGTGCTTGCGAACAAGCAAGTCTATAGCTAAAAGTCGCGGTAAAGTATAAAGCTGATCAAGTCGAGTAGAATACCAGCGTACCAAATGTTAATGTTTCTATATCGAGTTCCAGATGATTTCAAATCCGGTTGATACCATTTCGGAATTCTGAGGTAATTTAATATACTTGACATCGTCCAAGACGTCATTTCTTTTATTAGCCTATATTTTCTAGGCCCCATTCAGGACATATCTAGGCTGGTTTTATTTCCAGTTACAGTTATCTTCTCCAGGTTTACCCTGAGAGAGAGAGAGAGAGAGAGAGAGGGGGGAGGGAGGGAGGGAGGGGGGGGGAGAGAGGGGGGAGAGAGAGGGCGGGAGAGGGAGGGAGGGAGAGAGAGAGAGAGAGAGAGAGAGGGAGAGGGAGGTGGTGGTGGGAGGGAGGGAGAGAGAGAGGGGGGAGAGAGAGGGCGGGAGAGGGAGGGAGGGAGGGAGAGAGAGAGAGAGAGAGAGAGAGAGAGAGAGAGAGAGAGAGAGAGAGAGAGAGAGAGAGAGAGAGAGAGAGCGTTCATGGAAAACTACGGGGTTTGTGCAGATGTTGGTCTAGCAATCACATTAGGCGCGTTGGATTGCATATTTAATCTCGTCACAAAGTATGACGAGACTATTATTGAAAGCCATTTTCAATATATCCGTCGGTGTGTCTGTCTATGTGTCTTGCTGCGCATGTCTAGCACGATAGCTCATGTTCCACTGGAGGGATTTTCACCAAACTTGTAGGGAGGGTTGCGCTTGTAGTCCTAAAGCAGTAAGGTTTTTTGATTTTCTGGCCAACATGTCAAAGATCAAGCTCATTGAAAAGGAAAAAGAAATGTCCTACTGCAATGAATAATTAGATATTGACTAAACTTGAATGGAAGCTTGCCCTTGGGGCTAGAATCGCCGATTTGGATTTCGTGTCAAAGGCTCAACGGCCAATGCCAACAAAAAGGGTGGGAGAACGGTATTTAAAATTCTCTGAAATGCTTCATTTTACATGCATAGCCAACTATCTGAATTATTAATAAATCATGATTAATCGTCACTATATTTATCGGGGCTATTACCTTCCCGGTGTACGTGAGGGGATATGATAGCAACTGTAAATGTACATACATTAAAACGTTAAAGATATCACTTATCGGCATTTGTTATTCGGTTCCTGATGCTATTCCCACCTCACCTTATGATGGCAAGCGTATTACAGAGGCAGCATAACAGGACTGTATAGCGTATTACCAAAGTAGCAACAGCTATGTCGGAATAGCACCATGTTTTCGCATGCCTATGCATTGAAGTAATTTGTGAATGGTGTATGTAAATCCAAGCTATCATTGAACTGAAAGCGGTGATGCATGTAAGCATGATTTGTCTTTATTCGAGGTCTCTTAATCTGTTTACGCACGGTATGATGTGTGCCAAATGTTTGCAGATGTGACAGTGATTAATTAGATGAGATAGCTCCAATGATAAATCATTCAAAAAGGTATTTTGAGAAAAATGTGGCCTGTATTTGGTATATCAAATCAAATTGCTCATATAGTGAATGGGCCGTTCCAGTTTTAGCTATGCCCCGCTCGTCTCGAGCTAAGCTCCACCCACACCTCGCTCGCGTTGGGATCGATCGATTCATAAACTCCCAGACTATCCATTTCCAGAAAACTGTACAGGTAAACTGTTGAATATTTTGAAACTAATTGGACTGGGTGCTGTTGTTATGGTAGCAACAGCACCCAGTCAAATTAGTTTCAAAAATATTCAACAGCATGTGTATAAAATAGTAAACTTCGGACATGCAATTAGTACAACAACGTTTAGTCCGTCACCAATTATTCGTTCGTGGCGCGCTTATCTACGCCATTCATGACGTCATTGATTGTGACGCCATCCTACACGTCACGTATCTGATTATGACGTCATATGATTGATGTATCAACTGGAAAGATCGTTATCTAATAATACGCTCCACCTGAGATATTCTCAACAAACTTGAATTGGAAATAAACATGTTTGTTCTGAAGCTATATTTGCTGATATTTGTGACAAATTTCGTCAATGTAAAACGGATTAAAACTTCATTAAGTATTACTCAATCTGTTGGTCCACTATATATCAATATGGTTGATAATGGCCCTTTCCAGAGTAATGACGCCATATAACGTCATAATCAGCTAAGCGGCGTGTAGGATGATATCATAATCATTACGTCATAAATGATTCTATTAGGCCGTCTTTAACTCTTATTAGTCAGACACGTTGCAAGAATTGTATGTCTCTACTATTTACTAAACATGCTGTTGCCATAGGCAGCAACAGCACCCAGTCAAGTTAGTTTCAAAATGTTCAACAGCTTACTTGTATAGTTTTCTGAAAATGATAGTCAGAAAGTTAAGAGATCCATCGATCCCAACACGAGCGAAGTATGATGGGCGGGGCATAGCTAAAGCTGGAAAGGTCCACTGAGATAATCAATGACGATTGACCGTATCCTACGATTAGAGGCGTTGAAACCAGATTTACAGGTATTCAAAATGAAACGATATAGGCTAATAAGTTTGACAATGAAAGACGTGCGTCATCGATAAACTTCATAATACTGTTGAGGTTATCTCTTTATCTTAAGTTCAATTGTGTAAATACATTCATATATAAATTCATATATAAATATGCACAATAGACTAACAGAGACGCTAAACGGAGGCTCACGTGCCAGCTTGAATTTCATATCCAAGTTGCGGAACGAGTCAAGCGTGTCTATAGATGGCAATTGCTGCGTGGGACCACATGATGGCCGTTCTTTAAGACAGGTGCTGGTAAGACCACGCCTCCGGCTCAAATAACCACGATCTTATCTCCCCAAAAGCTTTTACTATGAGTATATAATATATTAAATGTCCATCTCTTTTAGTGAGACAGGATGAATTCGCTGCATTTGGTTTGACAGGAGTTTTGCCCGAGTTTAGGTAAGAATTAGTTGTTGTTGTTGTTGTTGTTGTTGTTGTTGTTGTTGTTGAGTTGGTTTTATTGGCCGCTCAATTTGGCTACTTACTACGCACATAGGCCTATATACACGAATATGAGTTCAATAAATTTGGGGAGGAGTTAAGATTTTGCTTAAGGTAGATAAACAGCTCAGCAAAATTATATACTCCCTGATAACGATCT
Organism: Chaetoderma sp. LZ-2023a; assembly: GCA_034401795.1. Taxonomy (NCBI): domain Eukaryota; kingdom Metazoa; phylum Mollusca; class Caudofoveata; order Chaetodermatida; family Chaetodermatidae; genus Chaetoderma; species Chaetoderma sp. LZ-2023a. The sequence continues at coordinate 105,393,796 of CM067372.1, read as the reverse complement.
ACGTGATTTCTTAACAATAATAAAATTATGTAGCCTATTATAATTACTGATAAGTTTGTTGTTCGACAGACTGTTTGTGACGTCATACAGCTATTGTCATAATGTGAAATGTACACTGTACATATTTGTAAATCATACACTACATTATGCACTGTAATAAATTAATAACTATCTTTTAAAATATTTTGTTAGATATTTAACGTAGCATAGCCCTATAGTAACAAACTATCTCTATGGCAACGGCATAGCTACCGAAAAGGATTGGTTTATAGACACATCACCGAACATTAAATATAGTAAAGCGTTGCGTTTGTTTCAAATATATACATAGCACCTCTGGTGAGCCATTGACCACAGCTAGGGCCTACTCTAATTAACTACAGTGGAAATATACTCTACATTTTTACTGGTAATGTGTGAGATTTTGTCATTCAGTCCATGTCGGCCATGGCATTTTTGAAAGTTGTTCTTATAGAGCATTTCCAGTCACGTGACTGCTTTTTGTTTACGATGCCATCTTGACGGGCAGAATTTGTCATGGCAGTGAGCAAAAATAATGGCTGTAACGAATTCACTAATCATCTTACTACTGATGAGATCGAAGACAGTCACAATTTTTACGAAAACAATTTTATACGCGAATAACACTTATCATGTTTCCTTCCATAAACGTATTGCAATCGACCTGTAAATACATGTACGTTGACCTGGCCTAATTGAGTGTTGTCACTCGTTCCTCAATACCAGCCAATATTTTATTGCAAAATGATTTCCTTTCTATTCACACCATTCTGGCGGTATTTAAACCAGACAGTTATTCGATATCCTGTTACAAATCGCCGTCAGTCTCTATTCCAGGATCCACTCCGTCTTTTTAATCGACAGCAAATTGCTCAGATTTCACTATTGTCCAATGATGTATTAATGGAGATGTCACTTTCGAGATGATAGAAATGAATACGCTCTGCAAATTGCGTTAGACCCATTAATGTGGGTCGATGCAGACGTTTCACACGGACGTTGCTTTGTAAAACAATATAGATTCATACACATACCTTAGTTGACCCGCATTGTTTAATGGATACTTAGATATCATGGCTCAAATGGTTAATTTATTTAATGCCACGCCCAAATGCCAGGCTTGTGAACAAACCTATGCAAGTAAAACTCCGTGTATGCCTACTTTCATAACGACAGCGCAGAAATACTGATATTAGAATGGGCATCATGCAGTTAGTGCGCAAAAAATTGAGCTTATGGCTAGTCAACATTATATCTTGGTTATAGCAACTTATATATAACATATAAGCTGTTTGATACACGTGTGCATAGCATCAATTAACAAATCCATTTCCTCAGTCAATCATATCACGTCATAATCAACTAAATGACGTGTATGATGACGTCATAATCATTACGTCATAAATGACCACATTTAGTCCGTCTTAAAAGCTTAATAGTCCGTCACATTATTTTAATTGTATGGCTTTACTATTTAATAAACACGTTGTTGAATATTTTGAAACTAATTTGACTGGGCTGTTGCTGACATTGGCAGCAATAACACCAAGTCAAATTAGTTTCAAAATGGTCATCAGCTCACCTGTGTAGTTTTCTAGAAATTGATAGTCAGTGAGTTCATGGATCGATCGATCCCAAAACGGGCGTAGCGTGGGTGGAGATTAACTAGGGACGGGCGGGTCATAGCCAAAACTGGAACGGTCAGTTGCGTGTGCTAGTTGTTGGAGACCATATCAAACATCTCGCGTGTTGAAGGATGGCGTTTGTGGTAAATACGATGTTTTTATAAAATTAAGCAAGAAGTACCATGCATCGATTTAGGTACCCTCAGAACCCTGCCCTATAAGACGTAAGATGAAGCTACGGAAGATGTCCATATCCTGGTGTATGGGTGGGTGTGGGGTTTTTTTTAGCAGAATGTGATTAAATTTGTGTAATTCGACGTTGACTCCAGGCATCTATCTGAGCAGGCACCTGGCACGTGTGGATAAGTAGCGCATTATTATTAATTTATTGTCTGTAAGTAAATAAGAAAAAGGTGCGCTTACTTCATGTTACGGCAGAATTATAAATGGCTTGCAATAGTGTACCCTCCGGCAATAACAGTATTCAACTGCTTTGGTATGCAGGGTTTGCACATTACATAACTATTTAAAACACATGGTAAATTACAAATATATAGGTGAACAGACATATGTAGGATAAAATGGCATATGCTGATTAACCACTAAAGAAGCCTACTTCGCGTATTAACCGCATACGTGTTAGTAGATGTCAACGAAGGAATGTTATTACAGCTGGCGCTGGAGTTCCTCGTGGAATTCACATCTGCAGATTGGCAACTACTTGTTTTAGGCGGCTGGGATATCATATGGGTGTGGCTAATCTGAAACACTGCTAACTAACGTAGTCTGTTCATGTACCGTGGTGCAGGAAGTTCAGAATATACCACTATATATGAGTTGGTTCGACTGGTGAACCAACTATTCACATACTCTGCTGCCAGGATGACGTACCATTTTCGGTGTGGTAGATAATGCATGTGTGGTCAACGCGGAAATAGTCGACTATAGTCACAGCCTGTTGAACCTACCAAAGCCGATCATGTAATTAATGGCCCGTGACACAACAATGAAGACTGGTGTGGCTGGTGCGGGGTAAAGGAATAAACATTGGCGTCGGTGGCACATGAGAGAGGAAGGCGAATTGTGTGTCTAGCACAGGGCAGAGCAATGAAAACGGGTATCGCTAGTACAGAAGATTGGGCATACTCTACCGCGAGAGCTTGCCAATTGTACATGCCTGCATTGGGGACAAAAGGTCCTGGTTTTCTATCCATCTTAATAACAACCATGGTTTGACTTGTAGTCGAGTAAGGGGTATGATTTGTCCCCAAGGATCCCATGTGTCACTGTTGACTATCAATCAGGATGTATTACCAGAAATAATCATAGTAACACATCATATTACTATGACAATGGACCGTTCCGGTTTTCGCTATGCCCCTCCCATCTCTAGATAAGCTCCACCGACACCTCGCTCGTGTTAGGATCGATCGATCTCTGAGCACCCTGACTATCAATTTTAAAAAAACTACACAGGTAAGCTGTTGAATATTTAGAAACTAATTTGACTGGGTGCTGTTGCTGCCTCATACAATTCATTCAACGTGTCGGACCATTTGAGATTTGGTGACGGTCTATATGGAACCCTTTGTGACGTAATGATTGTGACGTCATCATACACGCGCTGAGCTGATTATGACACCATACGAGGTCTGATGGTGGATGGATACTCTGGAAAGGTGAATTGACACATAGACATATAGCTATAGAAAGCCTACGACTTTCACAGTTCAGCCTTTTCAATACTCTCCAAATAGTATTTTTGTTATTAATTATATTACGTAGTCGAATCAAGTGTCAGATTAACATAGACAATGCAATTTTATTTCGGGTAAAAAATATACATTTGAGGCGCCAGCGTCTGTTCAATTCGTCATCCAATTACCTCAGGTACCCTGATACGTGCAGTTGCGTTTTAATGAGCTCACGTCACTGGTGGTCAGAACAACTCGTCCCGTAGTGAAGGTATGGTCGGATTGGGGATACGCACTCCATAACATTATCTCTATGCATTGACACCATTGACTACTCTCTGCTAAAGCTAAATATCAGAGAATGCAAAATAACGCTTACGTAGCAAATTATTTTAAAATGTGAATAAAATTACTTGACTGAAATATTTTCCATATGGAACTAGATTTTTTAAGAGAAATGTGATTGGAGTGGTAGGCTACCACACGTGGACGAAATTTAGATGATGACAAAAGATGATGGCGCCATGCTTGATACTTTCCAGAACAAGTGCCTAAGAAGGATGCTGAAGATATCTTGAATAGTCAAAGTAATAGATGGTGAGATGGAGCAAGCACAGAGGACATATACAAGGAAGTGGGTCTGCGCAAAGCATGAGAGAGAGAGAGAGAGAGAGAGAGAGAGAGAGAGAGAGAGAGAGAGAGAGAGAGAGAGAGAGAGAGAAAGAGAGAGAGAGGAGAAAGAGAGAGAGGGAGGGGAGGGAGGGAATGAGAGAGAGAGAGAGAGCGAGAGAGGGGGGGGGGGGGGGGGCGGAGGGGGAGAGTGAGTGTGTGGTGAGGGGAGGATGGTGCGTGGGGGGGGGGGGGGGAGAGGTGCAATTTTATGTCGCCCATGGTATGGGCGCCAGAAGGAAAATAGATAGGAGAAAAGATCCAAGACAGGAATGGCGGCTGAGAAAGGAGAAATATATGAACGATATAGGGCTCCGCACATGGAGGAGCTGTATCTCCGGGCAAATAGTGGAGACTGGATTTAGGGCCGACTCGCCGCGAGAAGAGACGTGGTTAAGTCAATGTACGGCTTAAGATATCGGGGACATTATTCAGAATGTGTTCCATTACTCGATTTAATTTTACTGACTGAGTCAAGTTCTGCTTTCAGACTCGCAGTAAACAGACCTATTTTATGTCCTCTGCGTTCTGGTGTACACACCAATCAAAACTGACAGGCAGGTCAGTTGTAAGCCTACACATGACCATGAGTCTATGAGATAGATACATGTCTAATAAAGATGTAATCGTATGGACTTCCAGCACATACGCACGTGCTATCGGTAAACGTTGTGAAATACAACACAATTAATCCTTAAGCCGTCGCATACCAGAAACGTCAGATCCGTTATGAAATTTTGCATATGGCAGCAACATGTTCCTGACAAATTAGTTTCAAAATTGTCAAAAGCTGTCCTGCATAGTTGTCCTGAAATTGAGAGACTGGTATTTCAAAGGTTAAAGCGTTAGTTTGCACAAATGTATCTAGACATAAAGTTTAAAACTGAAGCTAATCTGTTAGATCGTCTATATATTGTCTTTCTCCAACTATGGCAATGGATCTTTCAAGTTTTAGCCATGCCGTCGCCCGAGAAACCCTTCGGGGAAGCGCCACTATAATAGTGCCATGGCTCAAATACACCTCTGTGTGCGCTGCCAATGAAACCAACAGCGCGCGCGCGCTCTCTCTCACTCACACACACACACGCACGCGCGCGCGCCGCCCGCCCGCCCGCCCGCCCGCCCGCCCGCCCGCTCGCTCGCTCGCTCGCTCGCTCGCTCACTCACTCACTCACTCACTCACTCACACCCACCCGCACACGCACACGCACACGCACACGCACACGCACACATGGCCTGTATTGCCGTCGCATTTAAGCAAAGCAATGTTTACATAGTTAGCTCACAAAAATACATGTATTGCATAATGTACAATAAACATGTTAGTGTGCCATAGACTCTGGGCGGGAAGCAATATATCAACTTTTAGTCTTGCCCACCTGAGATGCTTTACGCAACAGAGCAATCGATTTCTAGTTATTCTCCGCCCAAAGCGATCAATTTCTAGTTATTCTCCGCCCAGAGCGATCCATTTCTAGTTATTCTCCGCCCAGAGCGATCCATTTCTAGTTATTCTCCGCCCATTTCTAGCAAAGCTCCTCCCACATTGTATACCTATTTGAATCGAATCAAACGCTTTGTGCCATGAGTTCCCAGAATCCCAATTTCAAGGTAACTTTACGGTCAAACTGGATTCAAAATATTCAAGAGAATGTTTATTAAATTGTAACTTCACCAAAGACATACAATTCATACACTCTCGTGACGGGCTTAAGTCTTGCATTAAAATGTAGCAATTCGATGTCCTTGATGAATTTACAATTTAATAAACATTCTTATCAAAAGGACTAATAGACGGGTCCATTTCTAACCAAGCGCCGCATACATTTACACGCGTTGGAATCGATTTACATCGTTGAAACCTGAATTCACAGAATCTAAGTTTCAAAGTAATTATATAGGGTGTCTGTTGAATAATTTGAAATTAACTTGACTGGGGATTTTCCCAGTCCACATCAATACTTCTGCATCGTTGCCATGCATTCTTTACCCCTCCCCTCCCGCTTCTTCCACTTTCCCTGCGTGGTCCATCTGAGGGCACGTCTGTGGACGGTTTCCTCAGAGTACGACTCCAGTTTCTCTTTCTTGCATGAAGGCTGATCAGTTCCGTATTTGTCCAGTCACGCTACCCCCCCCCCCCACCCCCTCTTACCCCCACCCACCCACATGTTAAGATTAAATATCCGTTTTAGGCCATGCATTTGATACTCATGATTGCCTCCAGGTTATCTGGTGAAGAGTGGCTCTAGTTTATTTATGTTATTTTAAGATCGTGGTGATGGTGCGCAGCTTTGCCTTGCGATGACCCCAGATCTCCAGATTGGCTTTAAAGATGTAACTGTCATTCTGCCTTCTGTGAAGACCACCCTGTCCTTGCCGATTCCGACCTGAATGTATTGATCGTAGACTAGTTGAGTTACGCTATTTGCTGTATAGTCACCCTGCATGTTTTTGTTTCTCATTGTCTTTACTTTGGCCTTGTTGGTGTCGAGAACAGCAATGGAGACGTTGATACCTTCGTCTACGTGTGATACTTTTTGTGACAGAGGATTAATATCATCTACGAAATCCAGGTCGTCCACATTGAACGAGAGAAGTCCACTGAATGTCAGGCCTTGGTATTTCTATTTTAATGACGAGTAAGAAGAAGTCTATGCTTATCCACATCAGGTTAGATTATTTCTATAAGTGTGATTCTGTTTCTATTTTTATACTCAGCCTTCTTCTTACCCACCATTTAATGGACAATGAGGAGAACAGAAAATGAGTTACACACGTGCAATTCAGTGGAGTGGACATTCGTTTGGACACCTTGGACGATCCAGATGATATTGCCAGTCTCTCACGAAATCAACAGCACGATTAGACATACGCTTTATGGCTTGCACCAGCAGTTTATGTGCTCTAGATGTCTTATCATCAAGAATGTGCTCATTTCCGCACGATGGTGTTATTGGTTTGAGAGGAAACAAGAGCAGGAAAACAGTCCGGGAGAACTTCTGGCATAACTGTATATCTTTAGCTAAGCGCCACCCACGCTTCGCCCGTCTTGGGATCGATCGATCCCTGCACTCCCTGACTATCAATTTCTAGAAACTATACAGGTAAGCTGGTGATTATTTTGAAACTAATTCGACAACAGCGCCCAATCAAATTAGTTTCAAAATATTCAACAGCATATTTATTAAATAGCAAAGACATACAATCCGTACAACGCTTAGTCCGTCATCAATTAAGCGTTCGTGACGAACTTATCCACGTCATTCATGACGTCGTTAATTATGACGTCATCATACACGTCACGTGGTTGATTGTGACGTCATATGTACATTCCATGTACTTAGCAGACATTGAACAAAGGATTCTGGACTCAAACATGTGTGATATTTAGATTCTTATCTCAGTATCATGCTCTTTTGTCTTCCCGCCAATTTCACAATCTTGAGACATATCTATAGTCTCTCCACAAGTGACTGAGAATAAGATTTCTGTTGAAAAACCACAACCTTTATATAATACAGGAATCCAATCTCTCAGTCAAGTATATAACGACATAATCAATTACGCCACGGATAGGCTGACGTCACAATCAAAATACGTCATGAATGGCGTACTACTTAATAACCATTACGTTGAATATTTTGAAACTAATTTGGCTGGGCGCTGTTACTGCCATAGCAACCGCACCCAGTCAAATTAGTTTCAAAATATTCAACAACTTACCTGTATAGTTTTCTGGAAATCAAGATCCAGGCAGTTCATGATTCGATCGATCCCAGCACGAGTAGAACGTGGGAAGAGCTTAGTTAAAGATGGGCGGGGTATAGCTAAAACAGCAGTCATCAATTCTCTAAATAAAGGAGGCCAGGTCTAACTGTGCCACGCCCATTTATAGCTAAGCTCCGACCGCTTTTTTACGCGTTTGGAATCAATTTGAAACTTTGATACGCGAATTTCCAGAATCTATAATTCACGGTAACTATATAGGTAAGGTGTTGAACATTTCGAAACTAATTCTGTTTTTCAAAATATTCAACAGAATGCTTAGTAAATTGTGAATTCACCAGTCATACGCACAATATCTACATTCTTGTGACGGACCTTTCGATTTTCGTTACGGAGCCACGTTATTTTAATTGTGACGTTAACTAACAAGATATGTATTTGGTTATGACGTCAGATACTTGAGTAACAGATCGGATCACACTATTGCATGTTGTAGTCAGCTGAGTGGTAAGCATATTAATTAAGGCCGGTCTCTCATAGCATGCAGTTCATAAGATCATACCCCACCCCACCTCCCCTCAGCACGGACTCTTTCAGTGAGTTGATCTATTATTGATGTGGTATGCTTCAAACGTACATTCGTGTAATAGGAACATGCAATAAGATATGAGAATATTTCCTGTGTCGTAGTTCTACAAAAGTCGGTCAATCTTCGGACAGTTTGGGATAATATCAGTCTGTCCAAGCGTGGTGTCTATTGTAGCCGCGTGTAATAAACGATAAATACAATCTGCTTGTCTTGAACGCTTACCTTCGTTTGCAGACTGCACTTGTAAAATGCATGGTACTTTTTCATGTAGGCCTACATTCATAAAAAATCTATCGTAGTCAAAGTACTCCTAGAAAGATTCAAAGATATACGACGTAACAATCATGTTTAGGTATGCAATGAACTTTTCCAGCTTTAGCTATGCCCCGTCCATCACTGGCCAAGCTCCACCCACACCTCGCTCGTGCTGGGATCAATCGACCGCTGCACTCTCTGAATCTCATTTCCAGAAAACTATACAGGTTAGCTGTTGAATATTTTGAAACTAATTTGACTGGGTGCTGTTGCTGCCTATGGTAGAAAAACTGAATTTGTATTAAGTAGTAAAGACATACAATCCATACAATCTGACGGACTATTAAGCGTTTAAGACCGACTAAATCGAGTCATTCATGACGTAATGATTATGACGTCCTCCTACACGTCGCGTAGTTGATTATGACTTCATATGATGGATGGATAAATTGGAACAGTCCACTGACCACACTTAGTCGCAGATACATGATGGTCACTGTACAAAACGTGGTATGAATGGAGATTTCTTTAAAAACATGGGACTAACCAACACCTGAATTCATATCTTCACAGGGTGTTGATTATATTCTAGAGGCAATGCCTCTGCCTCATATGTCCATAATGGTAGTGCTCTAAGAAATGGAATCATACGACTGCCTTCTTAACGGACCACCGTCATATGGCTGCGCACGTAATTTCTTAAAGCGAATGGCGTACGTTCACCTTTACTTTATTGCTGCAGTGATTAGGTTTCAAACTCGCTTACTGGCTATATGTTTCTTATTATACACGGTTCATTCTGCAAGCAATTATTTTATATTGCGCAGTGTATGACGCTTCATAAAACATGAAATGTTTTTGCGTCAGATGTTGTCAATTAACATATCTGTATATTCAAACTTGTCTTGGGCGACCTCCTTAACGGCGCCAAAAAGTGAAGACAAAAGAGTGGTTGTCACTTAATGCCGCAGAAGATGCATTTTGAGACCACAAGATGGATGTTCGTTATGACAGGTAGTCATTCGACTGACCATATGACACCTGTGGTAAAGACATAATCCTGTGGCCTCAAAAAGCAGATCGTTTCTCAAGCAACAGCAAGTGTTATTAGGCTATTATACCGCAATGAAGTAACTAAATTCAAAAATATTCAATTATCCAGCATGTGGCCAACATGTTGGATGTTTTACAAGCGTTCTATATTGACACCCCCGCTGTCATAATTGCACGTGTGCGGATGTTTTTAATTAAAATACCAAAAGACTGGAATAGTGCAAGTTATTAAGCGCAGCCCGCACCCAAACCCCACCTCTAAATATTACTATAAAGCTTTGGGATGGAATCGATTGATTACCATTGACAGTTTTAGGATATATATTACGTATATATATATATATATATATATATATATATATATATATATATATATATATATATATATATATATATATATATATATATATATATATATATATAACTGGATATTATTTTTAAATGTTCCGCCATCTTTAAGAAAACTTACTTTATATCAGAAGATGATGTTATATATCTCCCAGTCACGTGGTGTATGATAATCCATTGCATTCCGATTCAGGATCCATTCCTTGTACAATATTATCCAGAGAAACGGCATAGCATATACTATATATAAAATTTCTTCGAATAACCGTAATTAAATTTAAAACAATGTTTTTACTATTTTAAGCTTCACTCCAGCTTTTATAGAACTTACTCTATTTGATAGGGTGGTGTCCCATCGGGCATGTTAGCTGAAACAAAATATTACTCCATTAGTCCGACACAGTTCAGGTACTATTCAAAACTACTATATCACAGTCCACTCCGCATATTACACAAAATAACTCCGAATAACTAATTGTAACTGGCATTTTTTTAATATAAAACTCTATTAAAATAGTATCGGTTGTCATTTAAAAATTCTAATACACCACGTAACGTCGACGTGTGTCCAGATAACAACGCGCTTATGATAGAACGATTGTAATTTGATTAACGCATTGCACAGTTAATTGTCATTAAATATCTCAGCCAAATGGCTAAAATACTAAATATTTTGAAAGCAGTTTGGATGAAAATTAATACGGTAGACCTAGCAACGAAATTCAGTTAAATTGCTTTTAACATAATCAACATGATTGGATATTAACTAGAAAATATAGAGTGGCCTACCTATTATCGACACCCTGTATGATGAAATGTGTTAATAGAATAGGACAATAGTATTACACACATGTACAATGTAATGTGAACGGTATACTAAAGACATACACATCTGGCTAACAATATGATTAACCCTTGAAACGCCAGTGTCTCACTTTCAAAACAACTGTTGTTGAGTATTTTGAAACTAATTCGACTGAAACATGTTGCTGCCATTGGAAGCAACAGCTCAGCAATAGCTTCCAGAGAAATTAGTTTCAAAATTTTGAACAGAATATATTTACATCACAAACAATTGTTCGTTTCTGGCCGGCAAGGGTTAAGGAGTTAATATATCCTCATTATAGATTGACACCAGCGATAACAGCCAGTCAGTTAGTCAGTCCGTAAGTCAGTCAACACGTACTCCTCTGCGAATGCGTGAGTTAGTTGTCTCAGAATGATAATAGTTTTTGGCACAGTCTAATCGGCACTAACGGGCGGATCTGTAAGCACTATCTTTTACGCTAAATAGCTTTACCGTGAGCATTATGCAAAACTATTTCTCGTATACTAAGGGATTATCGTTGTTTTAACACAATATCCACGAAACGCGTGAGAATTTGACTACCGTAAGTCCATCATTCCGCAGTTGTCACGTTTGTGAAGTGCGACCCTTCAACGCTGGCCTACACTCCAACATGTCTTAAATACGAACGACATCCTAAGTCGGGAACATCTATATCATATATGTGTGGCCATTAACCACATGTGACGTTTTAGCCCTAGACAATTCACCTTTCCAGAGTATGTACCCATCATATGACGTCATAATCATCTACGCGGTGTGTAGAATGACAACGGATGACGAATGATGTCGATAAGTACGTCACGAACGCATATTTGAAGACGGTCTATGTTGTACAAATTGTTTGCTTTTACTATTTAATAAATAAATATTCTGTTGAATATTTTGAAACTAATTTGACGAGGCGCTGTTGCTGCCATAGGCAGCAACGGCACCCAGTCAAATTAGTTACAAAATATTCAACAGCTTCCCTGTATAGTTTTCAGGAAATTGATAGCTAGGGCATTTGGGGATCGATCAATCCCAACACGGCGAGGTGTGGGTGGAGCTTAGCTAGTGATGGGCGGGGCATAGCTAAAAATGGAAAGGTCCATTGCCATGCATTTTGGAGCTACAACATTGTGGTTGTTTAAGATAAGGACCACAATTTTGCCGCCCTCAAATGCAAGTGACACTTCCAAAGAAAACTCTTTCGCAGAACCAACATGTACGCATGTGCGCATGTTTGTGGTGGTAGAAACAATCGAATTTCGTCCTGTTACTGCTGAATTGCTACAAGGTCTCCGGGTTCGCATTTCTATCATAAGCACGTGCTTTCTGTGTGTTCGATGTTGCTACGAGCTTTAGCAGCATTTTTTTTATTTCTCGACGATGCCACCGCCTTCCATTTCACATTGTCATATTACGGTGATGTTTACTGTAAACAGAGCACGATTCCAGCTTTACATATATGATGCATATGCATGTATGCATAAGCCTACTATACGTAAATTCCATACTCTGTCTCAGAGGTTTGGGTCACCGTACTAAAACAATTTATTTCAATGATTTAAAAATGAATTGTACATATGTAGGTTAAAATCGTAATCTATGCCTACATTGCGTAAACTAGAGCAAAGTCCATGCATTCACACCTGTTTATAACGGCCACCATATGTATGCACCATTAACGACTTGAGTGGTCATTAAAGACAGGCTGTCGGTTAATACATCTCATTTGCTATAGTAAATAACGTTTGTGACCAAATGACGGTGGTTCTTTAAGACGTCTTATGAGCATCCGTCTTAAAGACCCACCATTCTTTGGTAAAAAAAGTAAGAACCCGCTAAGGACAGGTTTGAATGTGTTTATGTACAGGCCCAGCTAGCATTTACACATCCATGTTTCAAAACATCCGGGTCGAAATTTGCCATTTGGACAATTTCACACAATCACATGATCCTGACTATGCCTACTGCGATTCATAATCCTGACAATAGCGATTGGTAACGACTCTAGACACGTTCGTTAAAAGTGTGCCAGGTAAGCTTCGTCTATTAACACCTATATATCATCATCATTATCTTCACAGAGATCTCCTATGTACAGATCTCTTCACTCATTCACGCACCGTTCACAAAAAACATATTACGCACATAATATACATACATATCGGCACCCGTCAAGACGTATGCTCATAACTCTATAAGCAACATGTTCCTGCGAGGAGCCGTTTTCTCATTTTCAAAGGGAACATCGCTTCTTGGAAAGTGAGAAGCTGTGTGAAATCTCTCACCTCGACTCGCTTATCTGATGCCGTTTGTCTGGCGTGTGTCCTAGACGGTAACACGGTAAATCAAAATAGGCCTACACTCAAACCTGTCTATAAAACTTTGATGAATAAAAACGCAATTTTTTTAGGTTCCCGAAAGACAGCCTGGCCACAAAAGTCGCCCGAATGATGTTGGCGGCAAACATTTCTTAAAGACAAAAATCAACACTAAATTTCGATCTTTTTGGTTTAAACGTGATTTATTTTGTTCAGATGGAAGCACGATAAGACTTAGAGTCTTATGCCCATGTCTCCCATACACATACAGATTATTCAAAACTTTTTACAACAAAATGGCGGCAAATCATAATAGTTTAATTAATTGTAGTCTATTGGTGTGCATAAGTGTGTGGATGTTGAGTGTGAGGTGGGGGAGAGTAGGAAGAAAGACTGAGATAGAGAGAGAGAGAGAGAGAGAGAGAGAGAGAGAGAGAGAGAGAGGGGAGGAAAGGGGGGAGAGAGGGTGAGAGAGAGAGAGAGCGAGGAATAAGATCAAATGGAAGAATAGCAGAGGTGAGCTCTAGGTGCTGCCTTCGCCCCGACCTGTACGTGTTGGGCTGCTGTCCATTTACCCCTTAAACTATAAGTTCGCGAACGGGAAGCTACTGAAAGCGGTTGGTGTTAATTATGTATTGACATACCGTATTACATACAGATCAGTTTATTCATTTCCAAGTTGGCAGTGTAAGTCCCGTATAGAAGCTTTTTAAGTATGTTTGACCAATAATCACATTTTCTTCCCAATGGCATCATAACCATACAATTATGAGGAAATCAAAGCAAAATACACACTTCCGGCTCCCGATGCGCACGCATTACGTCAGAGGTAACCGGATAAATTTCAAGCTATGTCCGCCCATTTAATCTCCGGTCACAACGTATAGGCGTGTTGCAATCGATTTTAACGCGAACCTTGCTGTCCAGAATCCCAAATTCAAGGTAAGATATTGAATATTTTGGAACTGATTTGACTGTGACAGCAACAGGTCCCGGTCAAATTAGTTTCGAAATATTCAACCAAATGAGTAAATTGTAAATTCATCAAAGACATACAATTTCGTGACGGACCATTCCCACTTTCGTGACATACCTACATCGTTTATTATGACGTCAGCTAACAAGTGACGTATTTTATTATGACGCCTGGGGCCGTATTCACGAAGAGTGCGTAACTTACGTACATGCCTAAGTTACGCACCTATTTACGCTCCCTACTTATTCCGTATTCAAGAAGGGGTGCCTAACTTACGTCAAAAAGCGTAAGTTAGTCGCGGAGCTCTCTAGAGTTTTGAGGCTCGAATCAGCTGTTCACGAGCGCCGCTTATGACGCGAACGAGGTCACAGCTGTCAAACCTTTCTGCAGACCGCCGAGAAAGTATCACAACATTACTTTTTCCCAATCCCCGTTGACATATATCTAGAACTGTATACATATTATAGAGAAATATTTTGACTAATTTTAAGCAACTGAAACAATCCAGACTGTGGTCTGATCCCACATATGCTTTTGCTGTCTACAATAGAAGCTGACAAATGTCCAGATTTGTTCAACAGAATACTCTCTCTCTGAAGACAGGAGAATGTATGCACGCATAAATAGAATTATATTTATTTTTATACCATCCTGCATTTTAAAGTTATCCATACAACAGACCATTTTTACTAATCTTAACTCTCAAGTAAACATATGTAATGCTAAAAAGGGAGATAACTCTAGTGGACAGATATATTGGCATATAATCAGGCTTGCCACAAAGTAGATATATTAGCATAACAAATTTGACACCATTCCAGAGATGGTCTCCGGGAACACAAGCAAAGTGTAATTTTTATTTCCTATCTGCTACAACAACCTTTTAGACCATCAACAGATTGTAAAATCTGTCACTATTTTTAGGGAGGATCCAATAGAAGAATTGAAAATTGGTTTAGCTCATTGAAGGTGAGATCTAATAAACAACACATAATAAAATATTTAACATTTTAATGGTTAGGATTTGTCATGAAAATTTAAATCTTTGCTTAGTAATTGTCCATTGGCAGGGCAAGAGATTAAAAAAAAATTTACATGAGTGGCTCAATTACTGGCAGTAATATCAAGTTTTCTCTTGTTCTCCAAATGGGTATTTGCCAAGACAACTACACAGGCCGGTTTTGTCCGGGTTGAACATTAAAGAGTTAACAAACCACTAGCTGCTATTCAAATAATTTTCGGAGCATTCAACAGCGTCCAGGCATGTAACGCTTTAATGGTCAGCATTTGTCAAGAAAATTTAGTTTTTGCTTAGAGAACGTCCATTTGCCAACATGGCTAATAAAGGCTATTTTTGAAATTTACTCATGCAATGACTGTCTCATGTATTGGACCAATAACCCAGTCTAGTGGTAATCTTTAAAAGATAAATAGGATTGACCTCGTCCTGCAAATGCAGACCTTTCCATGGGAATTTCAGCCAAACCAGCCTCTGCACTCTGCAGTATGCTTGAATCAGTTGAATGTCCATAAATTTGCAAACCAAGAGACTGTTTCTGAAAATTCACCACTGGATTGACTAGCTCGATAAGCAAGCAAGCCATTCCAGTGGTAAATTTTCAAAAATACATCTTGGCCTGCAAATGGTCATTAAATAAGCAAATTATTTGATATTTTGACCTAATTTAGACATTAAAGGGTTAATTTGCTCAAATCCTTGAAATCATAACTTAAATCTAACACTAAATGCTAAAACTGAAAAATAATCAACTATCATGACTATATATACTTACTTTATTACTTTCATTTAACAAAATTCACATTTACAGTAGCATTTATGTTTAAAACACATAGAATGCAGTACATACATGTATTTATCATCTGCGTTGAATGAAAATTGATTAGGCTGTCATGGCTGTGTTAATGGTGTGATCTGATAAGTGTCTTGTACATTATCACCCATATCAATATGCATGTGGCTCTGTCTGTCTACACATAGAGTACCTATCTGTTCAGTTTGTCATATCATGATTTCCTGAGAACACACACTGATTTGACATAGTCTGCAGATTTCTACATTGAGAATGCTTCTTGGAAATTTGGTAATCTGAGAACGCACATGTATTCATTTTAATTGACAATCTTTTAAAAGTGCTGATCTTTCTAAATCATGAACAATTGTTCAGTCCATCTTGCATCTCATCATGCTCATTGTAACACTGACTCTGCTTCAGTAGGCTTTGGCTCATAATGGCACCTGCAAAATAAAAGACAGTTGTTTTGAATGGTCAAGTCAATCAGAAACTGCCTTTGTAGTGGTCCTGAGAAATGCCTATGCATGTCAAGAGGATATTTTAGAAAATTTACCATTGGAATGGCTGGCTCAATAACAGAGCCAGTCAGTCCAGTGGACTATTTTCTAATTTATACTATTCTCTTTAAAATAACCTTTACCACTCTGAAGTCAATATTCTATCATTTGCCATGTCACTAGCAAAGAAACTGCTGTAGGGTACAGCAACATATTCAATCAAATTTGTTGAAAAACTAAGCACCATTTTTCAATTTAATTTGAAAACTATAAATTTTGACATCAGAGGGGTAAAGGTTAATCTTGTTCTGCAAAGTGCAAATCGGCATTCAATAATCACACTTTCTGATTTTCTAAACCATTCTTGAACATTAATTATTAACCCTTTAAGACTTAAATTTCTTCAAGAAAATGAAAAAAATTTCAAGAAAATTTAAATTTTCTCAAAGAAAATGTCAATTTGCAGACCAGGAGAATTTTTTTGAAGATTTACCACTGGAATGATTGGCTTGGTTATTGAGTCAGTCATTTCACTTGTAAATTTTCAAAAATTACTTTCACTTGGTCTGCAAATGGGCATTTCTCAAGACCACTGCAGACACCATTTTGGGCTGATATGTGTGTTAAAGAGTTAAGCTGTTGAGTAATTTAATTTAGCTGGAAACCTGAGTGATATAATTTGTATCAAAATATTTAAATTTATAAAAGATTATGTTGAATATTTTGAGGTTAAATTCACCTGGAAACTGTTGCTTTCTAACATGTCCAAGTAGTTTCCTATGTGGCCAAAAGCTCCCAGCCAAATTGGCTTCAGAACATTCAACAATTTACCTACATGTATACTAATTACTTTAAAATTTAGAGACAGTGATGAGGCATGCCAGCAATGACAAATTTAGCGAGACAATATCAGTCATGTCAGTAAGGATAATCATTCCATATAAAATCATGCATTTATATGGATCTTATGTTTTTCAGCTGTTATTAATTCATCATAAATCTCTTGAAACCATATTAGAAAATATATAGAAATTAGAAAACTGTTTGACATGCCTTTATTGTTGAAAAATTGAAGCAACAAATTGCAAAGTATCAACACCTAAATAAAAGATATTCCACAGGATACACAGGAGGGTCAGGAGCACATAATTATGAATCAAAGAATTAGGCAATTTTGTTTTCAATTGTCTATATTTCAATTTCACTCACTATTTAGCTGTCAGTTTGAATTGCATTCAACTGACTTCATTCCAAGTAGGGGTCATTGAAAGATTGAGCTCGGGACTGAATTAGAACTGTTGTGGAACAAATGTGTATGCCTACATCATATATTTGAACCTGCTACATGATACATCTAAAGCTTACTAGAAGTAAGACAGCCTGTTTGGGAACCTCACTGTTAATTAAAATGTCTGTCTCATAAGCCATTTTCTATGGTATTAAATTAATAACCATTTAATACCCACTATGCTATCTACTATCTACAGTGTCTTGTGAAATAATAATCCATATGCAGAGCAAAGGAAAACTACTTTTGAATACTTGCCACTGGAGTGACTGGCTCAACCAAGTCATTTCAGTCGTAAATCTTCAAAAAGTAATCTCATCTGCAAACAGACATATTTTCTTCCAATAAAAATGAAATTTTCTTGAAATAATTTAAGCATTAAAGGGTTATGCATAGGCTCATAACATCTAATTGACATAACCAGGACTTATGCATAGGGCCTACATTCTATGCTTTTATAGGTCATGGAACGGCATGTAAAAGTCATAGAATTTCACAGTGACCTAGATGATATCTGTAAATGAGAAACCTTTGAAATCTAGATGCGCTCAGATAGCATCTCATGCATTTTATCTTTGTCATAGAAATTAAATTGTTATAGCTCAATAGCATAATTTTTCACAGTAATGTTTTTGTGATTTTCATGACTTTTCCATGGCCTAGGGTAAGGGTGGTGATGTTGGGTGGGGGCAGGTAGCCCACCCAGGTTTTGCCTCTCCCATAGTGTATCCCCATAGCGACCACCTAGGTTTTTCGCCCCACCCATATTTCAGCGCACACACACCCGGGTCCAAGTACCCCCCTAAGTTCCCACACCGTGACACCCTGATTAGTCTAAATGAGAAGCAATCAATTCAATGAAATGAAAAGATATTATTGAATGCTCACATGGTCAAACACCATAGCAAACATTTTTCTTCTATGATCGATTAACTTTGAGTCCATTTCGGAAGCTTGAGGTCGCTTCATAACAAAGGGCAAGCCTCAGTAACAGCTGACAACGGGCAATATGAAAGTATGAAAACAGGTGATGTTGCTTGAACATTGTCAGTAGTTTATTATACACACCTTTCTGCACTTTTCCGAAAGCCCGTTAGTGTTAGTTGCACAGTTGTCCAAAACGTGTAAAACCCTCAGAGGAAATTATTAGAGATAACTATAGAGGCTTGAAAATAACGTTTTCGTTAATCATGTAACATGTTTTCGTTAATCTCGCAAGTGCTCGCTACTGTAAACGGGACTTTGGACGAGAATTTCGGGATTTACACACTTTCGCCTAACATAGGCGTGGGTGTTAGGTGGCGTAAGTTACGACAATATTTAGGCACCCGCGTAAGATACGCACCTTTCGTGAATACGGATTTACGTACATGTTTGGACTTATGTATAGTTTACGCACATTTTTGGACGTAAGTACCCTTCGTGAATACGGCCCCAGATATTTGAGTGACAATTGGAATTCCTCCTTTAATGTATTTCAATCGAAAGCGCAAGAGTTTAGTTTTATGGTGACGTCATTTACAGTATCTCTGTGACATTCTTTAATAGCGAGGTCTCAGTTTCACGTATTTAGTCGCCTTTTACACGACAATGGGTGTTCAATTAAAAAATATTTTGCCACATTTGTTTGGTGTCTTAGTGAAAATAACTAATACCGTAGCAACATGCCAACATTACTTTCAACATGAACCTAAAACACCGAGCCTTTTCTACTGTTTCTTTTTTCTGTGTTCAAATAACGTCTGCAGATTCAATGTTTCCCAATAGGCCTACTGCAATGTTTCGAAAATGAACATCAGTTATCACATGAAGAGACTTGATAAAATTATGGTTACGCTCATGAATTTTGACACGCCATAAAATTCACGTTATGACGTCATCGCGTGAATTGTCACCCACATGGATTCAGATTACGGCGCCTAACACAGTTAACAAGCGGAACATCACCTCCAATCCAAATTCTAGTTTAGCTAATACTAGTGTTCCTCTTGCGTCTCTTTAAATATGGTGGCGTGTGAATGGGCTGAACTGTGAGTTATAAATCAACAACAAACGATTATTCAGCCGATGACGTCATCCTACAACACTCATTCGCGCGATGACGTCACTCCACTATACTCATGAGAAGGTGATGAAAATAACTTTCCGTGCCGAAATTTA
The DNA here is from genome assembly GCA_034401795.1 of Chaetoderma sp. LZ-2023a. NCBI lineage: Eukaryota > Metazoa > Mollusca > Caudofoveata > Chaetodermatida > Chaetodermatidae > Chaetoderma > Chaetoderma sp. LZ-2023a. Next base: position 105,373,925 of record CM067372.1, on the reverse strand, counting down.
CTACTAAGGAATTTGAAAATATGCAAACAATAGGTCTATCTTTAATTTTATTTAAATTATACAAAAGCATAATTTTGCCTGCTTTGGTTTTTTATCTTTGATAGTCATTCAATTGATACTCCTACAACACATGCCTTATTTTGCATCAACATTGACAGGATATAGTTGGCCAAATAGCGTTTCCAAACATGCTATGAGAACAAATACTTATTGTTAATAGCATAGCTACCACGTTTTTATATGGCGTGTATCCTAGTAAGAAGAAATTGCTTTCGACTGCTTTACCCAAAGGCATATGTTTATTACACAATATTTCTCTCCTTTGGTAGTATATATCAATTCAATCTGGTGTACTTTGGTCGAGGCTTGAAGTCGCCTCAGGTTATCGAACTTGCCGTCGGTTCTGTGCCTTATCTTGATCACATCCTCGCAGTTATTGAGCGTATCCGACAGCATCGCCGTGAACATCATGCTGAATAAGGTTGTGGTTAGCACACATCTCGGTTTAACGCCATTCGTAACAGAAAATGATGCAGAGAACTCTCCATATTTCATCTAGCACCTGCTGAACCATGGTGATGAACTTAGGATAGCCGAGCTTAGCCATGATCTACCAGAGGCCATCGCAGTATACTGTATCAAAGGACTTGGTCAGGTCTACAAAGGTTGAGTAGATCACTGTTCTATTCCTGGCACTTCTCATACAGTTGCCGTCTTGCAAAGACCATATCGGTGTACCCGCGTCCTTTTTCGAAACCCACGTTGGCTTTCTGGCAGGAGTCCTTGCTCTAGGTGTGGTACCCGGCAGTGCAACAGGACATGTGCCAATATCTCCACAGCTATAGAGAGAAGGGAGAATCCCCGGTGGTTGTTACAGGCTTGTCGATTTCTTTTCCGTCTGTATATGTGTGCAATGGATGCATCCTTGTAATCCTGCTGGATGACCTCTAGCCCCCACATCTGTTGGAACGGTTCTCTGAGCTTATGGATTAGGTGAGGGCCTCCAGCCTTGTAAATCTCTGCTGGAATAGCATCTGATCTGATGCTTTCCCGCTTGATATCCTTCTGTTGGCCATTTTAACATCTTGCTCAATAATGGACCAAAGACACGTTAGTATCTAGTGATGGTGGTTAATAAATGGCAGAAGCAAAAGCATCACATTCACACGTGTTGATGGAAACTGTTTCTGGTGTTATATATCAGTGCATCGATTTGAGAAAATGTTTGTCTATACACTTCAATGGACCTTTCCATTTTTAGCTATGCCCCACCCATCACTAGCTAAGCTCCACCCACACCTCGCCGTGTTGGGATTGATCGATCCTCAAATGCCCTAGCTATCAATTTCATGGAAACTATATAGGGAAGCTGTTGAATATTTTGTAACTAATTTGACTGGGCGCCCAGTCAAATTAGTTTCAAAATATTCAACAGAATATTTATTAAATAGTAAAAGCAAACAATTTGTACAACAACGCATAGACCGTCTTCAAATATGCGCTCGTGGCGTACTTGTCATTCATGACGTCATTCATTATGATGTCATTTTACACGTCACGCAGTTCATTAAGACGTCATATGATGGGTGGGCACTCTGGAAGGGTGAATTAAATCATCTGCAAAAAAATAATTAAACTTTCATTATGATATTTCTGTTATTGAATATTGCAATGCATATAATTGAGGATATGTGCAATGTTTCCTAGTCGGAACTATATCGCAGGCAGCACGATAAAATACAGCATGAAGGAAAATGTATCCTAAAGCGTAGCTTAAAGAATACAGCATAAGGGAGATGGTGATTTATCTTTTAGAAACTCATTTTATGCCTATTAGTACTTGAAATAATAAAATACACGAGTCCTATGTGAAATCAGATACAGCTATACACCTACCCACACCGAAATAGCACTGCACAGGTGGTACATCCGTCAGATTTGATTGTAAGGTAAGATCACAACGACAGCCTTGTGCTAAGCAGAAATTCCACGCCTGTCATGCAAAGATAGCAATCTACACGTATTCTGACTGGGTAATTGAGCGAGTAAAATCCGAGCAACCTCACATTGCAAAGTATAAAAACAATTCAGAATACAATATAACATTACATAATTCATATTTATAAAATATTTTGGAATTTAACAAGCCGCTATGGCCCATACTTAATAACGGTTATCAATGCCATGATCAATCCATACATCAGTCGATTCTCTATACCTTGATCGATTTGTAAAAAGATCTGTTCGTATACCATTGTTATTTGTTAATTTATATTTGATACGAGCCACAGGAGTAAGGAAAAGACCAGGATATGAAACCATATCGGGGTTATTAAACAACATATAATGAATTGTTCAAATCTGTTCAAACTTATCTGAGCTCACATAGTTCCGTACCATAGTGCTGATAGTGTGGGTGGACAATACCTGGGTTCTATCCAAAACGGCGATCCCTCTTACAAGATGACGGTTCGGGAGCCGTCCCGTGTGGAAGTTAAAAAAAAGTTTCTTAGTACATCTTCTTCATTTAGTGCTTAGAACATAGGTCCACCTTCGCCCTTGAAGTAGGCCTAGGCCTCCCATACACACACGCGTGCGCGCGCATACACGCACACGCCAATATCCCTAATTTTCTTCTTAGATGTGGACATTTCACAAAAATGCCTCAGACAGCCATGGGGTTAGAGATTGGGGATGGGGTGGAGGTGAATGCGGCAACATCACTAATGCCAAGATGGTTTACTTATTACTCAGATTTGTCATTTGGGTTTTTAAGTAATCTATATAGACATATGCCTATAAATGATTAATCAGGCGAAGAATGCGTTTATTCAACTCCATAACCCCGCATACAAAACGGTTAAAATATGAATGCTAATTGCAGTCAAATTTGCTATGATCTAGTGTCGTGAGCAAACACTTAACAATCAATGTAGCCAGCCGTGACACATTCTCCTCGTATGACAATGTCATAACACATGTACCATGAAAGAGGTTACTGGGCGGGTACTGGCCAAATACCGAGCCAATACCGCCCGGTATTGTGCCAGTAACGGCCCATAAACCTGCGTTACCAGTGTAGTTGTGATACTTATTACTATGATTACATTTGTATTACACAATTGTATACTAATATTGTTTCAACCTCAATTATTAAAATACCTGTATATCATCCTGATATAACCTGGAATGCAATATCATTGTTATGGCATTTATATGACGCATGCACGCACGCACGTGCGCATGTACGTACGCGCCACGCGCACACGCACGCATTCATACACGCACTATCCTAACATTCCATGACATATTACTGAAGGAGGTTCACTAATCCCAAGGCTGATATCCGTAATCCTTTTCTTTTGACGAACACCGCCAAGATTCGTCAGCATTCTCACAAGCAGTTATTGTTTTCAGGACGTTTGTTCGACCCGGGTGGATATCCCGCAGTTCGTCGACTCCACTTGAGGACTGTTGAGTTGAGGAGTATGCTTAATCGTTACTATACAGGCTAGGCTGGATCAGGTACAAACACCCCTGAAATATCATTATCTGCCTTCTGATAACGCCGTCTCTACGGTGTGTACCATCAAACGGTGGTCACTAAAGACAGGTAGTCGCTTAATAAATCGCATTAGCTATGGTAAATCGATTTTGGGCAAATGACCGTGGTTTCATAAGACGGATTAACCACCCAACTTAAACAATAAACATCATTTGGCTCCAAAAACAGGTGTCCGTTATAGATAAGTTTGACTTGCTTCTAAATGTTAGAGATGCAATCAACACCGTATTGTGGGTCATTATGAGGGGTAGTATGACCACCTTCTTAAAGAACCACGGCCATGTGTATCCCATAACACGTTTGCTATGTTAACTGGTACATATTAATAGACTACATACACCTGTTTCGATAGAGACCATTGCAGTGAAACAACACACCCTACTCCCACCACCCACTACACCACCACCACTTGAGATTAGTGTGATATTTAAAATTTATACATGTATTAGAAAATGTCTAGACGGTGCCATGAGCGTCCGCAGAAAATTCTCCAGAGAGGGGAACCTACAGGTGGTCCTGTGAGCGTGTCTCCCTTCCCAATGTGTGTGGTTCGGGGGTCCTTCCCCTGGAAAATCTTGCTCTGAGGCAATCTCTGCATTTCTAGAGGAGAATATGTAAAAATATGGACCGTCGCTTGGCTATGAATTTTGGCTCCGCATCCTCGCCTTGCCCCCACCCCCTTACCCACCACCATGCGGACGCCCATGGCGCAAACTAATAATAACATAATAGACGCCTATTTTGCAATATCCATTTTATTAGATCAGAACCAAATATCGCAGTCTCGCAGAAATATGCATACATGCCCGTCTGTTATCGTAATCTACGTTATCATATCGTATGAGACCGCGAGGTTATAAGCTTTTTTGAATGTAGGCGAAGATCACACGTCTTTATCTCAATGATTGATGAAGCGGTTATTGATCGTACCTCATATATGCGTGTAATTTATTGATTAGATAGTGATACACCTGTAACTAAAAGTAATTGGTCATGTGTTATTACTTTTGTTAATTATTACGTAACACCATGTAGCCGTAAAAGATGATGCCGTATTTCTTTACTGAAGACATGTTAATGGACCTTTCCAAGTTTATCCATCTATCATATAACTGCATATGACGTTATAATGAACTACGTGACGTGTATGCTGACGTCATAATTATGACGTCATGAATGGCTTGATATAGTCCGTCTTTACCGCTTAATAGTCCGACACGAATTGTAAGTCTTTACCATTTAAAAACGTGTTGTTGAATATTTTGAAACTAATTTGACAGGTCGCTGTTGCTTCCATAGGCGGCAACATCGTCCAGTCAAGTTAGTTTCAAAATATTCAACAGCTTACCTGTATAGTTTTCTGGAAATTGAGAGTCAAGGAGTTCAGAAATCGATCGATACCAACAGGAGCGAGGTGTGGGTGGAGCTTAGATAAAGATGGGCGGGGCATAGCTAAAATTGGAAACGTCAATTAGGTCAAAACAATGGAATGTATCCAGATGATAAACTTGAATGTTTTCTTTTAAATGAGCGTGCACCATCCATCTAACCATAACGCAATCAGAAAACTGGAATGAAATGTTATCAGACATTTACCACAATAATGCGGATGTGCATGAGAGAATTGTTGGCATAAAACTAAATCCAAGTACAATGAAAGGCTGCACAATTTGTGTCCATATAAAGCTTACTTTCCATGGCACCGTCTCCTCAATGATATCTAAGAAATAAGTCGTATATCAAAGCTACAAGAGTTCACATCACAGAAAGAGAAAAATAATTATTCGTTTCTCACGGTTTAGAGATATAATCTGATTATTGTTCACACATTTGAGAAAATGTGTATAGTCAGTGTTGTCCAACTCATTCTGTGAATTCCCAGACCGAGATAGCCTTCATATCGTCACGGAAATTATTATTCTATCAGTAATAGAAAACAATGCATAGAAAGTTGCGTATTCCGGTAGACATCTTGGATATTTCGAAACATCATGGTTGCCAGTTTGGCACCATTCAGTTTATTAATCATCTGGTCACACGATTAAAACACACCAAAACATTTGGAGTCAATTTGTATGAGGCCTTGGTCACGTCCGGGGACTAGTTTTAATAAGACGCTTCGAGAATTTAACAAATCACTACATCTGTTTTGCACAGGGGCATCAAAACCCCAAATGTCAAATCGAAGGGTGGCTAAATGGCACGTGGAACGAAGAACTGGTAACCAGTGTGGTGATGATCAAGAAAGTAGCAGTGGTGCAATGAGTAGTGAGGAGCAACAGGATGAAGAAAGCGATGATGCGCCAATCCAGCCAAAGAAATAGAGATTTAGACAAATTCCTGGCAAATGGAAAAATGGCGATTATGTCATATGTGGGTTTTTTCGGTCAAAAGATAATAGTTTAGGACAATATGTGTGAAATCAGATCAATCAGAGTGTACTTAACTGGAAATGCCCAAAGAGACCAGATGATCTGTTCTATTTGCATACAGAAATCAAAGAAAAATTCCAGACACCCAAACAACCAAAAAGTGGTATTCAATGCTGGCAAAACTTAAACAACACTGGAGCCACGCTTGGCAAAAATGCACTGATGCCGACCTAACTTTAGTTTTTGTACTGGGACAGTATTTTATTTAATACAGTGACCACGAGTGTGCCAACAACTATACATAGATCGAATAGAATTGTGTAGCATAATTAACTAAGATAAAGCACTGTTAACAAGTGAATATGTATTGAGGAACATTGACCGTATCAACTTGCTTTGTAAATTTAAATGTTCAAAATACCTCAACAGACGTCTTAGAGTAAATTTTTTGTTTAAAGTTTCATTTCTGCTACATTATGTCGCCTAAGAATTTATTACACTTGATTTTGTCGCTCTTTTCAATTTTCCTTTTGTATCAAATGGTTATGTACCGTTAGCATAGCATTAAATAATTAATTGATTATCGTACCTGTTGAAGAGTGTATACAATGTACCGTCCCTTTATATTAACAAGACTATATATGATGCCACACATTTTAAAAACATATCTTGTGTTCCTATTGCTGCTAGTCCACCATAGAATGGGCGCACATATTGTAACATGTGGGATCAAAAGGAACACTACATTCAAATATCTTAGGATTGTGTATTCTTACGAGAAGCCCCAATGGTCCTGGCTGTGAGCTTCCCAACGCTTGCATGACCCACTTTAATTCCAAAGTGATTTCAAGATACGTGTTCTAAATAACTGGAAATAATACAGATTGTATTGGCTGAATGTGTATTATGAGATCTAATAAGGAAAGCTACATTCGAGTGATGGACTGCATCACCGAGGATACCGCTCTCACACAATATCGAACAAAATTTTCTTGTAACATATTAAATGGTGCCTTGATACACCACACACGTTTAGTCTAGGATTCACTCACATCCCGATCCCATATTTAATGACCATGGGTAGAAATGTGCTGACAACAATTTATTTGATCTTCATTAAACTGTGAAAAGCAAAGAAGTAACCTACATTTGAGACATGTCAATGACACAGCTTTTCACAGTATAATGAAGATCAAATAAATAAAGGTATGATTACTGTATTCTGCGGTTGTTGTAGTAGAAACAGCATACAGCTGCAATCAGTCCTTCTTCGCTTTTGACCACTGTGTCCTGTCCTCAGTCAAGATCTTTAGCTTCCTCAGGTCCATTCCTGATTTGAGTGTAGCGAGCCGTTTTCTCGAGGTCACCTCGTAGCACGCTTAACAGATTTATACAATGACGTCCTCTCCTGACTTTATATTTGCTAACTCCCAGTAGGGCAAATTCCAAGACTCTGTGTGCAGGTGTGTCTTCTGGCATCCTTAGCACATGGCCAAACATAGACCATCTTTGCTGGGCGACTTTTACGGACAGCGGTGATGTATTACACATCTTGTACAGTGTATCGTTGGAAATTATGCTGTCTGGTCATTATGCTGTTTGGCCATCGGTGTTCAGTGATGGTGCATACGTATTTGTGGTGGGTGGCATCAAGTTTATCTAGAGCTGCATTTGGAGCTGCCCAGCTGTTACAGTTATACAGCATCAAGGTTGTGCAGGTTGCGTTGCATAAACGTAGTCTTTTTGTCAAAGGCATCTTTGATCAACGAATCCGTAGCTTCCAGAAGGACTGCAAAGCTATGTTCCGCATGACGCATCGTGCAGCAATGTCAGCAGGACTACAAAGCAATGAGTCCCGGATTTTATTGTTCCTCCATGGTTCGCCGCCATGAAGTGGATCGTCGTTTTCTTTAGTTTGATGGTTTGTAGATACGTATATGTGGGTGAACTCTGTTTCGGATTCATTCACAAGGAGATTCTCATTTTTTAGTTTGCATGGAGCTATTGGGAGAAGTTAATAAAGGGTGAAGTCCACGTCGGCATATAGCATCTCTAGCGGCATGCCCAATATGGAGACTGGGGGTTTGGTCTTGTGAAATTTTCCGCACAGATTTCAATACAGCGGCTAGGTAGCAGGTGAAAAGCATAGAGGATAAACCATCTGCGTGTGGGGAGCCGATTGAAGTAGTCTCTAACTCTACAGCTTTCACTGACTTGACTCGTACTCTCAGCTTGGTGTTTGCAAGTAGTAGTCTCACTAGTCGTAGCTCATCTTCATTGCAACCGGCCCGACGTAATACATCTATGATCTCTGAGCGTTTAATTGTGTCGAAGGCTTGTGACAGTGTCAATGCCCATGTTGTGGAAAGCCCAGTGTTTGGACATGACTACTGACACAAGCATGCGTTGAGCCCAAAAAATGTCTGCGCAGTTGCGTCCACATTTAAAGCCACTTTGACATGATTCGGTGACGTGATTGATCGTGTCTCGGATGCGGCATAGAGTAACATTGGATAGAATTTTCTGTATGATGTTATTGACGCCTTTCTCTCTGTCTCTGTCTGCTAATGCCTCACTGCACAGGTATGTAAATTCCTCCATCTCCTGCAGTGGTACCTTATTTATTGTGCCTGTCTGATCAGTGCCATCATGTCTCATCACGGCGTTGGTCTTGCCCCTGCTTAGCTTCAGGACAATTGTATTTGCAGTGTATTACTTCAGTGGACGCCAATCAACGGGAGATTATTGTATGTGAATTCTAAATACTCGAATAGTGCGATCATGGTTGGGTATATTCACGTAATGGAAAAAGATACTGATGGGTCCTACAACAGCTTACAGGAAGTACCGGATGAAAAACAGAAACACCGTGTGCTTCTTATCATGTGCTTCTTATCATATGGGATGTTAACGCTAGTGTTGGAAGTGACAAGAAAACATAAAACAAAACATTGAAAAGCATGTTGTAGTGGACATATATGACTTCTGGGAGTAGCCGTTTCATCGGTGGTACACTCGCCCATAGAGAGATATACACAAACTCACCTGGGCATCATTGAATAGTTATAAAAAAAATTCAGATAGATCACATCAGCATCAACAAGAAGTGGCGAAGATCCATGCACGAGATAAGGGTAATGCAAAATATATATGTAGGCAGCGACCAAGAGCAACAGTTTGAGATACAAAGAAACAATGTCTTGATGTGTCCACGCTTCAAATCACAGCTATTTGGATTGGATTTAAAGGACCGCCAGGAAATAACTTCGCAATTCTGCAAAATAAAGTACAGCTCAATCCATGACCTCAACCAAACCATGCAGGATGCTGGAAAGAAAACTTCTTTTTTTTAGCTACAAACGCAAAAACGAAGACATGGTTGATCTTCAGAGACAATTCTTAAAAGGGTTGAAGATGAAACGGCACCAAGACACGTATCCTGGCTACAAAGGCTCCCAGGATCAAAGAACGAATCACTGCAAAATAGAGAGAATATTGACAATGAGGTGATGAACATATATGCCAGGCGGCGTAAAAGAGGTTATATGGAGAACATTGCGAGAGAGTCAGTGGCTGAGAAATATTACCTGACTTAGTACAGTATCAAGCAAGACACAAAAAATGGGTCATGGACAGCATTACGATATGCCAGTGAAGACTGGAAATGAAGAGCTCATATCAGAAGAAAAATGAAATTGCACCAATGGATGCAACACTTCCAGAGTATATTCAATATACCAGATCCAACCGTTCTTTCAAACATCCCTGAGGCAGAAGATCTACCTCCCAGCCCCATGCTTACTTTTATAAATCCATTCTTCTCTTTCATAAATGATGCATAGATAAGGATTTTGCTTTATAAATTTAGGGGAAATCTAAAATCTGTTTTAGCACAAATTCACAGCTATATTACTAAACTAGATACAATTCTCTTCCTCGAAACACAATAAATAATGACAATTATGGAAATTCCTCCGCCCCCCCCCACCCCCACCCCACTCCAGTACTTCTCAAATAATACAGAAATAATATACTTTCACGACAAAGAAAAGACAAAGCTTTTCTCAAGTGGTAGTTTACGCCACGCTCCTACCCCAGTGATTAGCTGCTATGTCCATTTAACATGTCAGTAGGTTATTAGCAAACACCACGTATCAAATATTATTTATTTCAATTAAAACTTCAACATACAGTCTCATTCTACAGGTATTTGCCGTTGCTATAACAACATTAGACTAAGGACAAATAATTTATGGAATGGGTAGAATGTCGTGCTGAGTTTGGGATATAAGATGTTTATTTGCATAGCTGTACATTATAGGCCTAGCTAGAGTGCTGACACCTATTTTTCGTGTGCTTGCATCGTATTCTTTGAAACTTTCAGTTTGGCGAAGATGCATCGTTTGCGTACGCCACATAGAGTTTGACAGAGCTTCGAGGAGTATCTTGGTAGTTGTGGTTGGTAGTCTCGTAGTGCCTGCATTGGTAGTTGCAAGTGGTGACCACAAATACCCAAAAACCTTTACCATTTACCATTCTACATCCGGCATATGTATGTCTACTCATAAAACTATTTTCCTATATTAATGGCAAAGAGCGCCAACGCTTTCAATCCATTGCTCTACTCGATGTATGCTAAAATGAATCTGAAGTAAAGTATCTGAAACCATTCCAAAGAAAATTTCTCGAACAAAGGTTTTAAAACTGCTTGATGTATATATCAGTGTCAGACAGAATGTTGCATAGTTACATTTTCCTCAGCAATGTTTTCAAAACTATCTTGCCGTATGCACCCTTTTAGTTGTCTAATCATTCTATCTGATTTATATTCGACCAAATTATTCCCATTTCTGTTAACCATGCGCGATCTTTGCACCAATGACATACATGAGAGGGCGTGACGCGTATTGTAATCTTTTAATAATAATCATTGAATGGAATTGCCGGCCCGGATATTAACTCTTAAATAACGCCCAAGCCGGCCAGAAACGGCTCATGCAGTGGTTTTGAAAAACGCTCATTTGTAGAGCAAGATAGCCAGTCATTCCAGTGGTAAATTTTCAAAGACAGTCTGCATTGCAAATCAACATTTTCCATGAGAAAATAGAATTTTGTTTAGCCAATTAACCAGTTAAAGGGCTAAAGCAGTCTTTAACCCTTTGAATCCCAAAAACCAAACACGAAAGATCCTTTACAATACAAAACCCATTCTGTTGCGTATTTGAACGTAATTTTACTGAAGAGTTGTTGCTGCCTAAAATTAAGATTCTTGAAATTCAGGGTTCAAAAGTTTAATGTCTAGCCATATGACTATATTCCATATACATCTATGTCTAGCCATATGACTATATTCCATATACATCTATGTCTAGCCATATGACTATATTCCATCTACATCTATGTCTAGCCATATGACTATATTCCATATACATCTATGTCTAGCCATATGACTATATTCCATCTACATCTATGTCTAGCCATATGACTATATTCCATATACATCTATAAACATGCATGAAGCATATTATCCAAATGGCAAGCGATGATCGTCCTGTTTACTGGAGGGGTAAATTGTTCACGCACATGCGCGTACGCAGCCCCGTTCTCACTGGCGCTTCCTCTGGATTTCACATTCAGATCGGTCGAGTATTTGTGACTTGGCAAAGTATGTCTACCATTAGAAAGGTCATACCGCTAACATCATTCACTGCGCATGACGTTTCCGAATAGATTTTTTTATTATTGTGGTGATTAAATTAATTCACTGTGTCAGATGAGGTCATTAACAGACATCAGCTTTAGAAAACTTGTTAACGCGGTGCATCTTACATTCATTTCAACAAACATCCCAGACAAATCTCCATTCAAATTCGCACCTGGTCGATGCGGATTGCAAGTGAACGCCTCCAATATACAATAGTCGTGATTTGATGGCCATAATAAGTTGGAGTCGACGGATAAAGAATATCACAGGTGTTCGGGCGGTATCGCAAAGGTGTGTCGTAAATACAGACTTTATGGTAAATAAAATTCCTTTATGTTGACGTTAACAGGGAACTTGTGTGTGTTTGACAAAATCGATTTAACTAATCTGTAGTTTCCTAAAGTGTATCTATCTCTTTATTGCTGCATAGGTAAGTATTAAAATTCGTTAGGAGCTGATTGAACAAAATATATATATATATATATATATATATATACCAGCTAAAAGATGTCGGGTTTTGAAAGTTCAATTAATGATTTGACTCTACCGATTCAAAATATCGAACCCGAACATTCGGCATGAAACCGCAAACCCATCAAAATGTTATAATATAAATGTCAAGTGTGTCAGAGGTACAAGCTGTAGGTGAAGAAATGTGTTCTTTTCATTTAGGCCCTATTTTACTGTGATGGTTTCAATTACAAAACTTGTTATTGCATTATTTTTAATGGTCATATAAAATGTTTTAGTTAATTGCCTTTAATAATACAATGACTGACATTAATGTGTGTCACTTAGCACGAGGCCAGTGGAATCTGATTTCGAAAAGCACTATGTATATAATGAATAAAATGCCCTAACATCGACCGATAAAAGGATATACAATACAAGCAAGCTCGCATTGAATTTCATGGGTTGTGTGCACACCCAACCAAACTTTCATATGGACGAATTTGTTGACTGTTGAGCGATATCTAATCCATTTTAGGGCAGATGCAGAAATTTTCCAAGGACGGTGTTAACTGAAATGCCCATGAACATGGTGGACATGGTGGGTTAAGCACGAAATTTGTGGAAAATAGATGTTCTATTGGGGGAAATTTGACGATTTTTTTTACCAAATCTCAGGCGTTTTACAAAGAATAAATGGCACACGAGCCATAATGCTCAAGGTCTAAGGACACAACGAGCATAATTTGTCAATCGTGCAAGAATAATTATTGCCATTAGAGAAATGCGGCAATGGTTGTTAACATCATTGACCAACGAGGCAATCATCCTTGGCACTAAAGAACAATAGTGAAAATGTCACTAGCACGATGCTCAATGAGATGAGCATCATTTGTCAATGGGGGAACGTAACTAACGCCATTGACAAATGGAGCCAATGTTGACCATCAACAATATAGTATTTTTAGCTAATGGAGCAGGCATAATAGATGCGGTTTACAATGGCAAAATCTAGACGAGAACTGCAAAGATATTGGTGTGCGTGACACACCAATGGTAAAGGTACCATTGACCAATGGGGCAGCAGTCCCTGGCACCAGTAACAAAATATTCAGGTTTCCAAACGGATGCCGCTTACCAACGGTCAAAGGCAAGAATTTGGGCCGGGGATGCACAAATATTAGTGTCCTTGAAAATATTGCCCATCGGGAAACATAGCATTGACGAATGGGTGCCCGTCCCTAGCACTATTGACTAATGGTTCAAGTGTCTCTGACACTACAAAACTACAACATAAATTCTAATTGATTAACCTTTAAGAATAATACACAAGCCAATCAATGAACAATATAGTATATATGAGAATAAATAGTATTATTATTAAATGGATATTATATGCAGTTAATATTATATATAATACACAAATAATGCTCATGGTCAGATAAAATGGTCAATTAATGAGAACGTACTTCTCATCGTCATCGCGCGCATGTTGCAAAGGTGCACAGTCCATCGGCAACATGACTTTTGGGCGCCCACTCGTGAAATCCGATTTGTAATTCAGGTATCTCACGCCATACACATGTCACGTGTTCGCTGACGTCACAATAAAATGGTGTGTGCCGACACGAAATGGACAAAGGTCCGAGAGTTACTGTCTGAATTATATGTCTTTTGCTGAATTGCAACAGCCCCCCCCCACCCCCACCCCCGACAAATTAGTTTCAACATATCCACCAGCTAACTTGTATAGTTACCTTGAAATTACTATTCTCGGTATTTTTGGATCCGTGTTAATTTCGCTTTAGACACGCGTACAAAGTGGGCGGAGCTAGTTAGACATGGGCGGTGCATAGCTAGACATGGATCCCTGTATTCCATCAAGATTGCGCGCGCTCATTCCAAACTTGGCAGACCGTTTTATTCGCTATATGCTATCGATGAACAACGGCTTTTCAATACAAAATTGGAGTATTGCACGATATCATTTATAATTTAATTATTGCTTGTTTTCTTCAAAGCGACCCGTCGATATTTAATTTGTTTCTTCAAAATAAATTCAGCAGGTATCATATTTAAGCCGAGGTTCATTTGAAACAACTTTGTTTGTGGAAATTCAGAGTTTACTTTCATTATTATATCTGGTAGAGTAAATAATGTCTCGTCAATAATTTATAGCCATGATCAACAACTCCTGATGTTCGCGTATATGGTTTTAACCCATGTCCCCGGTATGTGCCAAGTCAGCCAATTTATGACTGCGAAATTGGCTAAAACCTATAAACGAACCTATGTAAGTATATTTGAAAGAATTTTTGAAAATATATATAGACGTGTATGCTGGTTGCTGTTACGTACTGCTGCTGAGGATCACAACAATGCGGCTGCATGGTCATGCGGGTTTAAATGCTTGCAGAAGATTTAGCATAGCCTGGCGCGAAATCGTCTCGTGCACAAATTTCATCAGCGGCAAGATGGTATACTGTAAAGACAAAACGAAGAAATCGGATGATCGTAACAGTTTGGCAATTAATAATCATTTAAGTGAATAATTAATTCGGAATAATCGCAAAATAAATGCATCTAGATAATGTACAACCGGATTGACGGAAGTCAGTTAACTATTTTATAGACTTGTAGTCATAGCCAGTGAGCTTGTAATACCGGGAAAACTGCGTGGGGAAAGCAGACAACCTGACTAAACGTTCTTCATTAGAGCTCCAATTAATAGAAAACCTAGTGGACATTTTCAAATACACCAACCCCTATTCTATGACGACATCAACATGACCACCATAGAAAGTAAGCTTAAAATCACAGTTTATGCCATAAAATAAGAACTAATCACCCAAACAGAATAATGGAATTTTCCGGTGTTAACTAAGCCCCGCCCATCTCTAGTTAAGCTCTACCCACACCTCGATCTCTGACCACCCTGACTATCAGTTTCCAAAAAAAACAACTACACTGGTAAGCTGTTGAATATTTTGAAATTAATTTGACTGGGTGCTGTGGCTGCCTAAGGCAGCAACAGCGCCCAGTCAAATTAGTTCCAAAATATTCAACAGCATGTTTATTAAATAGCAAAGAATTACAAATACATACAATTCATACAACGTGTCGGAGTATTTGAGATTTGATGACGGTCTATATGGAACCGTCTGTGACGTAATGATTGTGACGTCATCATGCACGCGCTGAGCGGATTATGACGTCATACAAGGTCAGATGATGGATGGATACTCTGGACCGGTGAATTACTCGGAAAGTAGTAATGCATCATGGTGTTTACAATTATTCCCCTGACATATGATGAGTTATTATTTAATAATATTTAAAAAAAATATAGCAAATTAGCCACCAACGTCAATGCAATTTCCTAAAATTACGAATAAAAATCCTAAAAGATTGATGCGATGTTGATGAATTAATTCTCTAAGTAGTTCGCTGTCCGTGGCTATCGACTAAACCTCTAAGTGTTTATTTGAAGAACGTGATGGTATGAATCAGAATACAATGTCCTGAACAAAGTATGTACAGAGATAAATACGTACAACACGCATGTGGGCTGTAGCACGTATGGAATGATAGATGCTATCAGAACACTGACTGTGATAAGGAAAATTGTCATCGTTGATCCTCATTATGCATTTTCAAAGTAAGTGATACAACGGTATAATTATATGCAGATGTGAAAGTCACCTATACCTGTATTGAAATTTGTAAGCATACTTGTGTGTTGTAGGGTACGCAACTAATCAGGATATGCAATACGTTCAGTGTCACATAACCGTCTGACTGCTGAGGTTTTGCAGACGACATATTTCAAGGGTTCTCTCTCCCTCTCCCACCCCACCCCACCACCTGTGTACTGTTTGATTTGGATCATAAAAGGGTCTTACAGTGAAAGAGTGTATATATATATATTCCAACACTGGCCGTAAATCCAGACACAGACACAGATTCGGATCGGATCAAATTGTGTGTCCATTGGATATTTCGGGAAACTTCTGGTCCAATGTGGCTCAAATTGTATCACAAATGGTCGTGCCAGTACACTAGGAAGTCTATGATTCCACGGCTTAGGTCGTGATCCGAAAAATCCGTAAAGTTAGAACAAATTCGAAAAATCCTAAAAGTGTTTACAATGTGACAAAACTGGAGTCCGAGGCTGTTTGCTCTTGTTTTGTATTAGTAATTTGTTCAAAACTACATAGCCCAATGGCAGTAAAGGGAGAACGCTCTTGAACGTTAAGACATATACGAGTTGTCTACCGTTATAACAAAAGTATTTTTATTGCAAATTCACCGAAGACATGCAATTAATAATGTTACTGCTGGACCGCCACCCACCATCCTCTTTGTTGGATCTATGTTGGAGGTACTTCATTTGTTTGTGATAAGCAGTGGCGTATTTTGACTATGACGTCAGACAATTGAGAAACAGATCAGCTAACTCAATGGTCGTTTCCATGTTTAGCTATGCCATAGTCATGTGGCTAGACATTAAACTTTTGAACCCTGCCAACTTGTATTATTTAATCATTCAGTGCACGTGAACTGGTGTTCATTTTATCAGGTTTGCTATTAGACACAGTTCTAGGACTGTGCGCTATGCTGATTGTGATATGCTGGACATCTCGCTCGGCATATCATAATCGGCAGAGGGCAGGGTCAGAGAACTCGGACTATAGGTTCCTATGAGAGACAACATCGCCGTTTGAAAGATGTTACATGTAGTATTCCTTCAACCTCGACTTACTATCTCGACCGCTGGAGTTAATAACTCCAGCGCTCGAGATAATTATGTCAAGCGCTCGAGATAATTATGTCAAGCGCTCGAGAGAATTATGTCAAGCCCGCGAGAAAAAATGTTCTAGGAATTTGTTGGATGTGACCGCATATTGTTGAACAGATGCATGTGGTAATCCAATCAAAGTAATATTTGCTCTTATATAACACTTTACGAATACATGTACGCCCTCCATACATCTCCCTCCTATTAAACATCCACGTGTTTAGATACCGATGATCCATCTGTGTAATTCAGGTGTACTATGTAATATTACCCCCCCCCCCCACCCGCCCCCCCCCCCCCGTGGACGCAAACACACGAGCGCCCTATGCCGTTCATTATTGCCACCTCCCACAAATGCCACATTTATTTGACACGAATGGGTAATAATTTCTTTCTGTTATAAATCATTATAAAACTGCATCATATGGCTCAGTACCATGACCTCCACCATTGCGTTACTATTGGGACCTTTCATTCCATTCAGTGGCGGATTAAGCCTTGCCAAGGCCTGGAGTTGGGTAGAAACGAAAGGTGTGTCAGGGGTCCCTCCCCCGTAAAATTTGGAATTCTAGACGCTCGCAGATGTCATCGCCTGCATTTCAAGAGGCAAATACGCATCAGATGGCTGTTAAATTATTATTTTTAGCAATTTAATTTCGGTTTTTTTTGTTCACTCAATTTTCTTAGCCGTTCAGTTGTGAAAACAGGACTGGATACAAAATCTGAATGAACAAAAAATGAAATTAATTAGCTAAAAATAGAATAATTCAACAGCCAACTGAAGGGCCATATTTAGGCCTACCCCTGGAAATGCAGGTGGTGCCATCTGAGAGCATCTAGAAGATAAAAACAATATTACACGGTAATACAATCACGAACCATCTCTGACTCCTAAAACATCAGAAAAGTCTCAAAACAAAAAAACACTCTTTAATAAAAATAATACTGAAACAATATATAATGTACAGATAAGGCAATAAGACACCCCACCCAAACCACACCCCGCGCCCCACTTCAGGGATGCTCATATGGACATGTGGTCATACTGTCATAAGGTTATATATATATATATTCCATACAAAGAATAACTTAAAATGACTAGCTTTTCACGTGGGCTTGAGGGACGCTGAATGACCACTCGCCACTATAGTTTGTCATCACTCATCATCAGAAAACTCAAACAAAAAAGGAACCCATTGCTAAAAAATAATACTGAAACAATATGTAATAGACTATAAGACTAACAATGTAAGTCTGTAATGGAATTTCCATTCCATTACAGTGTTCATCTGAGGCGGATCCAGAAATTATTGAAGGGGTGGCCCTTGGGGTATGTCTGGGAGTGAATCTGGGAGGGAGTGTTCCCCTCCCAAAAAGAGGGGATGTGGGTTTCGGGAGGGAGATTGTGTGAATTGTGTGAATTTAAAACTGCTGAGATGTGATTTCCAGCCTTCTGAGTGGAAATATTGATTTTTATTTTACCTGTAATTTAGAACATTCTTGGAGATAAACAAGCAGAAAAATGAAAAAAGGAGTATCACAGATAATCAGATTGTGAACATGCATTCTATTCACCTTATGAAATTTCTCTCTTTGCAAAGGGAAATAGCTCTCTGGGCATCATGTCCAGACAGCTATTCTCGTTTGTAAAAAGAGAAACTGCATAAAACACATTAGTCACTCAAAAGGATTTTTTGATAGAAAAGATTGGCGGCGGGTCAAGATCTGGGGCGGGGGGGGGGGGGAAAATTGCCCCCCGGCCCCTATTATAATCCGCTACTGATCCCATTTTCTGTAAAACATCCATTACGGGACGCTGGACGTGTTTACATAAGTTACCCTGAATCTGGCCATGATTTCATAAGAGTTATAAACACATAATAATTGTGCCTTGGCATTGGTCCGACAGCGCATTAGTCTGACATTCCATTGGTCCTACAGCGCATTGATCCGACAGCACACTGGTCCGACAGTGATTTGATCCGACAGCACACTGGTCCGACAGCTCATTGTTTGTTTCTACTTTGTCTATACCAAACTGTTCAATATTATTTTAGCATCATGGAATATACCGGAAAATCATGGACCAAAGGCATAATTTTAGCATTATATAGAAATAAAGGTTCTATATTGGATCCTGGAAATTATAGGGGTATCACCCTCCGCAGCTGTCATTAACAACAGACTGACGAAGTATGCGGACGGTATTGATCTAATTTGGGAAGAGCAGGCTGGATTTAGGGCGGGGTACTCTACCACAGATCATATTTTTGCATTAGAAGCATTAATAGATATATATCTAGTAAAGTGCAAGCGACTTTACTGCGCGTTTGTAGAGTATAAAAAGACATTCGACTCTGTACATAGAATACATTTATGGATGAAACTGTTGTCAAGCAATATTATTGGTAAAATATTTTTATTAATTTATAATTTATATAAAGGTGCCAAATCATGCATCAAGGATTCTGTAAATAGCAATATGTCTGATTTTTTCCCATGTGATATCGGGGTACGGCAAGGGGGAAATTTATCTCCGTTATTATTTGCCTTATACTTAAATGACGTATAAAGCACCATTTCTGCATCTTACAATGACATTTCTCAATTATCTGAATCAAATTTCACGATTGAATCTGACCTATACCTCAAACTATTTATATTATTATATGCGGATGATACAATAATAATGGCAGAATCGCTGCCAGTATTACAAAAAACATTAAATGCACAGCATGACTACTGCAACACATGGACATTATCTATTAACGTCTCCAAGACAAAATGTATGATATTCTCTAGAGGCAAGCTCAGAAACTTACCAGAATTTACGTTCGGCAATGAAGATATAGAAATCGTGCAAGAATACCTATATTTAGGTAAACTATTTGCATACAACGGCAAGTTTACTAGGGCTATAACGCACATGCATGACAAAGCCAGTAGAGCTATGTTCGCCTTACTTTCAAAAGCAACCTCTCTCCATTTACCGATAGATATACTGCTAGAACTTCTCGATTCTATGGTATGCCCAATCATGCTCTACGGGTGCGAAATCTGGGGCTTTGAGAATGTCACGCCGGCTGCAAAATTACAGAAACGATTCTATAAAATGATTTTAGGGGTTCCACATTCTACACACTCCTGCAATGGTATATGGCGAACTTGGCCAGTTCCCGTTGAGCATAAGTATTAATAATAGGATAACCACATACTGGGCAAAATTAGTTTGTGGGAAATGGCGAAAGTCTCATTTAAACTATACCGATTGTTACTATGCTTGCATGAAAATAACGAATTCCAATGGCCATGGATATCACATGTGAAAGCACTCCTTGATAATACTGGGTTATCAGATGTATGGCACAGCCAGAATCCAGGCCAGCCCGAATGGTTAAAGCTCACGACAAAACAAGTGCTGTCTGATCAGTATATCCAGAAATGGAGAGGCGATGATTTTAACAGCAGTATTTGCACATCGTATAGAGGAAACTTTTATACTAGAAACGTATTTAACCTCCCTCCCTCAGACACTGTCAAAGATGCTATGTGAATTTAGAACTTCTAATCACAGGTTACCGTGCGCGTGTTTGCGTGCGCGCGTGCGTATGCGTGCGTCCTGGGAATAAAAATACCTACATATATACATATTCCTTGATAAAATTGCTATTTAACACACTTGAATATCAATACTTAATTTCAAAAGCAATTATCTGGCCCTGATCTGGGCGGAGGTCGTCGCTCCAAAAGAGAGCGGCGCCCATCGATCAGCCTTGGCAAACCTCGTTGCAGGAGAATACTGGCTCTGATCAAGAGAATTCAGTGAAGTATTTATGCAAATGGTAAAATACATGTGGCATTCGGCTGACCGTGCCTTGTAAGCCATTGAAATCGGGCACCGGCTTATGACGCATGCTTCGCAGACGCGATCGGTCAAATGCTATAACTGACTGTGAAATAGATTATATGCACAGATAATATAGTATTGTTTATGTACTGTATACCGCCATTACTAAAGTATTATTCATGTACCTGTATTCGTATACTTCAAGAGAATTGAACTGAATAAACTAAACTAAACTTAACTTTATTTTATCGCGTGTTTTCTCTCACTTTTGATAATCGATAGATCACGTGGTTTCTATTTCCTTATGCGTATCATAAACGTTACCCTCCATATAGGTCGCACGCACGCACGCACGCGCACACACGCGCATTTGGTTATATCATTCATCTGTCAACCTTATCTTATGGTTTTCTGTACATCCGTACATATATTCTTAAAAACATACCAATTGAAATTCGTCTACCCGTCTGTCAATCCGTTCCAAACATGTAATTAATTTACCCAACCATCACACAGGACACTCCCCCCACACTCACCCCCACCCCGCCCCATGATATATCGTTGTTATTTCTACAAGTCCATCCAACTTTGGTGCTGCATAATTGCATATTATCATAAAAGCGATCACCTGCTTCTGATCACTTCTAATGCACGTGGTCGCTTGAACACGTGTATGTATTAAACACTGCTAGTCTCTCACCCCCCCCCCCCCCCCCCCCGCCCACACCCCCCCCCCCCAACCTGTATTACATAGTTTAGCCAATGCCTAGGTAAGGCTTATCAAAGCCTGGCTAAGGCCTAGACAATGCCTTACAAAGCTTGGCTACTGCCCAGGTAAGGCCTAGCAAAGCGTGGCTACGGCCTAGTTAAGGCTTGGTAAAGCCTGGCTAAGACCTAAGTAAGGCCTAACAAAGCCTGGCTATGGCCTGGCTAAGATCTATGTAAGGCCTAGCAAAGCCTAGCTAAGGCATGGCAACGGCCTAGCAAATCCATGTTACGACCTCCTTAAGTTCTAGGTAAGTCTTATCAAAGGCTGGCTAAGGTCTAGGCAAGGCCTTTGTAAGGCTTAGCAAAGCCTGACTACGGCCTAGGTAATGTCTTGCAAAGCTTGGCTAAAGCCCAGGTAATGCCTAGCAAATGCGTGGCTAAGGCCTAGTTAAGGCTTGGCAAAGCCTGGCTAAGACCTAGGTAACAAAGCCTGGCTAAGGCCTAGGTATGGCCTAACTAAGGCCTAGTAAAGCCTAGCTAAGGCGTGTCTTAAGTCTAGCAAAGCCTAGCTAAGGCCTAGGTAAAGTCTATTAAATCCTGGCTTATGCCTGGGTAAGGTCTGAGAAAGTCTGGCAAATTCATGCGGAACGCATAGGTAAGGCTTACCAAAGCCTGGCTAAAGCCTATTGTCTTGCAAAGCTTGGCTAAGGCACAAGTAATGCCTAGCAATGCTTGTGTAAGGTCTAGGTATGTCTTAGCAAACCATGACTAAGATCCAGTTAAAGTCAAAGCCTGACTAAGGCCTGAATAAAACCTGGCTACTGCCTGGCAAAGACCTAGCAAAGTCTAGTTAAGGCATGGAAACGGCCTAGCAAAGCCATGTTACGACCTAGGTAAGTTCTAGGCAATGCTTAGCAAAGGCTAGCTAAGGCCCAGGCAAGGCCTTTGTAAAGCTTAGCAAAGCCTAGCTACGGCCTAGGTAATGTCTTACAAATATTGGATAAGGCGCAGGTAAGGCCTAGCAAAGCTTGGTTACGGCTTAGGTAAGTCTTAGCAAAGCATGGCTAAGGCCTAGTTAAGGCCTAACAAAGCCTGGCTACGGCCTAGCTAATGTCTCGCAAAGCTTGGCTAAGGCGCAGGTAAGGCCTAGTAACGCTTGGCTAACGCCTAGGTAAAGCGTAACAAAGCCAGGCTAAGCCCAAGATAGATCCTAGGTAAAATCTAGCAAAGTCTGGATTATATCTAGGCAATGTCTAGCAAATTATGGTTAAGGCCTAGGTACAGTCTATCAAAGCCTCGCTAAGGCCTAGCAAAGTCTGGCTAATGCCTCGGTAAGGCTACGTAATGTCTAGATAAGATGTGCCTATGGCCTGACTATGGCCTAGGAATGTCTTGCAAAGTTTGGTCAAGGACTAGCAAGTCCAATGTAAGGCTTAGTACAGCCTGGCTAAGGATTAACACAGCCTGACTACGCTCTAGGTAATGCATGGCTAAGGCCTAGCTAAGACCTAGATACAGTCTATCAACGCCTGGCCTATGCCTAGGTACGGTCTGAGAGAGTCTGGTCAATTCCTGCGTACGGCATCGTTAAAGCTTGCCAAAGCCTGGCTAGGGCCTAAGTAATGTCTTGCAAAGCTTGGCTAATGCACAGATAACGTCCATCAAGCTTGCCTACGCCCTAGGTAATGCTTAGCAAACCTGGCTAATGCCTAGGTAAGGCCTAACAAAGCCCGACTATGGCCTAGGAAATGCCTAGCAAACCATGGATAAGGGCTAGGTAAAGTCTATCAAAGCCTGAATATGGCCTGAATAAGGCCTGGCTACGGCCTAGCAAAGCCTAGCTAAGGCATGGCAACAAAGCCATGTTGCGACCCAGGTAAGGTCTAGTTAGGAATTAGCAAAGCCTTCTGTAGCCTAGGCAAGGCTTTTGTAAAGCTTACCAAAGCTTGGTTACGGCCTAGGTAGTGTCTTGCAAAGCTTGGCTAACGACTAGGTAGGGCCTAACAAATCATGACTACGGCCAAGGTAGGGCCTACGTAAGACCTAACAAAGTCTGGCTCAGGCTTAGGTAGTCTACCAAAGCCTCGCTAAGGCCGAGGTAAGGCCTATCAAAGTCTGGCTATGGTCTAGGTAAGACTAATTTGAGGCTTCTTAAAGCCTGGCTAAGACGTGGGTAATATCTCGATAAGGTCTACCAAAGCCTGGCTAAGGCCAAGCTAAGGTGTTGCAAAGTTTGGCCAAGGACTAGTTAAGGGTTAGCAAAGTGTACCTAAGGCTAGGTAAGGCTTGACAAAACTTGGCAAAAGCCTAGGTCCGGCCTAAGTGTGGCCTAGGAAGCCTGGCTAATGCTTAGGTAATGTTTTGCAAAGCTTGGCTCGGGCTTATGTAAGGCTTAGTAAAGCCTGGCTAAGACATAGGTAAGGCCTATTTAGGGTCTAGCAAAGTGTAGCTAAGGCGTATGTAAGGCCTAATAAAGAACGGATAAGCCCTAACAAAGACTGGATAAGGCCCAGTAGGGCCTAGGAAATCCTGGCTAAGTCCAAGTTAAGGCTTAGCACAGCATGGCTAAGGCCCAGGTAAGGCCTAGGTAAATCTGAGCAAAACCTGGCTACGGCCTATGTATGGCCTAGCAAAGTCTGGCTAAGGCCTGGTTAACGCCTGCCTAATGCCTGGCTAAGGCCTTCTAAAGCCTATGAAGGTATTGCATAGACTTAGCAATAACAGGCTAAGGCCGAGGTAAGGTCTTGTAAAGCCTGGCTAAGGCCTATGTAAGGTCAAGCAAACCCTTGCTATGGCCTAGTTAAGGCATAAGTAAAGTTTGGCAACGTCTGGCTAAGGCCTTCTTAAGGCTTAGCAAAACCTGACTACGCCCTTGTTACGACTTAACAACGCCTGGCTAATGCCTTGGTAATGGCTAGATAAATCTTAGCAAAACCTGTCTAAGGACTGGCTAAGGCCTATGTAAGGTATTGCAAAGCCTGGCTAAGGCCTAGTTAAAGCGTAGCCAATCCTGGTAAGGCCTAGTTAAAGCTTGTTAAAGCCTGGCTAAGGCCCATGTATGTCCTATGTAAAGCTTAGCAAAGCCTGGCTACGGCCTATGTATGGCCTAGCAAAGTCTGGCTACGGCCTGGTTAATGGCTGGCTACGGTCTGCCTAAGGCCTGACGAAGGCCAGGCTAAGGCCTTTCTAAAGCCTTTGTAAGGTCTTGTATAGACTTAGCAATAACAGGCCTAGCAAACCCTGGTAAGGCCTAGTTAAGGCCTATGTTGTAAGGTCTTGCAAAACGTTCTAAGGCGTAGAAAATCCTGACGAAGGCCTAGTTAAAGCTTAGTAAAGCCTGGCTAAGGCCCATGTATAGTCTGGGTAAATCTTAGCGAAGTCTGGCAAATGCCTACGTAAAGCCAGGCAAAATCTGACTAAGGCATGGTAAAGGCCTAGCAAAGCCTGGCTAAGACCTAGATAAGGTCTACGTAAGGCAAATAAAAGCCAGGCAAAAAACTATGTACGGCCTATGTAAAGCTTAGCAAAGCCTGGCTAGGCCTTACCTGGGCCTTAGGCAAGCTTAGCAAGATATTATCTAAGCCGTAGTCAAGCTTTGCTAAACCTAACCTAGGCCTTAGCCAGGCTTTGCCAATCCTTTCCTAGGTTTTAGCCATGCTTTGCTAAGCCTTACTTGGGCCGTACCTAGGCCTTAGCCAGGCTTTGCTAGGCCTTACCTAGACCTTAGCTAGGCCTTAGCCCAGCCTTACACTACATTACATAGGCTTTAGTCAGGATTTGGTAAGCCTTGCTTAGGCCGTAGCTGGGCCTTGGCCAGACTTTATTGGTCCTTACTTAGGCCTTAGACAGGCTGTGCTAATATTTACTTGGGTCGCATCCAGGCTTTGCCAGACCATTCCTAGGACTTAACCAAGCTTTGGTAAGACTTACCAGGGCCTTACCTAGCCCTTAACCAGGCTTTGCTATGCGCTAACTAGGCCTTAGTCAGGCTTGACTAGGCCTTACTTAGCCCTTACATACGCCTTAACCAGGCTTTTATAGGCCTTACCTAGGCTGTGATAGACTTTACCTAGATCTTAGCCAGGCGTTGTTAAACATTACCTACGCCTTAGAGAGCCTTTGCTAGGTCTTAGCTAGGCCTTATGTAGTCCTCAGCCAGGTTTTGTTAAGCCTTACCTAGGCGCTAGGTAGGCTTTGCTAAGCCGGACCTAGGCCTTATCCAAGCTTTGTAAGACCATAGATAGGCCGTAGCCAGGCGTTGTTAGACCATACCTAGACACTACCTAGTCCATAGCCAGGCTTTGCTAATCCATACATAGTCCTTACCTAGGCCTTAGCCAGGCTTTGCTAAGCCTTACCTAGACATTACCTAAATCTTAGCCATGCTTTGATATGCCGTTGCCATGCCTTAGCTAGGCTTTGCTAGGCCTTAAATAGGCATTAGCCAGACAGTAGCCACGCCTTATCCATGTCTTAGATAGGCATTAGCCAGGCTTTGCTGGGCTTAACATATATGCTTTGGCGAGATATTGCTAAGATTTACATCGGCCTTACCGGGGACCTAGCCAGGTTTTGCTAAGCCTTAACTGGCCCTACCAGAACCCTGGTGAGTGTAGTTGTCAAGCATTGCAACACATTGTCTTTAGTATCTTTCACAGGCACGCCAATGACGCTTGCCTTAAGGAGCGCCTGTTGCTGAGACCAGAACAGTGGCGCTGTGGTCACTTCAGTCTGAGACTCTGTCCTGCTAGAAGATGTCCTCCAGTAGATTGTCAAATTCGGAGTTTGAGCTTCTTTGGAGCCTTGGTGAGCTTCTCAATAGCTGTTGTTGCCCAGTGTCCCTAAATGGACGTTCAGACACTATCCACGTCTTCTGGGCGGAGCCGGCTTGGGGGGGGGGGGGCGAGTCCAGTAGTACTACCAACTACATGGCTAGTGTGATACATCCCAAATTCTTGTTATAGCTGAGGGCTGGTAGAGCCCTTGGGGTTGCTCTCGTCGTATTTTCTGTTTGGAAGCTGGTGGTGAGATTTGCCTCACTGTCAACACAGGGTGGGATTAATTTTAGCTTGCCAATATTCTACTGTTAGGCTTTAAACATATCATGCAAGGTGAACGGACGGCAAAATATGGGATGCATCTACTAATATGCATACTCAACATATCTTGGTTGCAGAAATTGTATCAATGTACTATCCAGTAGAACCTAAGATATTGAAGCAAAATTGAAATGTCCGGCAATATGAATGGATGGAGGGACTGGCAGATGGATGAACGGATGAGTTTCCACAAACAATAAAAGTCTCCTTCAACGCACATTTAATGTTTCAATAATATACTCCAATTATATCACGGGTTATCAACGAAAAACGGAACTATACAAGGATTTACACCTGTCCAAGAAGTGAGAATCTAAGCTATAGAAGAAATGCTAAAATATTCCCGGATTTAGTGATGTCCAGCAAGATGAACGGCCGGGCGTGTGCACGAGCAGGTAGACTGATAAAGTATATGAGGCGTCTTCAAAGAATCAGAATCAACCTAGGTCTAAAGTTGCATCAATAAGCTCCCAGTAGAACTTAAGTTATTGAAGAAAAAAATGAAACGTTATTACATTTTGACACGTTCTGCAAGATGAACGGACGGACTGACGAACGAACACTGATGGAGAATCGGAGTGCAAATTAATCACACAAGTTCTAATATCATAATGAAACCATAAAAAAACACCTATAAGTGGCGCCGCTGCCGCTATAGCTGCAACTACAGCTGCTGCTGCTGCTGCTGCTGCTGCTGCTGCTGCTGCTGCTGCTGCTGCTGCTGCTCCTGCTACTGTTACTACTCCTGCTGCTGCTGCTACTACTACTACTACTACTACTACTACTACTACTACTACTACTACTACTACTACTACTACTACTACTACTACTACTACTACCGATGTCGCTGCTGTTGTTGTTCTTGCTGCTGCAGCAGATGTAACATGTGTCGTTAAAACGTGGCTCGCTTACGGTAGTAATAGATCCGGTGGTATAAAAATTATCACGAGCGCTAGAGATAATATGTCGAGCGCTAGATATAATTATCTCGAGCGCTTGACATAATTATCTCGAGCGCTCGACATATTAAGTCGAGTGCTCGATATATACGTCTAGCGCTCGAGCTAATATTTTTTCGCAGAGATAGCCCTTCAGGCTATATTTAAAATCATTTTATATTTTACCTGAAATAAATAACTTCGCCAGCGGGTTGTCATTCGCCATGTTAGCTTCGTTCTGTTGTCATCAATGGTCTCCGTGAAGACTTCAATTTTTGGCAGCGTCCACGAATCCTCCAGGTAGCTAAGATATAGTGGCGGGTCATAGCCCACCACTAACAAACTGCGCTTAACATCGCCTGAAGTGTAAATGTATAATGCAATGAATGAATTCAATCTGTCACTCAAGTATTGGCGTCATAATCAATTACGTCACATATAGGTTGACGTCACGATCATAATTGACAGACAATGCTCCGGCATGACGCTGGAATTATCCGCCAACAGCTTACCTCTATATAGTTACTGTACCTTGAAATTGGGATTCTGAGATTTCAGGATTGAAAGTATATAAATTGATCCGAACTCGCCCAAATCGTGGTATATAGACAAGCATGCATCATAAGCTACACATGATGGACACTGTCTGGATCATCAAGTGGTCACTAATGTGAGGTGGTCGTTAAATACAGCTCATTTGCTACCGTTGCTATACCAGATGCAGATTGAATCTGTTGCAGAATATTTGATACAAAACTGTAAAGCATGGATAACATAACCATCTCAGCATTGTGATCCTAGTAACTTAGTGGATATACTTATTTCTAGCCATGCCCCTCCCATTTCGAGCTAATCTCCGCCTACCTTGAATTCCTAATTTCAAGGTAATTATATCGGTGAGCTGCTGAATATTTTGAAACAAATTTGACTAGGAGTCAGCAACAGTGAAATTAGTTTCAAAGTATTCAACAGACTGTTTTCTGACATTGGTGACAGAGCTAGTCATTTTGATTTTGACGTCAGATGCTTAAGGGACAGATCGGATCCCGCTATTAATGGGATCATGCAATTTGTCGATTTTAACAATATTATTGTGCTAAGAGTAGGCCATGGCTCTGGCTTGATAAACTTTCAATATCCATTTTATATGTTGTCACTACGATGCACCCTCTCCCCCACCCGTCACTGATATATGAAGAGAGTCAAGATATGAAGTTCGGATATGAAGGTGTATCGTATGTGTTCTCCCAGCAACACGGCTTCGACTATAAATATAAGTTATGTGTGTAATGAAAATAAAACATTAATCGTTAACTTAGCCCATTTATGGCCAATTCTTATATAAAGAAAATAAAAAGATTTTATCATCAAATTTACCACCGGAATGACTGGCTCGGTCAAAAATAACCAGGTTTGTTCGGCTTGACCAATAAATAGTTGCTATAACATCTTTAAAATGACGACACAAAAACAATTTAATTCACTAATGTTTTTCCAATAACAAATTACAGTTGGTCTAAATGCATTACATTTCCCAATTCCTTGAGATGTGAGATTTTTGAGGATTTGTAAATCATGAAAACATTAATTGCATCTGGACATTGTTGCGCGTTGTATAGACTACTATAATTGGAATCATAACCTTCCAGTCTTTTTGCCAACTTTGGATCCGTTTATTCCTCAGGCCAAAAATAGACGTGTATGAAGCAATCTCTGTATCACTGATGCAGCTGATACTGTATAACTATATATCTCAGTAATATCGTTGTTATCTTACTCGGATATGTATATATATATGCTTCAAGGATTGAGCCGTAGTCGCTTTCACACCATATGCTGCATTGGCAAAGCTCTGTATATGGTAAGTCTTTGTATTTGCATGACTACCGATGGGCGGAACAGTTTGATTTACATCGGTACCTAACCATCTCAATGATAGTCTGTGGAGCTGGCGAAACATTTGTTATTTTTGCTTTTTGTAAAATCCATTCTGTAGAGGATCCAAAAAGACGTGGTGTGAAATAGGTTTTTACCCAGTAGGCGGTAGATTTTTACTATCGGTAAGCTGCGTACAGAATAAATGCCACCGTAACTTCTGAATGTTCTCGATGCGGATAGCCTTAGGGCAGTATGCAGCACACTCAAATTGTGCCAGAGTGGAAAGAAGCCTCTCTCTCTCTCTCTCTCTCTCTCTCTCTCTCTCTCTCTCTCTCTCTCTCTCTCTCTAAGTTGTTCAGTGACTTGATGGCATCACTGTCTACATTTAAGAAAATCTGTTGATTTACTTATTCAAGCGAACCTGCTAGTAATGTCTGTTCCAGAAAATGCATGAAAGGCGGGCAAATGTCATCGTTTTCTCCTTGCCTAGAGTTCGCACGTGCATACACCTGGGATGCACACATCCTCCCGACGTTATAGGAACATTTGATTACAGTCATTCGCAGTGACCATTCAGCTTCAGGAGAATAGAAAATGTATCAACATTGGTTACAGACCGCCTTGTTGAATTGAGTGAATTATACCCAGCCCACTCTGGAACCAAACACATCTCTTTCTTGTCATCCATACTCTCAATAACAGATGCTACAACCCAACCCAGATGGGTCAGCTAATAGGATTCTGCAACGCCAAAGTAAAAAAATTAGTTTGTGTTCCAGGCGGATGCTTTGATGTGACATATGGCAACATAGCTGTGTGTCGTAGAGTAATGAATACACTATTTGCATCACTCATGCTTCAAGGTAGAGCGGTGGATTCCCCGAGTGCAGAAGTGTTTTGATAGACAGTAGCAAGTGCTCCGTGTGTATTACTTTTGCTGCCTACGGTCTCCTCAACAAAGTCTGTTGTCCACAGCAAAGACAACAAATTGCGCATTTCCTGAGAAATTGTGGCACATACTGATTCTTAAATTATCTAATGGCTTCGACAACTGCATTTGCTATTGGCGTCTCTAGAAGCGTGGTACGGTGGTAGGATATATCAGTTTGGTGCATGAAGAAGATTTACAATCTTATCACTTGTGTAATAATGCACAGACAATGCCAGAACATTAGAATTTTTCCCTCTTTGGAGTGATCTGAATTTTTCACAATCGGATTTCGATTTGGGTTTCACTTGCCTATCAGATTTTCACCCAAACATTGGGGTCTTACAAGATGTAAGTACTGCTCTATCAATAAAGCATTCTCTAGTATGTATAGTTCATTTCGGACAGCATTCATATTGCTAGAAACATGGAAAGCACTAGGTTAGTGGATGATGCGATTCGTTTTCCATTCAGCTGTGCTGCCTTGTAGATAACCTTCATGCCGTCCATGCCACAATCTCCATATGTGATTTCTGTATGAACCATATCTTCCTGACATGCCTCTGGAGAGTACAGAACGGTACATATTGGTTTTGAAGGAAATATCGCATGTGAGATAATTCAAAGAGGATTTTAATTTTTCAGCCACTGCTTACTAAATGCAAGTGAGTGGTTCGTCTAGGATGCCCGGCCAAGCATGTTAATATATATTATTTCAATGTCACTCATAGACGGATACGCTCCATACTGGGAATGTGTATCAACGATGTGGATAATTACATCTTTCCAAGTGTTTCCTGTAGTTTCTTCCTCTCGTAGAACTTGGAATACATGCTTCCCCCAGCATGGCTTGTGATAACTGGCGCCAAATGTATGCGCATCTCAATGGGGAGGTGGGTGGGGGAGGAGGGGGCGAAGTGCTTAATCTAGTAAATAATGCTGTGCCTTGTGATATTTCCAATGCATTTAGTGCTTTACCAGCATGATCAGTTCTCAATTTGAATAACTGCTAACTACAACCATCCTTCTGGTAAAAGAAGCACACATCCTTACACAGTGGAACTGTTGATGAACACGTAATGACGGGTGATGAAGGTGGTGTCAATGGCTCATCTACTGAGCTTTTCCTTTTCTTCCCACGTTTCTTATTAAGACCCAGTGGATAATGCATGCAAACAATTTCGTGCACGTCGTACATATATCTCTTCCTTATTAATGGCAGCGGTGTAACAACGATGCCAACCTGCTTTATATGAACGTAAGATACCCCTCTGTATAAAGTGTGTAAGTCTTTTTATGAATTTCAAGGTATGCACCATCATGCAAGGTTGCTTTCTCTTCAACTGCATGTAGCAAATTGGTTAATAAGTCTATTCTTGGCTGCTGCACCAATGGTCCTTTAACACAGACATGTCTGACACAACATGTATAGCTTCCAGTTTGTGGACTCCTATGTAGCATAAAGCTCTACCTCATCGGGGTTTACTCAAATCTGAGGACATAATTTTTTAACTATAATTACAAATAATAGTGCTCTCTATGTATTAGCCTCGCGATTCTACGAATAGACAATCAGTTGAGCAGGTTTTTTGCCATTTCTATTTACTCTTAGTAATAACTTTTTTAATTACGCTGGACAAATCGATTACTGTAAAGACGTTGAATGTTTTGGCTGGTAGAGCCATTTTCACACCATTCACCATATGCCTATTCAGTAATAACATGTGCATTAATAAAGGAACTTGAGTCCTGCAGTAATCCAGTAACTTTCATGAGATAGTTCTTTGCCTTAATATGATCATTATATGAATTCCACGTTTATATTGATGTGAAATGATGGTAATGACGCAAAATTGCTTTCTAATATAATAAGCTCTCATAATTTGTCAAGACGATAATTTTATATGGCAATAAGCCATATTTCATTCTTAAAATTTTCACAACGAGATCCGTTCGTTTTATGTTTTGTCCAAAGGATGTACTAAGATGTGAAAAAAACACCTGGCAACAAACCCTTTCTGTTTCAGGAATATATATAAAAACAGTAAACCCCTAAATTTATAAAACAAAACGGTATCATTATTTATCGAATAGAAGCCAAGATATAGAGGAATACGACAACGATGTTACTACGTAGACAACAGGAAACTGATTAAAAATTTAGAGGTAGAAATACTTGTGTTAGATGTCAAGGAAAATTTCAACATGCCAACAGTTTCACAAAAGGTGCAAAATTTGCATATGCTTTCTGTGTATTCCACATTAAATCGGAAATCATCTGGCAAAATAGCATTTCTATTGCTTGAAGTTTATTATTAATGTAAGTATAGACATCAAAATTATGAATCTGGGCCATTTAGTAGCAGATATATCAAGTTTCGGCGGATTTGGCTGGCGGCCATTTTGAGATTCAAGATGGCCGCCATGAAGGAGTTGGTGAAAATGTAAACATTGAATATTGGACCTGGCACACTAAATGCTTTCCAAGAAATTAGTCTTCAATACAAATCCCCAAAAATGTTAGCGAAAATACATAAAATACATAATGCACCCTACGTCATCGCCATCGTCATCATCATCATCATCAAACATTGTTGTCAGAAATGTTTTTGATCGCTGGAATGTGATATAAATGGGTAAAACCACGGTATAAAGAACCCCGAAATCCTATCTCACCCAATAGTGGTACGTAAACGAACTGTGAGAAGGTCTTGCCGACTGCAAATTCTCCGTCATCTTTCCTCACATATTCTGCCACGGCTGGGAACCACTGAAATAAAAATATACACAATTAGACTTAAATTTAACATGACGTAAATATGTGCCACGATCTTTCCGCGGCTTTGTGACTAAAACATTAACTGGAAAGGTTTTAGAAATGTCTTTTCGGAAACTTATTACCACACACTATAGGGAACGTTTGGAAGATTTTGTTGCGGAACCTTTGTTTCTGAAATTATCCTTTTTGTTTGCTGTATTTAAAACCGACATTAACAAAGTTGCAGAAACTATCCTAGGCTAGTTTTAGCTCTTAATACATGTCAATTCCAGCATAAGATAGGCAGTGCTTTTAGCCATTGAGCCCTGTAAGACACTGAAGTACATTCTCAGGGACAGACCTGGCTTTCACAAATTGCTAGCCAATAGATTAGCCAAATACCTTTTTTTAAGCCAAATCTGAACTATTTTAGCCAATGTTTTCCAATGTCTACGATCTATGACCACAAGGTACCCCTTTCAACTGAACGCTATATATCAGATACACGATTTTGTTGAATATTTTGAAACTAATTTGCCTGGAAGCTGTTGCTGCCTATGGCAGCAACAGCTTCCAGTCAAATTAGTTTCAAAATATTCAACAGCTGGCTAATATGGGTAATTTTTTTTACTAAGATATTAGGATTCCAGGGTTTATTTAATTACAATAAAACATAATATATATGGACTAGTTACATAAATATTTATCTTCAGATGTTTTTTCAAAGTTAATTTTAATTATTTTCTACTTTGAATTTATGTATGTGATATAAATCTTTTTTAATCATTAGCCAAATATTTAAGCAATCCTCATTTCTATTAGCTAGATCTCAATTTTACTAGCATTTGGCTAATTGGCGAATGGGTATGTCGGTCCCTAATTCTATAGCTACTCAGTTTCAAGTCAATAGAGGGATCCAGTTCTAGCTATGGTCCAACCATTTTTAGCTAAGCTCCGCCCACTTTGTGCGGTTGTAGGAATCGATTTTAACGCTTTGAAACCCGAATTCCCATAATCTAAATTTCAATTGTAAGCTATTTGAAAATAATTTGGCTGGGGACTATTGCTCCCTATGACACCTAGTCAAGTTAGTTTCGAGCTTATTCTACAGAATGTTTATTAAATTGTAAATTCATCAAATACAATTCGTAGGCCTGTACGTTTGTTACTGACTTTTCGATTTCTGTGACGGAGCTATGCCA
This sequence comes from Chaetoderma sp. LZ-2023a, assembly GCA_034401795.1. Lineage (NCBI taxonomy): Eukaryota > Metazoa > Mollusca > Caudofoveata > Chaetodermatida > Chaetodermatidae > Chaetoderma > Chaetoderma sp. LZ-2023a. The sequence goes on along the minus strand of CM067372.1, from coordinate 105,339,678 downwards.
TTTTGCTTGTGACGTCAGCTAAAATGTGACGCATTTGATTATGACGTTGGATTCTTGAGTGACAAATTGACAAATAGTATCCCTCCATTCTATATGAATAATCAATCAGAGAATGGAATTCTATCCATGCCCGTCCTATTTCTGGTTAAGTTCCGACCATGTTGTGTCCGTGTTGGGATCAATCGAACCCTGAATTCCCAGAATCCCATTATCAGGTATAAACTGTTGAATATTCTGAAACTGGGTAATCTGGTTACTGGGGAGGGGTCCGATCTGGCATTCAAGTATCTAATGTCATAATCAGTTATGGCACTTGTTAGCTGACGTCACAATCAAACTGACGTAAATCCATTCTTCACGAATGTGGCAATCATTGGTCACGAAGGCGTATGAAATGTATGTCTTCGGTTAGTCTACAATTTAATAAAGATTCTGTTGAATATTTTGAAACTAATTTGACTCGAATCTGTTTCTGCCATAGGCATCTTTGTAATTGGAGTGTGTCGTATGTGATTTACCTGCGCATAGTGGGCGATATCAGTCAAGTGTCTAAAGACGTCATCTAGAGTTCCGCGTAAGACCACACTGTGTTGAACGACTTCTGGGTCGCTGTCGGATTTCTTTTGACCCAGGACCATGAACACTCCAGCTAATGTCGGGAATACTAAATGATACCAAGCCATCTATGTAAAAAGTATACTCAGTAATCAAGATACAAGATAACTTGCACTACACACTTCCTCAGATCGTAACGGAATCGGGGAACTGAGTGACTCTCAAGCTACATCATGTACCAAGACAGACCGTCATAACACGAACAATCACCATTACATTATTGTAGTTCTCAATTCACCAATTACTACAAAGCATACACCGGGGCGTTCACAGACATCAAGCGAATATGATTATGCAAGGATGTCAATAGGAGTAACATATAATATATTACATAAAGTTGATATTATATAGGTCTAGATAATATAATTTTGACTTTTGTAGATCTTAAAACTACATTTTCTTTAGAAATTCGATCCGCTGCAGACCTCAAACCGTTTTATCTTGTTCGTAATATATAAAAACCCAGGCTAGTAGCCTAATTATGCAGTCGTTTAACAACTGGTACTGCTGCTCTCTACCGTGTGTTGCTCTGGTAACGTGTAAACTGATCGATGTAATATTGTACTGACAAAGCAAGCTGTCCTGTAATCAATTATTCATCATTGATCACGTGCTACAGCTGCTTAACACGATCTAAGGACAGCTAGTGTTGCTCGGAGAGCCACCTGACATTTTGGGACCAACTGATGGTGGCTCCTTAACACAGATGGTTGTCGCCAGGTGTTTTAATGACCATGATGCCTTAAAGAACCGCAATCCTTGCGCAACAAAGGATATTATCTATGGAAAGTGACTTGCTGGGCTATTCAGAAGATAACAGTAATGAATAGATCGAGTACTGGCCAACCTACTTGCTTAGATAGCAGCCCCATGCCCAGCCAAATAGGGTGTCGACTTTCAATAATAAAAAAATGCGCCATGTGGCCACAGTTTCCTGTGATAAAGATGGCCATGGGCCATGCCACCTCTGTCTCTGATGACCGAACCACTCCACCGGCCACAGCAACCCAAAATGAATATGCAGTGTTTATAATCCATCCAATCTGAAAACTCCAACAAGCCAAGTAACATGGCGTTGGCTGCCAGGACAAGTTCTCATCGAAAGACAAAGATTCTTATGATATTGTGCGAAATCCTATTTAAAGACATCACAGAATACCATACTGTCCACTTCATCTCTCACTTAGTCCGACTGCGAGTCAGACGTTGTGGCGCTTAGGCTAGGCAAAGTCATGGCATAAAAAGGAAACGTGATGACGGAAGAAGGAAGAGAATGTGGACCATTCTCAGCTCTTCAACGATCCGATTGGTGAGGTCATCAGAGATCTGTTCTCGGACCACATTCACATAAACGTAATGGACCTTTCCGGTTTTAGCTATGCCCCGCCCATCTCTAGCTAAGCTCAACCCACACCTCGCCGTGTTGGGATCGATCGATCTCTGAACACCCTGACTATTTCCAAAAAACTACACAAGTAAGTTGTTGAATATTTTGAAACTAATTTGACTGGGTGCTGTTGCTGCCTAAATTAGTTTCAAAATATTCAACAGCATGTTTATTAAATAGCAAAGAATTACAAAGATATACAATTCATACAACTTGTCGGACCATTTGAGATTTGGTGACGGTCTATATGGAACCCACTGTGACGTAATGATTATGACATCATCATACACGCGCTGAGCTGATTATGACGTCACACGAGGTCTGATGATGGATGGATACTCTGGAAAGGTGAATTGGCACCAGACTCCTATCTGAGAATATAATCGACTACCTAAGCACTTCACTAAACTATTCACAATATAGACACAAACCTATGCGCCCACATACTTATCCAGTCAATTTCCAGTCCTATGATCCATATTTTTTTTTACTGGAGGAGGCACAGGATGAGTACACGCTCTCACAACTAGTAAATGATAAGTGTTGTGCAATCTGCCCAAACAAGCTTGATTTTACCTGTATATATGTAAATAGCTTCTCCAGCCTAACTAGACTGGACTCTATCCCATTGCATGATCTTATAAATGTAAATAGTTTCTCAAGCCTAATCAAATCAGTCACTAATCCATTGCAGGGTCATGATTCATAGGGTAATAAATTCACCCATACCAACCAGAAATACATTTTCAGTACTTCTAGATGAATGTACGCACATTATTGATGACCATTGTATGCTGAAATATGACCACCTATCAAGTATTAAAACATCAAGACCAAAGAAAGGCAGAACCCCGGCAAGTGATAATCAGTGTTCAGTTTGTCAAGACGTGTCTGTTGGTACAAATATAAATATAACTACCTTCTCAACCCCCCTAAATTATAATACTACCAAACAAAGACAACAAATGCCTGTCATGTTAATCAACACTGAAACCAGATCTGAAAACTAGATTTTAGTTCCCTCTATGAATGCTGAAAAGAAAAGTGAACTAATACATTTAATGCAAAATAAATCCCCTCATATTATTGCCATCACTGAGGTTAAACCAAATTTATTAGAATACAACCTGGAAGTGCAGACTGGTAAATACCACTCAGAACTCATTCGAAGAATGTATCATCTGTGACCTTCAATCAGAACAAGAAACGCTGAGATTCGGTGTGATATATAGGAGTCCGAGCTCGAACAGCCAAAAACATATAGCTAGCAAAATTTTTTCAAGACGTATGTGCCAAAAATATACATGTGGTCATGATAGTGATTTTAACATGTCACATATCAATTGGTCATTATATACATACAGTAGTCAATGGTACAAATCCGAATTCTGAATTTACACATGATTTTATTGAAGTAGTACGGGACTGCTTCTTGGAAGAGAAAGATAACGAAGTGCACGCGAGGGCGCAGATCCAGCAACAATTCTGGCCCAGTTGATGATAATCACCTCTCATGGACCTCTCGGAGAAAAACGATCACTCCATAATTGAAACCACAACCCACTTAGATGGAGACATCACTGCCAATCCAAAGACCAGATTGTGCTTTGATATGGATAATTATGAAGCTATGGCTGCATTCATGAACATAAACGGGACGAAACAACTAGAAGGTTATGCTGGCATTGATCATATGTGGAAAGTAATGTGTAACAGGTGTCTGGAAGCTGAGAAGCAATACAGCCCTTTGAGAAAAATAAAAAACAAGAAACATAAATTTCCCCTTGATAGGATTACAAGATCTAAGATAGATTTTTTTAAACGCCTTTGGAAAAAATACCTAGCAAACGCTAGTGAGACAACCTATGAAGAATACTGTCGGATAAGAAACGAGGTATGTATGTATGATTAATGTATTCTGCGGCTGTAGTAGTAGAAACATCCTACAGCTGCAATCAGTCCTTCTTCGCTTTTGCCCACTGTGTCTTGTGCTCAGCCGAAATCCTTAGCTTCCTCATGTCCATTCTTGACTTGAATGTACCGAATCGTGCTTTCTTGAGGTCACCTCGTAGCACGCTTAGCAGATTTATGCAATGACATCCTCTCCTGACTCTGTATTTGCCGGCTCCGAGAAAGCGAATTTCAAAGCTCTCTGTGCTCGTGTCATTTCTGATATCCTTAGCACATGGCCAAACATGAGCCATCTTTGCTGGGCGACTTTTACTGACAGCGGCGACGTATTACATATCTTGTACAGTGCATCATTGGAAATTATGCTGTCTGGCCATCGGTGTTCAGTGATGGTGCCTAGGTGTTTGCGGTAGCAGGCATCGAGTTTGTCTAGAGCTACCTTTGGAGCTTCCCAGCTGCTACAGTTATACAGCATCAAGGACATCTTTGATCTACTAATCCATAGCTCCCAGAAGAACTTGAAAGCTATGTTCCCCATGACGCAGCGTGCAGCAATGCCAGCAGTACTGCAAAGCATTGAGCCCAGGATTTTACTTTTCCTCAATGGTTCGCCGCCACAATGTGGATCGTCATTTTCTTTAATTCCATGCTTTGTAGATAGGTATATGTGGGTGAACTCTGTTTTGGATTCATTCATAGAGAGATTCTCAATTTTTGTGTTTGCTTGCAGCTATTTGGAGAAGTTCGTCAAGAGGCTTCATTTCCTCGCCTATGAAGTCCACATTGTCGGCATATTCCATCTCTAGCGGCATACTCAGTATTGTCACTGGGGTGGGGTGGTCTTGTGGAACTTTCCCGCATAGATTTCAATGGAGCAGCAAGGTAACGGCTGAAAAGCACCGGAGATAAACCACTGACTTGACTCATACTCTCAGCTTGGTGTCTGTAAGCAGTAGTCTCACTAGTCTTAATTAGCTCATCTTCATTGCAACTGGCCTGGCATAGTCTATCTAGGATCTTTGAGCATTTAATTGTGCCGAAAGTTCGTGGCATGTCAATGCCCATTTTGTGGAAATTCCAATGTTTGGACATGACTACTGACACAAGCATGCGTTGGCCCCCATACAATGCCTGCCTGCGCAGTAGCGTCCACGTTTGAAGCCACTTTGACAGTGTCCGACAGGCAACTAGAAAGGCACTGAAACTACATGAAAAGAACATATCCAAAAGCGTTAAGCAGAATCCCAAAGAATTTTGGAATTATGTCCAATCAAAGACGAAAGCTAGGTCCGGAATCCCAGCTTTACAAGGATCTTATAACTTTGAGGAGATAAAATTCACCAATAATTACAAGGAGAAAGTAGATGTTCTAGCTGAATATTTCCAATCTGTATATGCAATCGAATCAGATGGTGAAGCTCCAACAATCTCTAATAGGAACTACCAGAATCAAATAGCCTCAGTGTACATCACACCTGAAATTATATATGATAAACTTTCCAAATTAAAACGTCAAAATCTCCTGGACCCGACAAAATACGCCCCAGATTACTATATGAGCTACGTCATGTCCTCAGCCACCCGCTATCCACTCTCTTTAATACATCATTAAATGTATGCAAAATACCAGATTGTGGGGCTAATGCAAATATCTCCGCTATTTTTTTAAAAAGGTGATAAAAAAAAGCTTGACAACTATGGTCCTAGCTGGCTAACCTCTGTGAAAATTGATGGAATCAATTATTAAAGACTCAATTATGGAACACCTAAACTAATAACTGCATGCTGTCAGACAACCAATTTGGTTTTATAAGCGGCCGATCTACTGTGCTTCAATTACTGAAAGTACTACAAATATGGCTTGATGCACTGGATAATGGAGGGATGGTAGATGTTATTTACTTCGACTTTATGAAGGCATTTGATAAAGACCCTCGCAAACGCCTACTTAAAAATCTAGCTGCCTATGGCATTGACGGAAGACTTTTAAACTGGATCCAATCATTCCTAATCGGGAGGAAACAACAGGTAGTCCTTAATGGAACATACTGTAAGCTATTAAATCTAACCAGTGACATACCTGCAAGGCTCAATCCCTGGCTCACTTCTGTTTATATTGTACATAAATCACCTGCCTGAAGCAATTAGTTGTGGGTCAGAAATATTCTTGTTTGCAGACGATACAAAATTATTCAGATCAATCCTTAAACAAGTTGACTGCGATTCACTGCAACAAGATATAGACTCGATGTGCCTTTTATCAAAACAAGGATGAAGTTGTGCAATATATTTACTTTAAAAATCTAAAATATGTTTCTATGTGGTGTTAATCTTGATAAACTTGTGTGGTCGGGTAGTGGGAGGGACTAGCCAACCCAGAACCGGTAAATGCCGACTCTGGGTTATACCATGGCTACCCCCATCGGATGGCATTAGTAAAACACACAGGCAGAGGCAAAATGTCTAAGACACGATTTGCCTCCCCTGCACATGCGCCTAGCCACCGGGATAGGTTAGGATGTACATATTATCTTTACATGACTTTTTCCTCGGAATGATGGCCTGCAATCACAATATCACTGGGAGTGTTTGATACCGCTACAAAGCTCTGAGATCCCGATCTCCTGAGACAAAAGCTGCAGGAAGATTTTAGAAAGATGCAACCAAAGAACTGGCATTGAACACCACCTACCATGCGTAAAAGAAGCAAACACTTAGCCACGCCATAGACCAGCTGGCTCTTTCACTCGGATACTGCCATAGCTCGTATTGAACAAGGCTGTATTTCTGCCAGACGCAGCGCTGATGGTTCGGAAATGACTCCGGTGAACAGTCTGCTTTGTTCCTACTCTACTTGCTACCACTTGTGTGACATCACCATGGAACAGTTACTTTGAGCGCTCACAGCGCTTGACATTTACAAAACCACCAGCGCTGAATCTCCTTTTTGAAAGGCTGCTTATAGAACTGCAGCCAAACTAACATTCTAAATTAATCTGCCATCCAAAAGACTTCCGCCTCTCCTTGTGTGCTACTCAAGAGACCTGTGCATGGAAACTTCATGCTTACACATGATGCGGAAGAAGGACAGAACCTGTTACCGCCACAAATGAACCAGCTTCCACCGTCTTCGGCCTACACGTGTAACCACTGAAGACACCTCTTCCTGATATCTGCCTCCCACAGAACAACTTAAAACTCTACTTTTGGTACCACCCGCCGACCGAGTTCCACTTTGTGCCTCTCCGTATCTCCACCTTAGGAAGGATTTTTGTGACGAAACATCATGCAAAATTATACTATTCTGCACGTTGTTCTTGCTCATGATTTATATCACTTTTCCTTCTCCTCTACCACTGCTGGAGAAGCACCTGCCATGGTCCTTCTGTACCTGTTTTCTCGTGAGGATCCACCTGAACTTTACCCACTCTAAGAAGTTCCGCCTCCATCCTCGCCTGTGTTTTGACACAGTCTAAGGGTGGGCTTTCTGAGTTTCAGATGTGGCACATTAAGTCATTGCGCAACACTATGCCTTGGAATATACCTATCAAGGTTGGTTTAAAGCCAGCAGCGCTCGCAATAGCAAAACCTAGACCCCCGCACCTGCAGGACTGTTGTAACGAACTACTTTTACCAGTCTGCTAGGACTTGAAAGCATTTATTAAATCTTAAATGTACTAACTATTTTTTTTCTTTTTCACTCTTGCAGCTACCTTTTCCATTTAGGAATTTCTAAAGAGTCTTAGCTGGCACATTCGGGCAGTGATCTCGTGCTCCACTCGACGTGAAGATATACATTAGCATCATTAGCAGTGTCACCTTTTCGATACATACATATAGCAAGACGTCTGCCTTAGCCGCCAAATTAGCGGGTGTTGTTGTTTTGTGCTTATACTAGCACTGCAATCAAAGTAGCCTGTTCTGTGCCAAAAAGGCTCTAACCTTTTGGATACGTTAGGTCCACGGCACTTCATTTGGAATGCACCCTAAGCCAAAGTTGCCTGTGAATATTGATCTCCACAACCTCCCTCATATCGCCTGCTCGGAATGGCAGCAACCACTGTGTGTCTCAGACACCAAGTTCCGTGTTGTCCCGGCAGGCCTTAGTGCCTCTTTGAGTAGCGAGATTTCGTAGGATAAGGAAAGTTGTGTCTCCGGTGTACCTCAATTCTCAGCTCGCCTTCCTTGGACTTATTACGCTGTTACCATCTCCACACACTGCTGTGAATGATCTTAATACTGCGATCTAATTCGCACCACTTAAGACCACCTCCTGTTGATGCATTCTTCAAAGGCTTCAACTTTTCCGCCCTCCTTTTGGCTTATTCTTATCCATGCATCTAACATTAAATGATTACACTAGGATAAATCATATTATAATCTTTTGCAATTCTTCAAAATGGGAGGGCAGGCCGTTTTACTGCTCTCGTCCTCCGCTTTTGGCGTTGTAGGTATTTTTCCTGGATGGAGGCCTGCGCGAGGCACTTTCCTCTCACAAAATCATAACATTTTTGTATTTTACCTCCTTTATTTTTCCCTGCATGTTTATCAGAGGGCGCCTCTTCTTACTGTTCTCTTCCTTCGCTTCGGCGTTGTAGGCATTTTCCTGTGATGGTGGCCCGCGCAAGGGACTTTCCTCTCGCAAACCAATAATTGTTGGCCATCCTGAGGCAGATATAGTTTATATTAAACCAACTGATGTACCATGCCCGGACCCTCCCTCACGGGGGTACCTTCCACGATACTCTCTATATATGACTAGATCAGTTAGGTACCTCTGGCGAGATATAAAACAACACAACACTTTGTTTTATTGTACATCGTTTTCAAAGCAGCAAACGAGTACCATTGTTTGACTCTTTTCTTCTTCTTAATAGTAAATTGTGTCATTACCACCTTTCCATCTTTGGAATGACGGCAAGACACACTGGTGACACACACAGCAGGGATGAGACGGTGGTGTTCAATTTCTGCAGCAATGGCTGCACGAGCCCACTGGAATGTAATCATTCCACCCGCCCGGGAGGTCGGTTTTTGTGGACACCGGATATGCGTGGCATCCATTCCCAACCCCCGAGGCTATCTAGCCAATGACACCTTACGGAGGAGCCCCACGCACCCCTGGCAGCTACAGGATGTACTTGGGGATGAACCTTCTTGGCCAGACATAATCTTATTAGTGAGGAGGTCCCAGCTTTGGTTAGTGTCTTTCTCATGGAGCTCGGCCTGTGAATCCAGCTGTGATATACGTAAATTGAATGCCGCATATTCTCCACTATCCCATTTTAATACATTTGTGAGTTTAGGATCGTCAGGATACCTATACAGCAGATCGTGAAGCTAATGGTGATGTGATGGGATGCGTCGAATGGTGGGTGGGTGATTATGGCTTCTATCATATTCTCCTCGTTAGACAACAAGACGTCTAGGGTGTTAGGGGCCTTGTCACCGTGAAAGTGTATTGGGAATGTGATGTGCTGTAAGAGATATGAGTTGTGTATCAGTTCAAGGAATTTTGTCGCGGCATGGTTTCCGCTGCTGAGAGAAGAACTATTTTTCTAGTTGAGGCCTGGGTAGTTGAAGTCCTCCATAATGATGATGTGCCAGCCTGGGGATGCTGATGCTTCTATGATACGCCTCTCTAAGAATTTAGTGTTGTTGGATTGCTATTTGGAGACAAGTATATGCAGGCGATTAGTAAGTTACCATTATTGCCCAGTTTAATACTACACCAGGTAGAGTCATGGAAGTCTTTGGCTGAAGGGAATGATCATCATCACCATCATCATCATCACAGTAAGCGCAAAACAAAGAGAATGTTCACTGGATGATCACCAGAGATGGTCCGATAGTTCGAAGCCGCCCGGCTCAAGCAGCTCAAGCATCAATGTAAAACTGCCAACAGCTCATGTAAATACGTCAACAACTTGTAATATAAATGTAAATACATATACCGGCAGCAAAAATACTGGTCTGTTATGCATATACACAAATGCAGAGATTCCATCCTCAACAAGCGAAGTGAATTAGAAGTAATTAATGACAAATATAATCCAGATGTTATTGGTATTACGGAAGCACTGCCTAAGTATGTACAAGACCCTATCTCATCGTCAGAGTTAAACATTGACGGCTATAACGTATTTACCAACATTATTATGTATATATGCTAAAGAGGACCTGAAATTTATGGAAGCTAGTGTCAAGCCTGAGTCAGTGGAAGAATAACTATTGGTAGAAACAAAGCTCAAAGGCAATGATAGTATCCTGATTGTCTGTATTTACAGATCACCAAACAGCACCAGTTTGAATGACAGTAACATCAGATTGCTTAATGAGCAGCCATGTGATTGTAAGTATAGCCATGTTTTAATTATGGGCGATTTCAATCATCCAGAAATTGACTGGAGTGTTTGCACCTCAATGTCTTGTTCAAGTAATCCAGCAAGCTTGTTTCTAGACTCAGTACGGAGCTCCGTCCTGCACCAGCATGTAAAGCAACCATCCCACTACAGAGGCAATGATAAACCCAACATCTTAGACTTGATATCGCCCAATGAGGAAGATATCGTCGGTGAGATTGAGTACTTGCCACTATTGGGTAAAAGTCATCATGCCACCCAATTGTTTACAGTAAACTGCTAGATCCAAGTCAGTCCATCAAAGTCACAGAAACTGATCTATGATAGAGGCGACTATAACAAGCTCAGAGATAAGTGTGGAAAATGTAGTCTGGGATCATGAATTGAATCAAGAGTAAAATCCTCGATGCTGTAAACAAATGTGGCCCACGGAAATCCACAAGCGGTACCTCATATCATAAGCAGAAACAACCCTTGGATGGTTACCAGCCTTCAAGATAAAATGAGGAACAAGCGTGCAGCATTCAACAAATTCAGAGAGACACGTGATGAATCACGCTACACAGAATATGCCAAATGTCTCAATCAGATAAAGTGGGAGGTGCGTAAAGCAAAGTGAGATTTTGAACATGAGGTAGCAAAGAAATCCAAAACCAATCCTAAAGCTTTTTACAGCTATGTCAAATAAAAACTAAAGACAAAGTCGGGAATTGCAGACATGCAACAAGCAGACGGCACAATTACAGGATCTGATGAAGACAAGGCAGAAGAAATAAATAATTATTTTACAAGTGTATTTACCCATCAAGACGCAACACACATCTCAACATTACCCAATACAACAGCGTCAGATAGATTGAACGAGATTGTGATTAAAGAGGATGATGTCACCAAAAACCTAATAACTTGTCAGTGACCAAAGCGCAAGGGCCGGATGAACTGCATCCTATGGTACTGAAAGAAGCTAGTAAAGCGATTGTGAAGCCCCTGAATCCACATTTTAATAGATCCTTAAGAGAAAGAGTACTACCCCAAGACTGGAAGAACGGGCAGATAACCCCAATTTTCAAAAAGGGAAAACGGTCATTACCCAATAACTACAGACCAGTCAGCTTAATATCTGTGGTACGCAAAACAATGGAACAGTTTATAATAAATGCGCTGATGAAACACATGTCCAGCCACATATGCATTACCCAGCTCATAGAATCCATCGACTTCTGCAGCAAGGTGGTAGATGAGGGCAAAGCAGTGGATGTCATTTACCTTGACTTCACCAAAGCATTCGACACTGTACCCCACATGAGGTTACTAGACAAACTGAAAAGCTATGGCATAGGTGGCGATGCTCTTGGGTGGATAGAGGAATTCCTGAAAAATAGAAAGCAACAAGTAATGATCAACGACTCTTGCTCCAGTTGGACACCTGTGCTCAGCGGAATCCCTCAATAGATTTATTAAAAAATGTATTTGCACTATTTGTATGTTTTATCAACGACATGCCGCAAACAGTACACAACATAGCTAAGATGTTCGCAGATGACACCAAACTATTTGCTCAAGTTAATGAAACAGAAGGCCATGATCAGCTCCAGACAGACATTGACAATTTGACAGATTGGGCAGATACTTGGCAAATGCGTTTTAATGCCTCAAAATGCAAAACCAGGCATTTGGGAAAAACGAACAAAACCCCATACACGATGAATGAGAACTCTCAAAGTGTCACGTTGGAAGAAACGAACTGTGAAAAAGATCTCGTGTATATGTGGACAACAAATTGAAATTCAACCAGCATGCGGAAACGGCAGTAAACAAAGCAAACAGGATCCTTGATATGATTCGATGGTATTTTAATTGTCTAGAAGCCAGTACTCTTGTCCTACTGTATAAAAGTTTAGTCCGGCTCCATCTAGAATACGGGAATGTTGTATGGTCCCCCTTGTATACGTCCACCTTCTTGAGAACGTATAACGATGTGCAACAAAACTCGTACCTAGATTGAAGCGCAAAGCATATGAAGAGCGGCTCGAGGAGTTAAAATTGCCAAGCCTGATATACTGATGACTCCACAGAGATCTAATCGAAACATACAAGTACGTACATAACACCTACAATGTCGACCAAGAGAAGCTGCTGCCACCTGACGATAGCAAACGTACTAGAGGCCACAGTCACAAGCTTCTAAAGCAACGTTTTAACAGTGACACAAGAAAACAGTTTTTCATCATCCGTGTGATCAACTACTGGAACAACTTACCAGAGTCAGTTGTATCTGCCCCGACACTGAACACCTTTAAGGGACGATTAGACAAGTGCTACTGCAGTAAAACGTTTGAAACTGACTTCCCAATCGAGCCCGTCCGCACCCACATCCAAGTTAAACAGGTGAAAGAAGCTAGCGACAACATGCATGAGAGTGAAAATCTGCTACAGGCTGTCTAGCCTAACCAGCAGACGACATATATGTGTCTATGTATCTATAATGTACCATGGTCATCATCATCATCTTCTTCTTCTTCGTCTTCTTCGTCTTCTTCGTCTTCTTCTTCTTCCTGTTGACTAGCCTCCTTCAACTTGCTGAAGATTCTGCTAGTTTGTAGGTGTGCACATGCAGAGGATGGGCCAGAAAGACGATAAATGATATACATGTAGGATTGTCTCTTTAAAAACAGGCTGATGAAAGTCTGTCTGTGTACACTATTTACAGTTTTTGGCACCCTACTCGCAATTACCACCAGGTAAATCTAGCTAAGCTCCACCTACTCATTACGTGTGTTGAAATCGGTTGATAAACAATCCATAATTGTTAGAATCCCAACATCAAAGCAATATCAAAGTAACTATACGGTAGGCTGGTGAATATTTTTGAAAGCTGGATTGCCTGGAAGCTGGCACTGCCTAAGGTAGCAACTGCTTACAATTTAAATAGGTTTCGAGATGTTCAACAGCTGACCTGTGACTAATCTGACAGGGAGTTATTGCTGCCCATATATCCTCTTAGCCAAATTATAACTATTTTAGCCAATGTTTTGCAATGACACCAATCCATCACCACCAGGTAACCTTAGATCAGCTACAGCTATTATTTACTCCTTTCTGTTCATGTCTATTTTACCGAGTTGTCCAAGATTATCTTTGTTTTGTGTTGATTATTCTATCCACTGCATTATAGCAACGTTATGCGATAGCTTGTATAGGTACACTGTATATATCATCTCCACCAGGTAACTCCAGCTAAGCTCCACCTACTATTTTGCGTGTGCTGAAATCGATTTATATATTTTGAGTCCTTAGTTTCCAGAATCCCAATTTCAAAGTAACTATCCAGGGAGGCTGGTGAATATCCTGAAAACTGTGTTGCCTGGAAGCTTTTGCTGGCTAAGGCAGCAACAGCCTTCAGTCAGATTAGTATCTAGATATTCAACAGCTGGCCTGAAGGAGTGCCTGGCGTAAGTATTAACACCATATTTCCACCATTGCTGCCATCAAGCACCAATACAGTTAACGCACCAAGATGAGGAAGCCACTCTGTAGTCCATTGACTACATAGACCTGGGTGTCATCTATCCTCTCTCATCTTTCTCCACTCTTCCCCTGCCAACTCCTAATGCCTGCCAAGTTCCCTCGCTCAACTTGTAGGAAACCAGTAAAAAAGAACCACAGAGCACTGTTATGCGATTTATGTAATACCTGGATTCACTTGAAATGCTCTAAGCTCAAAGTTTCTGGCTACACCCATCTTGAAACCAATAACAAATCATGGTGGTGCATCAACTGCAACAAATCACTGGTCCGCTTTAATCACTATGACAATGATACATACTATATGCTTGCAATTCTAAATCCACATTGCAAATACAACCATATGGAACACATGGACCAGCAAATTATAAACCCATTTACACTAAACACATGCAAAACAACCCTGACTGACAACAGAACAGACCTAAACATAATATCACCATCATGTGACTACATTCTACAAAAAAACATTCAATGACAATTTAATAGCATCCAAGGAACATGTCACCTTTTCACTCTTACATGCCAACATACGATCACTCCCGAAGATCATTGATAGGTTAAGTGCCATCTAGAACTGAGTGCACATGCATTTGGAATTATTGGAGTTACTGAGACATGGCTAAAAGCAACTTCATCAACTAAACTTGTAGACATAAAAAATTACACGTTTATTGAAAAGCACAGAAAAATTAAAAAGGGTGATGGTGTAGGCATGTACATCAAGTATAATGTTCAGTACACTGAGCGAGAGGATATTTCCAGTCCTGGACCAAAATTTGGAATCATTGTTTATAGAAATCCCAACAGAAAAAGGCAAATATAACATAATAGGCACTATCTATAGTGCAACAAACAGCGACAAAAGAAAATTTATTGACCTACTAGGAGCAACCTTAGATGATATTAAAAAAGAAAACAAAACAGTCTACCTCATGGGTGATTTCAATATTGACCTGATGGAACAAAACTGCTCTCATTCACAAAGTTTTACAAATTGCTAAATATACATTACTTTTATCCAAACATAACTAAGCCGACCATACTTACTGAGAGTTCGGCTAGAACTATTGATAATATATTCAGTAATAATATCAGTATCATCAACAAAACACATTCAGGAATTTTCGTAACAGACACATCAGATCACCTACCAATTTTTTTCCTTGTAAAACAGTCAAACTACAGTAGACCATTTAAAAAGAAAAAAATTAAGTGTAGAGAAATGAATCAGGTCAACATTGAAAAATTTTAAAAGGTCATGTCTGAGGTAGACTGGAACGAAGTGATAGATATAGAGTCATGCGATGATGCCTACACCAAGCTTCACAACATATGCACTAACATCTTTGAGTAAAGTTTCCCCATGAAACAAAATAAATTATTCAAGCACAAACCATGGCTGACAAGAGGATTGATATCTGCCTATCATAAAAAACAGCAACTTTATTTGACATTTATAAAATGTCAAACAAAGTATAATGAGACAAAGTTTTAAAAATATAGAAATAAGTTGGACCAAATAATAAAAACATCAAAAAAGAACTGTTATGAGAATAAATTTGAGCAATCCAAAAATGATATAAATGAAACATTCAAAATTATAAAATCACTTTTGAATAAAAGCAATAGAAAAGCACAACAGACCCAGTTTCTCTACAACAATAAGGTAATCGCGGGGAAAATTAAATTGCAAACGGTTTCAATCAATATTTTGTTAACATAGGGCCAGATCTCTCAAAGAAATATATATCTACATCAGGAATTAAATACAGTGATTACCTCACAGATACTTCTGCTTATCAACCCTCTTCATTTTTTGCTTATCCTGTTAACAATGAAGAAATCTTCACTATACTTAATTCACTTAATCCTGCGAAAAGTGTCGGCATAGATGGGTTTAAATGGAGAATATTTAAACACTATATATTTGATTTACTAATGCCACTCAACCATATTTGCAATCAATCACTAGTACAAGGCATATTTCCATCAAAACTAAAATCTGCACGTGTCACTCCAATATGTAAAGCAAAAGACTCGTCCGACTTCACAAATTACAGGCTTGTCTCAATACTTCCACTTTCTCTAAATTAATGGAGCGATTAATGTATAATAGATTAATCAATTAGGTAAAAAAATGAAATTTTATATGCTTCACAGTATGGATTCGGTCAGAAACACTCAACAATGCTCGCACTAATTGAAATGACAGAAAAAAAAATTGAATCAATTGAAAAGAAAGAACATATATTGGTCATCTTCTTGGACCTTTCAAAAGCTTTTGATACTATTAATCACAAAATATTATTAGGAAAACTTGCCTATGGAATCCGAGGATGTGCACTTGCCTGGTTTCAGAGCTACTTAACTGATAGAACACAATGTGTGCAATTTAATGCAACCTGCTCTGAAAATTAACCTGTGGTGTTCCTCAGGGGTAAATTCTTGGCCCTCCGCTGTTTTACTCTATATGAATGACATGCCAAAAAAATTGCCACAATTTGTCACTAATACTGTTTGCCGATGACACCAAAGCCTTTTGCTCTGACAAAAACTTAGACATATTATACGAAAGAGTAAATAAAGAAATGGAAGAAGTTATTAACTGGTTCAAAGTAAACAAGCTATCATTAAATGTTGATAAAACAAACTACATGCTATTTTCAAAGTCTAGACAATCAAGAAACAATAGTATTCCAAAAATCTATATTAATAAAAAAGAAATTGAAGAAGCTCCTTTTGCTAAATTCTTAGGGGTTTATTTAGACAAGAACCTGACCTGGGGCAAACAAATTGAGGTAGTCACAGCTAAAGTAGCAAGATGCATGGGGGTCATTCAAAGACTAAAGCCATACATAACACAAGACACTATTACAACCCTGTATACCACACTGATCCTTCCACACCTCACATACTGCAATGCCATCTGGACTAACACACAAAGGGGCAAATTAACAAAAATACAAAGCATGCAGATAAAATGCATTAAAATGTTCTCAAAAACAGCAAAGGTTCAAAACATCTTCAAAACACAAAACCTTCTTAAACTCACAGACATAGGTAAGTAATAGATGATCAATGTTGCCAGAGCCTTTCATCACAAAATCCTACCTAAATATATAACCCACAGCTTTGCAAACAACACCGAAATCCACACATACAACACTAGGAACAAACATGATCTCCACATTAGATACACACGAACAGACACAGGGAAACGTAGAATTTCAGTTGGTGTCGTCAAAGCGTGGAATAATATAGAGAAACACACACGTGAAAAAATACTAACACTAAAATCATACCAAGATATAACTAAAACTAGCATACTCAATACATACTAGATCTAGAAAACACACTAAACAACTATCATTACATAATGACATGATAACTAAGATCACACTTCCTGTATCAATGTCATAGCTACTATCATAACAACCACTCACCACCACCACTACTACTACTACTACTACTACTACTACTACTACTACTACTACTACTACTACTACTACTACTACTACTACTACTACTACTACTACTACTACTACTACTACTACTACTACTACTACTACTACTACTACTACTACTACTACTACTACTACCACTACTACTACTACTACTACTACTACTACTACTACCACTACCACTACCACTACCACTACTACTTCTACTACTACTACTACTACTACTACCACTACCACTACCACTACCACTACTACTACTACTACTACTACCACTACCACTACCACTACCACTACTACTACTACTACTACTACTACTACTACCACCACCACCACCACCACCGCTACGACCACCACCACTATTACTGCTACTACAGCTACCACTACTACCACCACTAACACCACCACCACTACTACTATTACTACTACTGCTGCTGCAACTACTACTACTACTACTACTACTACTACTACTACTACTACTACTACTACATCTACTACATCTACTACATCATAATGCACTATTAATTACAGCTATCGCGACTACTGCTCCCTGTACCTCAACAACGGCTACTACTAAATATCAACCTATGGGTTCAGCTGGACTAATTGGCATGCATGATCCTCCCCCCCCCCCCCCCTTCCTTCTCCCCACCCCCCCCACCCCAATACAAATCGCTAATCTCAATAACTAAAAGGAAAAACATAGATGTAATGCATCTTTTGTACTTTTTTCCAGGTCTACTTAGCTCAGTACCGTATCTGTACATTCACACGTATATCTCACATTCTATGTTAAGCTGTGTGTGTAATTGTATATGTGTGTTTAATGTTAAGTGTCCGCCACCACTATAGGCAATGTCATCGGCGGGCAACCTGTATTGAAAATATATAAATTGGTATCCAAGAAGCAAGTAAATAATATTGAATCTTGAAGCTTGAATCTCTTGAATCTTATGCCTGAACAGACACCTGAACGTGCCAAAGGTGCTTGCAGCGCAGAGCGACATCTTGCGTGCTTCTCTACAACAACGCGGGATCTGAAAGGAGCATTCAGGTGCGTTTCGCGATCTGCGATTTGGTTCGAGCAGTTTTGCCTCATAATTGATAGCTACTTGATTATGCGAGGTCTTGTACAGCATACAGTGTCTAGCATCCTGTCATCATCATCATCATCTTGTAACTTGTAACCTGTAACGTATTGTAACCTTCTATATAGGAGACCCGTCTCGACTGTCAATATTAAAACATATGAAACATTCCCGCATTTTATACGCTACCATTTTTCTGCAGGTGCCCCTTGACGTCACTTGGATTCCGAAAGCGTCAAGATGGCAGCTCATAGATCAACAACCGTGGCTAAAGGGGGATTTTGGAGTACACCACAGGCAGTATACAGTAAAGAAACTCAACAACTTTTGAAAGGTGTGAACGAACATGAAAATACGTAGCTCGGCTATATATCTTTATTCTTACCGCTCACGAAAAGTGGTAACTCGACTTTATTTCTGTTATTTAGTTTTACCGGTTTCTTATGCCGAAAAATACATTATAGAAAAAAAATTAAATGTTGCAGACATTAAAAACATAGATAATTTTATTTGTAGTGTTTTAACCATATTCCGTGTCATCCCGAAAGCCCAGTCACCTTATATAATATATTGTAATGTCTTGTTTTATGTGTCCGTGTAGGTGTCCATTGATTCATAGGCTCTGCCTTTGATCGACTGCTCAACTGTGATGTAATGTATATATACTATATATTAAGCATGAAATAAATAATTTTGAATCTGAATCTAAACCTGTCCTATGTGTAGCCAGAGGTGTCACCGGCAGGGTCATGCTGTGACGCGGGAGAGCAGCGTCGGTAAGCACGTTACTGCCATCCCACGGTAGATGTTAGGTGTCATCCATTGGGAGATTGCATGCTCAGTTTCTCATGAGCGGACGTCGGCTGTAGCTGGTGGCTGTGCAGTGGTGAGAGGTCGAAACAGGCGAAGCTGGGGTCATGGCAGCGTGCGTCGAGTGTTCCCCAGCTGATGAGGCCGGAAGTGGGCCTGTACTGCTGGCATGATGAAGGGTGTGGTCTGATCTCGGGGAGGCAGACGGACAACCCTTCGCTTGTGTCTCACAGGGGCGTGCGCTTCCTCGCGGATAGACACAGATCCTCTTCTGACTGAGGTCACTCTTCTGTCAGCTCTGTGTTTACACTATACTTTACTAGCAGTTGTGCATAGTCAAATTTCTGTTGTTGGGTTCACCAGAAATGATCAAGCTTACTTTCAAATCTCTTAACTGTCAGTGCATTTACAACAATGACTGGTAACTGATTCCATGTCTCTACTGTCCATATGGTGAATGAATATTTCTTGATGTCAAGTCGTGACCGTGCTTTGAACAATTTTTATTGGTGACCTCTTGTTACATTGTCTACTCTCAAAGGCATGACATGTAGTACTCCCTAAAAATGTTTGCGGACCCGAAGCGGCTGCAGCATCTGGATGCAAGTGTGTCCTGTCGTATATGAATTGAACCCAGCCCCTGCTCTACATGTTGAACTTGAGTGTGCTATCTCACCTAATATATATATATATATATATATATATATATATATATATATATATATATTCCTGTGTATAGAGTGAATGGATTAAGACCTACTAAAAATATTAATTAGACCTAAATACATTAAATCGGCAAAACAAAAGCGAAAGGCACAGTATATGGTGATTTTGATGTATGACCCGATAATTTAGGACCCAATAAATGATGACAATTGTTGGGTCAATGACCCACTAATTCAAACAAAGACTTGACAACTCAAAAAAGACCCGACAGCTCAAAAAAGATCCGCCAGTAATAGTAAGAAACTTATGAAAGTCCCGCCAATTGACCAAGTCTAAAAAAATACATATATATATATATATATATATATATATATATATATATATTAGCCACATTAAATTGGTATTTATTATGTCTTACCACGCATAACCAAGACCTCTAAGAGTTTGTTTCGGTTGTAATATATATATATATATATATACATATTAGCCACATTAAATTGGTATTTATCATGTCTTGTTACCACGCATAACCAAGACCTCTAATCTTGGCATACTTGGTAGGTATTGAATTAAGCTGGATAGTGGTACGTCTCTTATACTGTAGTTAACTAATTCCAATGAAAATATTTCAAAAATAATCTTGTCAAGAGATTATTATTAGCCCACCTGGCGGAAATGGCCAAATGAGCTTATGCCGCGGTGATCATCCGTCGCGCGTCTGTCAACTTTTGCTTTAAAACACTACTCCTTAGCCATGTGGGTTCGATTCCCCATAAATGCTAAATAATGTAATGTCACGAATACGTGTATAGCATCATTTATGCATGAGAGCTACTGCTTCCAATCAAAATATTTTTTGATTGTTAACCTGATTTCTTTTATGGTGGCATTGAAATAAAGAAATTGCCATTTCACCCACAATAAGAATATGGGTTAAAGAGCATTTTAATCAAAAATTGCCAGAGAGATTAAATTAATATTTTAATTTCAGAAATGATGAAGGAGTCAAAACTGACAAACTTTCAACAAAGACACTTGGAAAGGACTCTGCGAGGTAATTACATTTGAAATCAAATAATAGCATTAGTATAGAGCTATCCAAGAGAGGTGGTGGTGGTGGTGCGTATTTTCAAAGAGTCCATTCCTCCTATATATGAAAATAAGCAAATTTGATTATTAACCCATCAATGGTCAAGATTTGTCAAGAAAATTGATGGTTTTGCTAAAATAAATCTCAATTTACAGTCCACAAGATTAGGTTATCGAGCCAGTCATTACAGTGGTAATATTTCAAGAATAGTCTTCTCTTGGCGGTATTGCCCCACAAATGGACATTCTTCAGTGACCACAGCAAATCATGCTTTGGCCAGTTTGACCATTAAATGGTTAATTTCCATATACCATTTGATAATTGGTGCTCATTTTGAAGATTGGCTTTTCTTCCACTTTTCATGTGGTTGAAATTTTATAATTAGTTTTGAACCTCTAGAAGGAGAATAGTACCGTATTCAAAATAGGTTGAATTGATGATCTATTCAATTTGCAGGCATTTCTTTTCTTCAAAAATTTAAAAGGATTTTATTCCATGAAGCCACCCAGAGGGGGAGGGGGGGGGGAGATATCTGAGTGTAGTTCTCTGTTTGTCCGTCTATGCTTCTTTCTCAGAAAGTATTGAGTCTATTTGCTTCAAGTGATAGTACATGAAATACTGTGTTCCTAGAAACTAAGATTGTTTTGAAAAATGCAAAAACAAAAAGCAGAATGTATGAGGATTGGTGATGTTAGCACTATATGTTAATATGCATATTGTCAATGTTACAGATGGATCAACATTACCAGCTAAAGTCCCACCAACTCACAGCTACAAAGAGCCACCAAAGCCATCTCCACTTAAGAAGGATGGAAAAATGATAGATCCAAAGTAATTATAATATATATCACGAGGTTGAACTGTTTTGTTGTTTTACCTCATATTTTTATGGAAAATAACTAGATGTTTCTTGCTTGAAATTTTGAGAACAATTTGCCAGGATACCTTTGTTGCGTTTTAACCCTTTATTGCTCAAATTCGTTCATGAAAACTTAAATTTTATAGAAAATATCCATTTGCTGGACAAAAGATTTTTTAAAGATTTATCACTGGAATGGCTGGCTCGATTGTCGCACCAGTCATTCCAGTGGTAAATTTTCAATATAATCTTCTCTTTCTCTGTAAATGGACATTTCTCAAAACTACTGCAAAAAACATTCTTGGTCGGCATGAGAATTAAAGGGTTAACCCTTTATTCATAGTGTTTGATAAGAAAATTGAAATTTCCACTCAATGAATGGTTATTTGCAAGCTAAGAGATGACTATATCAGTTATCAAATCAGTCAATTCATTGGTGGTCATCATCATCATCATCATCGGCTGTTTTTCCCCATACTTTCTTGTTCATCAGTGTGTGGACTTGCATTGGGTCGAGGTAAACATCTTTGGTTAGCTGATCTGTGTATTACAACCATTGCTTTACTGTACCACACAGAAAATGCCAAAGCACTAGTTTTAAAACTGTTTGGTCAACAAATTGCAGATGTCTCTTTCTCAGTACTAATGACAGCGGGGAATGGTCACCATTCAATGTTGGTCATATAGTCATGTCAACTGACATAAAGCACAGGCTGTGTGTGCCATCCATCTATTTGAGCCTCGGAAATACAGTTGACCGTCCTTGCTTCCAAGCCATACAATAAGATGCCCTTAAAACATGCTTTGAAGAAGATCAGTTTGGTATCACGGCAAAGTTCTGTTTTCCAAACTTTCTCCCATCTGTTGCAGGCCATCCATGTTTGAGCATTTCTGAGCTTTTAAAGTTCTTCATTGAGTCTGCGGCTCATGATCCAAGTGTTCAAGTTGCGTCTGTGTGTTTTACAGGCATTCAGATTGATCTCCACACAGTTCTAAGACAAGCTCCACATTTTGTAGGTCAGCAAAGCTAACGTCATGCCTCCATAATTCTAGGTAGTGCTTACATTTTACTGGTTCTAGCAAGATGCCTGTGTCGATAGTTGTGTCCCACAAAGCCTACCATAGCACAAGTCCAAGATGGTGATTAAGAGCAATGGGACAAGCGTGTCTCCTTGCAGTACCTACCTTGTCTTGGAGTTGAAATTCCTTGGTCTCATTATCTGGAGATAGGAGTTGTCATAAATCATTTTAATAGCATCCACAATGAAATAATGGTATTCCGTATGTTAGAAGTATCTCAAACATTCAAGTGGTAGAAATATCCTTCACTTGGCTGGAGAATATAGATTTCTTAAGACTCCTTTACCCCTAAAATTTGTTCAAGAAAATGTTAATTTTCTCATAGGAAATGTCCATTTGCAGGCCAAGAAAAGACTATTTTTGAAAAATTACCACAGGAATGACTGGCTCCATTATCATTTAAATTTAAAAAAATAGTCTTGGTCTCCAAATGGACATTTCTCAAGACCACTACAGAAGCTGTTTTTTGCTGATATGAGTGTTAAAGGGATAAAGGGCTAAGGCAGCAATGACTTGCAGTCAAATTGCTTCAAATATTTTCTAGACGTATGCATGTAGCAGCATGAACATATATCACCCATACGCAAATAAAAATAAAATGCAAATTGTGAGATTACCATCTATGATGTCTCTTCGGCTTCCATGATCCAGCAGCTTCAAGTTAAATTAGTTTCAAAATAGTCAACATTTTATTGAGATTGAGATATTGTGATTTCCGGATAAATGATTGATAAAATTAAATTATTATATAACATTCATAACTTAATGAATGAATCAATGACTTTTTTTAAGTAATTTAGTTTTAGGTCATGTCATTACTCACTTTTCATTTGTGTTAATATATAATCACTCCAATATTATCATAACATTCCAGGACTTATTCTGGTGGTGTGCGTTCATTGGATACAATGCAGAAACAAGGAGCTTTTGAAAAGCCTGATTACAGACCGCCTCGAGGACGTATGTATCAAAACATCATCTATATGATCAAGCTTATATTAAATTACACCTTTTAGACATGGTTAGAAGGACTCTATGGGCTTAGGATTCAGATGTTGTATACTGAATTTTGACTATAAACAGTTTTTGAGCGAAAATCTTAGATTTTATGAAAAATTTACTGTATATTGTCAGAACACTATGCCTCATTAACCACTTGGCAGATTTTAACCTCCTTTGACTGAACTGATCATATCCAGATAGGCTTCAGAGTGTGTAAACAGATTTTTGACTGGTCAATGTTTTGGTTAAAAATCTTAGATTTTATGAAAAATTTACCGGAAATAGTCAAAACACTTCTCATTAACCGCTTTACAGATTTCAAACAAATTTGGCTAGAAGGACCATATCGTGGGAGGCTTCAGAACATTTATTCAGAATTTTAATTGATCAATTTCTTTGTGTGAAAATCTTAGATTTTATGAAAGATTTACCAGAAATTGTCAAAATGCTTCTCCTTTGTCGATTTCAAGCAGACTTGGCAAGAAGGAACCTATGGTGGTACGCTTCAGAACTTGTATAAAAAACTTTGATTGGTCACTTTTTCTTGTGGCCATCTTTGATTTTCAAAGAATCAGTTAAAAGACTACTTGTACTACTCGTTAACCCCTTATACGATTTCAACAAAACTTAGCTGGATCGATCCTATGGTCAGAGGCTCCAGAACTTGTATACAGACTTGATTGTTCAATTTTTCTAGCGCCCATCTTGGATTTTTCAAAACCAGTTAAAAGCCTCCTGAACAGCTTGGAGAATTTCAACCAAACTTGGCTGGAAGGACCCTATGGTGGTAGCATTCAGGACTTTTATACAGAATTTTTATTGATCAACTTTTCCGGATGCCATGTTGAATTTTCCAAAAATTATTGGGAAATCGGTTAAAAATTACTACTCATTAACTGCTTGAGCAATTTCAACCAAACTATGATGGTAGACTTCAGAAAATGTACACAGAATTTGTGTGGCCAGTTTTTCCGGTGGCTATATTGGATTCTTTAAAAAATTGGGGGAAATCAAGTAAAGGACGACGCATCATTAACCATTTGACTGATTTAAACCAAACATCTCAGGAAGGACCCTATTGTGCTAACCTTCAGAATTTATATTCAGAATTTTGATAAGTAAACTTTATGGCGGCCATCCAGGTCATCTTGGTTTAAAGGATTTCACAAGCGCTCTTGCTTTAAAATGCATATTAAGCGCTTGGCGGATTTTAAACAAATTTGGTTTTGAGGACCTTTGCCTGATAAGTTTCACACATAATTTCTTTGGCCAGTTTTTTCGGTGACCATCTTGGATTTTCAAAATTGTTATAGAAATCCTTCAAGGCTGTTCTTCTTCAGATATGATCTGATTATATCAAACTATGTCAGTCTGTAGAAGTTTCGGGAAACCATAATTTTCATGATGTATGAAGCATTTCTAATACTAATGTTGTAGGTGAGCATCTTCTTGTTTAATTTTTATATCCCGCCAAAAAATTTGGTGGATCCGGTCAGGTAGCAGACTGGTTTCAAGGAGATAACTTCATTACCATTTGTAAGATCACTTTGAAACTTTATAGGGTGGTTGGACTAGCTCTGGGGAAAAAACAGCGAAATCAATGATCATCCTAAATCCAAGATGGCTACCAGCTACCTGCGGCCATCTTGAAAATTTGTTTCTGAATGATAACTCCTTAACCGTTTATTGGATTGCTTTGAAACTTCTTAGCATGATTGGACTAGGTCTGAGGAAGAAACCTATCAAAATCGACAATGATCTGAAATCCAAGATGGCCGCCAGCCACTGGCGACCATGTTGACAACTGGTTTCCAGATGATAACTCTGTTATGGTTGGACTACATTGTAGCTCTGAGGAAGAAACCTATAGAAACTGACAATGATTCGAAATCCAAGGTGACCGCCAGCCACCGGCGGCTATCTTAAAAATTGGTATTCGGATGATAACTCTGTTTCCGTTTATCGGATCGCCCTTCATAGGGTTGTTGGACTAGGTCTGGGGAAGAAACCTAGCAAACTGGAGCATGATCCGACCTCCAAGATGGCCACCAGCTATAGGCTGCCATCTTGAACATTGGTTTCTGGTTGATATCTCCGTTACCATTTATCGGATCACTTCATAGGGTGATTGGACTATATGTCTGGTGAAGAAACTTATCAAAATTTACGATAATCCGGCAGCCCTCTTAAAGATTCGTTTTCGGACGATAACTCCATAACCGTTTACGGAATCACTTTGACACTTCATAGGATGACTGGTCTGGGTCTGAGGAAGAAAAAATATTTTCTGATAGCTCTCATTCATTGGTTTGTCATCATGGCGGGACATTATGCGCTGTTTGTGGAGCTCTTGTTCATCATATAATGATATAATATCACGATAAGCAAGGACAAATTTGTCCAATACCCATGTCATTGATATATTTTTCAGTCGGGCCGTCATACGGTTAAAAGTCTCTCTTTTGCAAACAATGTTGCTGTGTCACTTTAATTTTTGACAGTAAAATTGGCATACGTCTTCATGACCCCATAGACACGCATCAACCCAAGTTCTGAAAAGATCACTCCATTAAACTCGTAACCTGAGCCAGTCATTTCAGTGGTCATTTTTTAGAATTAGCACTGCCCATGGCCACTGCAAAGGCTGGTTTTGGCCACCTTGACCATTTAATCGTTCACCAACGCTGCTTTTATTATCCAGATTTCAATTTTACTACCATTTGGACTGTTGGTAGATGTGTTTGTCCCTGTTTTTATATAGCATGTGCTAGCAAGAACCTTAGATTTAGGTAGCTGAACATCACTGCTCAGAGTCCTTTCACCTCGTGTATAAGGAATGCCTATCAATATTTATTTATTGTTAAACGCAAAAATAACTTGTTTCCAAATGAGTTTTAATTTGTATTTGCTATAGTCATATGCGCACAGCCATTCTCATCAGATGTCTATATACATTGTAAAACTGAATTTGAACAGATGCATGCCATATGCTTGCTGCTAAGTGTAGTCACGGGAGCATTTAACCATTATAATTCCCATGTGTTGTCACACTGGTCTTGACCATAGTGTCCCTGTGCATCTGACCAACACTGCATATCAGCTGACACCTTTGCTTTCTAAACAAAACTATTTAATGTGCCTGTGCACTTTGCTAATTCAATATTAATAAATTGATACAGATTTTTATATGGTAATCATGTGACAGAATCAAATTTCTATTTATGCAGAGACTCGACCTGCCCGAGAGAAAATTAGACTGGCCAATATAATGGCATACGGTTCTGACATTCCCCCTGTTGATGCCAATAAAGTTATGAAGAAAGCTGTGGAGGCAGATGATTTTCCAGAGGTCGACAGATTTGAAGAGTGTAAGTTATTAGCTCACCTGGCTTCAAAGGCCAGGTGAGCTTATGTCGTGGCGACCGTCCGTCGTGTGTCTGTCATCCGTCCGCCCATCAACTTTTCCTTTGAAACGACTTCTCAAGAACTGCTGGGATGATTTTAATTATATTTGGCAGGAAGCATCCTTAGGGCGAATTTGGCCGGTGGCCATCTTGGATTTTGGCCGATTTTTAGAAACGTCTTTAAAAATCTCCGAAACCGCTTGAGGGATTGAAGGAAACCTCATGAAATATGATCCATGGCAAGAGCTCAACCAAGTTTGTTCAGGGGAACTTGATTGGTCAACTGGTTCGGCAGCCATCTTGGTTGACCTAGTTTTAGCGAAAATGACTTCTCCAGAACCGCTGAAGTTTCGCAGATATGATTAGGGACTAAGGGTCAGTAAACTTTGTTCAAGAGAAGTTGATCCGTTAAAAAACATGGCCGCTGTGGGCCAATCAAAATATAGCATGTTTGGTGGGCATATTGGAGTTTTTTATTTGATGGACTTTGAGGATGAAATTGTTTTTATATAGGTTTTTGGGTATTTTGATTTGAAATTTGCAATTTTTGAAACTGTCGGATAAATGGTTTGGCAGCCATCTTGGATCATTTTCCCACCTAAAGCTCCCATCCTAAAGCAATGGGAAATTTAAAATGTCTTCTTTTCGAGAACTTCTGGGCCGATTTCAATTATAAAAATAGAGATTCAGGTTTGTTCAAGCGAACCCGATCGGCCAATTTGGTCGACGGCCATCTTGGATTTCTACCGATTTTTAGAAATGTCTTTAAAAATCTTCTTCTCCAAAACTGTTTGAGGAATCGATTCAGAACTCACGAAATATGATCTATGGTAAGAGCTGAACCAAGTTTGTTCAAGGGAACTTGATTGACCAAATGTTTCAGTGGCCATCTTGGATTAGCTAGTTTTCGCAAAAACGACTACTTCCCCAGAACCGCCAAAATTTGTGATATATGATTAGGGACTAAGGGCCATTAATGTTTGTTCAAGAGAAGTTAATCCGTCCAAAAACATGGCCACGGTGCGCCTATCAAAATATAGCATGTTTGGTGGCCATATTGGATTTTTTTTATTTGATGGATTTTGAGGCCGAAATTGGTTTTATGTAGGTGTTTGGGTATTCTGATCTCAAATTTGCAATTTTCGAACTGTCGGATAAACGGTTTGGGGGACATCTTGGATCATTTCCTGCCAAAAGTTCCCATACTAAAGCAATGGGAAATTAAAAATGTCTTCTCGAGAACTACTGGGCCGATTTCAATTATATTTGGCAGGAAGCATTCTTAGGGCATAGAGATTCCATTTTGTTCAAATGAAGCCGATCGGCCAATTTGACTGGTGGCCATCTTGAATTTTAGCTGATTTTTAGAAACGTCTTTAAAAATCTTCTCCAAAACCTTTTGAGGGATCAATTCAGACCTCATGAAATATGATCTGTGGTAAAAACTGGCACAAGTTCGTTCAAGGGAACTTGATTGACTAAATGGTTCAGCGGACATCTTGGATTACCTCGTTTTCGCAAAAACGACTCCTTCCCCAGAACTGCTGAAGTGATTAAGCCGAAATTTGTGATATATGATTAAGGACTAAGGGCCATTAAAGTTTGTTCAAGAGAAGTTGATCCATCAAAAAAAACTGGGCGCGTTAAAATGTCTTTAAATATCTTCTCCAAAACCGCTTGGGGGATCAATTCAAAATGCATGAAATATCATCCAGGGCAAGAGCTGCACCAAGTTTGTTTCAAGGGAACTTGATTGGCCAAATGGTTTGGTGGCCATCTTGGATAACCTGATTTTTGCCAAAATGACTCCAGAACTGCTGAGCGGATTGAGCCGAAATTTGAGAGATATAATTAGGCACTGAGTGCCATTAAAGTTTTTTCAAGGGAAGGCGCTACGTCAGAAACATGGTAGAAGTGGACCAATCAGAATATAGCATGTTTGGCGGCCATATTGGACTTGCAAAAATGTCCACAAACTCATTTAGAAGACTACTCCTAAACCACCCACTAACAATTGTGACAAAAATGCATAATGCTCCAGGTGAGTGACACAGGCCCCTTAGACCTCTTGTTATAGTGGTAGCTACAGTTACACATGTCGTTGAATCGCGCAAACGTTGCCGTTCAGACCCCCTCTCCATCTACCCCCATTCTTAGGATAGAACCTGATGTAAACATTGTCTTGCAGTATGCAATCATATTGCTAACTCACATGGCAAATTTGGTTGAATTCCACCAAATGTTTTCGTCGGAGATATCCAGACAGACTGATGGATAGACAGAGGCAATTGTAATATCCCTGCTATTTTCGAAAATGTGGGTTTAAATATATTATATGTATCGTTCTAACCATTTAACTCAAATTAATCTCGATATCTTAAGCAAAATATTTCTTGGAACATAGAGAGTTTGTGTTTGTCAGAAAATGTGTCACTTTCCGACTTCAGCGGCGACTCAAAACTGTTTTTTCAATGTTCAGTTTTTGCATTTAGCAAAACTTCTTGACTTATCTTTCATGATTTGTTAATTCTATTGGAATTAAACTTGGATACATTGTTACCTATAGTGTTAGGAAGCAGCATGAACTTTGTTATTTGTCAATGTTACGTTTTTAGGCTTAGCAAATCCTATCATGTTATATTTCTGTATTGCTTTACCGTAATGGAACACAACTTGGGCACATGGTCGCTTATGTCAATAGGATACAGAATGGTGACATGGAGGTTAAAGGTCAAGGCCATTCTAATATTGCTATTTGACCTCTGCTTTTTCAACCTTAGTTTTTCCGTTCAGCATATCATTTATATTTCAGGATTGGGTAATCATATTGGAACTAAACTTGAATACATGATTACCTATAATGTTAGGAAGCGGCATGATCACGCGGATGTCGCAAGGTCAAAGGTCAATGCCACTGACAAACAGGAGACGGGCGAGACATTTAATTCCACAGAATTCTTGTTGCACCATGATGACAAATTATGACTGTAACCATTATTGTTGAAAGTACATGCTCTGTTCGATGGTAAGAGCTTACAGAAACTATATGCTTGATTTTAGCATAATTTTGAAAGTCTGTTATATGCATGGAAATTTCAAAACCATGTTTTAGGCCTTAACCCTTTGATCGTCACAGTTTTGTTAAGATGTAGGGAATATTTTGTTGTTGGATATTTTTTAACTAATTTGACTGGGAGATGTTACTGGCTGTGGTCAAATATTCAACAGTTCCTGTATAGCTGTCTTTAAATGGAGACCCTGCATTTTCAAGGGTTAACCGGTTAAAAATATGGGGGAAATTTACCGTTTTGTGCTGACAGTTTTTGAAAAAGCATGGAAAATATTTAAATATCACCGGTTATCATTATTATTGTTGAGCAGAATGTAACTAATGACCAGAATACACCAGTCTTGTCTACTAATGGACCTTTCCAGTTTTAGCTATGCCCCACCCATCTCTAACTTAGCTCCACCCACACCTCGCTCTTGTTGGGATCGATAGATCTCTGAACACCCTGACTATCAATTTCAAAAAAACTACACAGGTAAGCTGTTGAATATTTTGAAACTAATTTGGCTGTGTGCTGCCAACAGCGCCAGTCAAATTAGCTTCAAAATATTCTACAGCATGTTTCTTAAATACCAAAGAATTACAAAGACACAATTTATACAACGTGTCGGACTCTGCGATTTGATGATGGTCTATATGGAACCCTTTGTGACATAATGATTGTGATGTCATCATACACGTGCTGAGCTTATGATGACATCATACGAGGTCAGATGATGGATGGATGCTCTGGAAAGGTGAATTTTGGCATTGTTCTTGATGTTTGGTGGAAATATTGAAGCAGCCTGTGATAAAAGATGAAAAATGAATCTGGATATTGTACATCTGTTCATTCTGTAGACGGTCAATAAACCATGAACTAGAAGAGCAGTTTGGCTTTCACAATTTCTCAGGAGTTCAAATTTATTAGGTTATTTAACATTTCCGAGTACAATATGGATTTTTATTGTACGAGTTGACATTGTGTTAAAAAATCAGTTTTGGACGAGATGCCTTTGGCATCGAATTCAATACAGATTTTTAAACACAATGTGGACGAGTACAATATAGTTCGATAATCCATATTGTACTCGAAAATGTTAAATGTTCTATTTATTATACACCTATATATTGAAATAATTTGAAAATAAACGATTCAAAGCAACTTGCTCATTGAATTTACTATTAAGCAAACGTACATCGCGAATGATATGAGTGACTATTAAGCAAACGTACATCGCGAATGATACAAGTTAGCAATTCATTTGTGACGTAATACCACATTTAGTAATACTTATGTTTGCGTGATGTAACAATTCTGATAAAATGACGTGATAAATCACTGTGACATAAAATTCTTATGACATGATAAATAGCCTCAAGTGTCCAATAACACTTTTAGACAGGCCAATAACAGTTTTTAGAGTCCAATAACCCTTTTTATTGGATGTTCACATCGTAGTAAATAAGTAATGCAGCCATTTCATTGTCTAATATATACAGGTATATAATAAATGTTTTTATGTAAAAGAAAATGTTTTGTTTTCCAGTACAAAAAGAGGTTGCAGAGAGAAAGAGTTTCTTGGATGATATGGTCAGCATGGGTAAAGGAGGCAACTATACAAGCATCATTAATACAGAAATATCACAGGTGAATCTAATGTGCACAGCCCAGGCTTGTGTGCAGACATTGTATTTGTTATCTTATAAAGCTAGATTTAAATTTAAATCTAAATTCTTTCTGACTTGACTATTTTCAAACACTTAACTCTTATCACCCAGATACTCCATTTTAATGAGCCAGTAGAAACAGAGCTAGTGTTCAGTTTGGAAACGGCATGCTGTCAGCAGGAGCGTACACCAACATTATTGCCCAGCTGAGCATTCGTTGTTATTATTATGAGAGTAAAGGGAACAAAATCAAGGAACCTAACAATTCAGTTCTCTAAGGGTTAAGAACAGCAATCCAATTTTCAACGTGAATACCAATCTTCAAATTCATAAACCCTTGAGTCCTTGATATTCCAGTGTCTTGATTGCGAGATAGCTATACATTAAAGCTATTGATTATTTATGGCCACATGGATAGCCTTTGCTTTATCTGTCTGTTTGTCTCCATTAAATGTCATTAATGCGTTTGTCCAGGTTCCAGGCTTTCATTCCCGTGTTATAACTCGAGTTCTACTGAAGGGATATTCATTAAACCTGTGTGTTGCCTTTGTGTATTCGAAGAACCTTATTAATTTTGCGCTTGAAAGGTCAAGGTCATGATGCTCCAATTAAGGAAATTTGGTTGTCTTTCCAAATGCTAACTCGAGTTCTGCTGAAGCAATCTTCAGCAAACCTGGGCATGTGTGGGTTGCCTGTAGGCATCCGAAAAACCCTATTAATTTTGTGGTTGAATGGTCAAGGTCATATTAAGGAAATTGTGATTACTTTTAACTGTAATAATATGCCCTTTATGGTTAAGTGAATATTATCAGTGCAGTACATAATTGCATACATAAATATGCATGTATGCAATATCCTGACTCAATTTCCTTTGACACTGCACAAGTAGACAATCTTCACGCTACATTGATCCACTGTGATGGTGGTGGGGACATAGATTTCGCCAATCTGCTATTGCTCTTGTTTGAAACTAATTTGACTGGACCCTGTTGCTGCCATAGACAGGCCCTCAGTCTAATTATTTTCAAAATATTTGACAAATTATTCATACAGAATTTGTCGTTTCTGGTCAGTAAGACGTAAACTTTGATTATTGAATGCAGTAGTATGAGGGTTAGTAATTGTCATATTCTGTCTCACTATCTGCATATTAGTAATTTAACACTATGAACTATTGTATTTCAGATGGTGCGAGAGATGGAGTTGATTGACAAGCATAAAACCTCAGAGCTAAATGATTTGATACAAAAGCAGGAGACAAGAAACAATGTAACAGAACATTCAGATACTTTTCTTCAAACAAGTTCAGAAGAAACATAGGCATTGGATATAACAGCTTTTTAGCCGCAATGTTTTTGATACATCAGTTATTCAAAACAGAAGTTGTATCCTGGAAGCTAGCATTTCAGCATCTTAAGCATTATAAAGATGAATTAATGTGATATAAATTAACTCCCATGCCACTGTTGGTGAAGAAAAATTGTAAACAGTGTTATAAGCAGCTTTCAGGAACACCGTTTTTGAAAATGAATACCTGTCACAGCTGTCATGGTAAATCAAACTGAATAATACAATAACATATTACCCCTTTAATGATTAA
This sequence comes from Chaetoderma sp. LZ-2023a, assembly GCA_034401795.1. Taxonomy (NCBI): domain Eukaryota; kingdom Metazoa; phylum Mollusca; class Caudofoveata; order Chaetodermatida; family Chaetodermatidae; genus Chaetoderma; species Chaetoderma sp. LZ-2023a. The sequence goes on along the minus strand of CM067372.1, from coordinate 105,306,098 downwards.
AGCTTTAGTGATTGTAGTAATTCTTACAATAATCACATCCAATAGTTTAGATGTATGAACCACTTATTACTCTACGCGGGAGATGTGTAGTGTGATCTAATAATCCATGATTTATCATTTCTGACTGCTATATTATAGTTATTTCAGCAGTACATACCCAATGAAACAACTTTGCATGATAAAAAATATTCTGTTAAACATTTTGAAATTTATTTACAACTCCCAATCAAATTATTTTCAAAACAGTGACCAACATTTCTGTATGTTTGGCTTTAAATTGAAATAACAGTATTTCCTCAAAGTTGTTTGATTTCCTGAGATGGTGTATGAGAGATGGAGCTATAAATTTGATCTGTTCTATTATTTAACCCATCTTCTGTCAACTTAACCCTTTTATGACGAAACCGGCCTCTGCAGTAGTCTTGAGAAATGTTCATTGGCAGGCCAAGTGAAGACTATTTTTGAAAACTGACCACTGGAATGACTGGCTCGGTAACCGAGCCAGTCATTCCAGTGGTCAATTTTCAAATATAGTCTTCACTTGGCCGGCAAATGGACACTGAGTAACACAAATGTGGATGTTCTTGACCCTTAAGCGTTTAATTACCAAGCCATACAATGGCTGCATCCACAGTGCTAACAAGAAGTATCCATTTGCAAGACAGCAGAAAGTTATTTGGATAAATTCCAGTGGTAGCCTAAATTTACCAAAATAGTCTTCTCTTGGCCGAGAAATGGACATTCACATAGCAAAGATTTTAATTTTCTTGAAGAGTTCTAGACCAGTGAATGGTTAATTGATATAAGTAGCATTCTCAATGCTTTGATATGCCATTGTCACAAGACAGATTAAAAGTTAACTACAAGCATTAAGACAAGAAGGGAATATTTGTTTGTATAAAAAATGTATTACCCAGTTCAGTGACGATAGTCTTCTTTGAAACCACAATTTTAGTTTGATATTTGGTGGAACTATATTTTTTGGATTCTGTTGTTTTCACTATTGTATAATTCTTGACATAATAAACGAAATCACGGATTTCTTTTTTCACGAGAGAGTTGATACTTACCTCCCTAATACTCTTTGATATTGCTAAATATCGGCTTTCACCCAATAAAACACTCAGATTAAAAAAGTACGGTGCCCCTACTGGGCAGGTAGTCAGAAGTCAGTCAGGCGGATGCCAGCCCCACCACCGCGCATGCGCCGACTAGTACTTCCTCTTTGCTAATTTATTGGCTGAGGGTTCCATGCAATTTTTTGCTCCAAAGTTTTTGAACTTGTTTTCTGAAAAGTTGTGTTGAAATTTAAGAAGAAATACCTTGTGAATGATGTCTGAGCTTCAGAAAGGCGCTTTGTCTCCAGAGGAGGGCCCAGGACCTATTCATCAGGTGACTTCAATTGTATTTTAGCCAGTTTGTCCCGTTGTAATGTGTTTCCGGGACTCGCGTTTATTGTGATAAGCGCCTAAAATTACTGGTTTATTTCTAAATGGCGCTATGAAATACTAATCTCTCTTTGTGTTTATGTCCACAGGTATCTATCTATGATTGAACAGGATAGCACATCGTCAGAGGGTTTGCTTTTCTCTCCACCAAGGTTCCATTTCCTACTAACGTTGTTAGGTTATCTAACCAAAAATCTATGCCCAGTGAGTTGGAGGCCTCGGAAGAATGTCTTCTCACTTTGCCCTCTTGGTCCACTTCATTTCCTTTAAAGGTGGAGAGAGTTAAGAGGTCATAGTGTTGGTGGAGTTTCCAGTGCATCAAAGAGGATGGTTTGTCTATGTTAAAGACTCAGGTATTCTAGTTATGATATGAGGCACTTTAATTATATTTGAAAATATTTATGAAATCTGCTGCCATTTTATCATTGTTTATCTGATGTTTGTATAGTCTCTATGTTCTATTCTTTCTAGTTAGGATGTTCTGGATATGAATACAATTCGTCCTTACACCTGGATGTTTGTTTCGGATCGATTTAACTTCTTATTTTTGAAGTTATGACGTCATAATCAGCCTTGCACTTTATTAACATTTAAAGTTTTTCCCAACGCTGGTTTATTATCTTTGTAGGTGGTCTTTATGACCACCTTTTCTCTCCTTTTTATTTTGGTTTTGAGTTTCTAATTCTATTAACTAAAATACTCATTGTCTTCGTCCTCTGGCCTGTTTCAGAGACCTGGTTGTCCTTCGTGTGGTCGTTTCTTGAAAGACCGTTTCGCCCCTCATCTGTGTTTCCAGTGCAGTCCCTGTGGACCACTGCTTAAATGTGATATACGTAAACAGTGGGGGGGGGGGCAGCTAATGACTGATTTTTTGTCATTACAGGCTGAGGAGGAGGTGGCTGAGGAGGAGAGAAGAGCGAAGAGAGAGGTATCTGGTTAAGAAGGGTAAGAGGAAGGCCTCGTCCTCTGTGGATATGGAGGCCTTCCGTGTTGAGATGTTGGGAGAGATGAAGAGGACAATCAAGGATTTGGTTCCAGAGTTGCTCCATGGCATGCTTCCTGGACCAAATCTTTTGTTGTCCTCTTCATCTGCTTCGGAGCAGATAATCCCTGCCTCTGAATCTGGTTTCTCTAGGGTCCTACCAGTTTTCGAGATAGGGAGGTAAGTATACTCTTGAAGTGAAAATCCTGAGCTTATGACAGAGTGAATTTTGATGTCTCGTCTGTCCATCAAGTTTGTACTGTAAAGGGCTTCTCAAACATCACTGGGCTGGTTTCAAGCAAATTTTACAGGAGGAATATTTGATCATAGAAATCAAGGATTATTCAAGCGAAACTGATTGGTTGATTTGGTATGCGGTGACATGTATAATTGGAACTAAGGGCCCTTTGTTTGTTTAAATGAAGTTGCTACACTGTTGACCAATCAAAATTGAGTTTGTGTTAGTTGGTGGATTTTTACAGCAAAAATGGTCATATATATTATCTGTAGGTACTGCGGCCTGCTGAATAGGAATTTGATCGAGCCAGTGGCCATTTTGAATTACTTTGTTTCGTTTCTAAATTTGTGCATATAGGCCCGTAGGGCCAAAATTCCTTCATTTCCTGTCAACAATTTTGGATTTGGAAGTTTTCCATCATGAAAATTTTCACAATTTTTGCTCAAATACCTGGTTTATAAGGGACTGATATTTGGGCTTCTTCATTAACCCTTCAATGGCAAAAAGCGGCCTTTGTAGTTGTCTACAGACCAAGAGAAACCTATTTTTAAAAGTTTACCACTGAAATTACTGGCTTAATAACTAGTGGATAAGTAGTGATAGAGTATATTTTCAAAAATTATTTCTCAGGGTCTACAAATGGACATTGATGAGGCAAATGTTTTATTTTCTTTACCAATCTTGACCTGTAAAGAGTTAAAGGTCGTCTTTCAAGCATGCGGTTTACGGAATCACACATTCTGATCTAGAAGGGCAGGTGGTTTTCATAGACATAGTAACTCATATTGGCCATATCCATCAACACAGTCGAGCCATGATTTAAGTAGTCATGTCCTAAACTTGTATATTAAGTTCAGATTTGACTACACTAGTGCCTGTTAAATACATGGTATTTAAGGAATGACTAGTCAAGCCATTCTTAAGGCTTTAACCCTTAGCACTCTGATGTCAATATTCTATCTTTTTCTGTGTCAGTAACAAAGAAACTGGTGTACATTTTTCAACGATTTTGGTGGACGATATTGATGTCTACGACAGCAATGCTGTCTATGACAGCAACATCTTCCCTCAAATTTGTTGAAAAATGAACACCAGTTCATCTTTTAATTTAATTTGAAAATTTAAAATTTTGACATCAGAGTGGTATGGGTTAAAGGACAATTCTGGGATGATAAAATGTGTGCTTTATTTGAAGGATTGACATGTTTAATGAAATTGTGCCAGAATAATAACCAGATAGAAATAGCGTAACCAACTATCGCTAAATAAAGTCGGTAAAATTGACAATGTTTCACACATCAGGGCACTGCCATTTTATCGCATCTAGCGACGTCAGCCCCGCACCACCGCTATTGCTATGACTGGAGGAGCGAGGCCAATAGATGCGGGTATATATTCTAAGGAAGTATACGTCAATGATAATAGCAAACGAACCGCTGAAGCAATTCCAATGATTCTAGAATTTCTTTACGTATTGTCATTGAATTGGAGTGTGTTTAAAGCGTGAAAGAAATGGTTATTTGTCTGACCAATTATAATTTTGCTCACGTGAATATTGCCGAAGATATCACCAAATGAATTAACATTTTGGCATAAAATCTGGGAATTTTCATCGCCAATCAATATTGGCCGGCAAGCTGTAGTAATTTCAATAATTAAGATATTTTGATGGAATTTTTCCCGCTACGTGATAACATTGTAAAGCTTCAGCACAGCAAATTCTGTCATTGTAGCTGTAATACTCATTCTGATATGGGTTGATGGATAGAGCGCATCCTGAAATTTTTGTTTGAAATTTTGCTGGCTTAGTTTTTACTGCAGAGTGTATCTTTTGAACCATTATGCCGATTCTAACATCCCTAGCATTGGATAAATCTTCGAATTTGCAGCTACAGGTAGGTATCAGAATTATTATAATCGGTTCTGTGGTTCAGGCAATATTATCATATGTTTTCTTGGAATATATATTTACACTGCCTGCGACACACGCTGTAACGGTATCTTGAGTCGGCTGAGTAATTTGACAATGCGCACGTGTCAAGTGTGCCACTTCATTTAACCCTTATCACATTTTGTAAAATGTGTAATAGCCTACTTACAGAGATAGTGCCCGCGGGGGGGTGTTATATTTTGAAAAGAAAATGTTGCTGACACGTGTTGCTGTCGTGCACAGCAATGATTTACAGCCACATTGTTACCAAAATGAACACATTCTGATAGGATGGAGAAAATGGAATCTGTGCTTCAGCAGTCTAGGGGTTAACGATTCCTCCACCGACTTCGGATATTAGAATTACTTGAAAAACTTACACGCTTAACCCGACAATGTCCTAACGATTACAAATTAGCACATGTTATGCCTGCATGCATATACATATTTACTGTAAAGCCTTCATACTTGGCAAAGATAGCATTGGTGCGGGAGATGACTTCAGAATCTCGTGAAATCTCGCTCTCGTTGCAAGAAAATGGGGATGCCCGGGAGATAAAATAATCCCATGTTTACGATGGTATAATTACGCGTATTATTTGTCTATTGCTTTTATTTAGGATCCAATATGTTAGTCATATAATAGTCTTTCAAATAAAGTACACTTTTACAAATCCCGGAATTGGCCTTTAATTATCAAGCCAACCACAACTGCCCTCAGCAATGGGCTTGAGAAATGTCCATTTACAGGCCAAGTGAAGACTATTTTTGAAATTGTATCACTACTGTGGCTCAATGAAGGAACCAGTCATTACAGTGGTAAATTTTCAACTCTTGGCCTGCGACTCGACGTTCAATAAGCAAAAGCATAATTTTCTTGTCTAATCTTGACAATTTTATAGTGATAAATTTCCTAAAACAGTCTTCTTTTGTCTTGCAAATGGGCATTCACTAAGCAAAAATACTATGAGTATGAGCGCATTGGCAATGTGTGTTAAACCACTGGGCTGCGCATGTTTGGAATTATAATCCAAAGAACCGGGTTCGATCCCACGTTCAGATATGCGATCAAGGTGTAAAAACCTGTGCTTCATCATATGTCCTTCACATGACAAATGCTTCAGAAGATGTAAAGCCGCCGATACGTCTTGTGTAATGTCTCTGCCACGAGGGTCTTAAAAGAACTCACTCTAAATGTGTCAAGCCCTGTATCCGGAGCTCAGTTTTGAATACACTTTGATAGTGTGAATCATCCTGTAAGTTATAACAAACTATTCGGCAGCCATTGGCTCAATATCTGAACTTGTAAATAGAACTGCACTGTCACACAGATTGGTCACACTGTGCCTCCAACTGGCAGTCTAGGCGGGGTGCTTGAGATAGGCATAAGTTCCCTGAATGGCAGCAACAACTAGTTAAACCATGATTAAAACATGGCCGCTAATACAAATCTTAAATCACTATATTCATAATATTTATTTAAGCTGTTTTAAATCATCTCTGTGATAAGATGTGGGGAATAATTCAGTCGTAAATTATTGCAATTGTATATTGAAATTTTATTTTAACTCGTTATTTATTTCAATAATATATTTAATATACAATTATGTAGATTTTAAAATAAAATCTGAAAGATTCCATTATTGAGTTGTTCTGTAATTCATAACTAGTATTTTTCTGGAGCAACTTGTAGTTAGTACCATAGTGCATATCATCAGCATCTATTGTTATAGAAAGATGCATTGGCCTCTTAATAAATTTTTAGAACTATCGCTTACTTAACCCTTTAACACTCATATCAGCCAAAAACGGCTTCGGCAGTGGTCTTGAGAAATGTCCATTTGCCGACCAAGAGAAGACTAGTTTTGAAAATTTACCACTAGAATGGCTGGCTCGATAACCGAGCCAGTCATCCCAGTGGTAAATTTTCAAAAATGGTCTTCTCTTGGTCTGCTATTGGAAATTTTTATGAGAATATTGAATTTTTTTAAACAAATTCAAGTGTTAAAGGGTTAATGAGGATGAATCACCCAATTTCAATTATACCTATTAGATCCTTTGCATGGAGTTTTGAATCCAATATAATTCTCTCACACATCTAATCTTAATGCTTCCTCCGCTGAGTGGTCTTGTTGTAGAGTATCTTGGTTGGAGATGTCTCTGTGTGAGCGATCGCAGAGGTGCGTGACTAGTTTGTCATACATGTGATTTTAGATTCTTGGTCTTTTAGGGCAGTGATGTAATTGGCCACATCCCTATAGAATTCGCAAGTGCAGACCTTCAACACTCCAATATTTAACTACAGTGTAAGTTCTGGTGGATACTTGTCTTCATGAGGTACTTTTGGAAGGTGAAATTCAATAGAGGGATTCATCTCTAGTTATGCCCCGTCCATTTCTAGCTAAGCTCCACCCACACTTTGCCCGTGTTGGGATTGACCGAATCCTGAATTTCCAGAATCATTCACAATATCAAGGTAACTATGCAGGTAAGCTATTGAATACTTTGAAACTAATTTTTGTGGTTTCTGTTGCTGCCTATGGAAGCAGAGCCTAGTCAAATAATTTTCACAATATTAAACAGAATGTTTACTAAATAATAGACATACAATTCGTACTGTTGACAGACTATTCAATGGTCATGATGGACCTAGATACATCACATCATGTCATATACTTGAGTGACATATTGGATCGATCCAATTGTTTCATCTTAGGTGTGGTTAAGCGCTAGTTTCCTCGAGTCATGCTGCACACTTGCATATCGTTTGTGACGGTGCCCATGCTGGATGCTGACATAGAGCTGTCTGTGTGGATGAGTAGGAACTCACTAATCATTGATGGTGCAGCTCTATCAGACTCCAATATATGGTTACTCATGTTTAAATCAATGGAGGGATCTGATCCATCACTCCAGTATCTGACATCACAATCAAAGCTGAAGTCACAATCAAAGCTGGCATAGGTCCATCACGAAAGTAGCAAACGTCCATCACATAAGTCTCTAAATTGTATTTCTTTGGTGAATTTACAATTTAATAAAGCAACAGCTTCCAGTCAAATTGGTTTCAAAATATTCAATAGCTTGTGATCAGTCATGACATGAATAGATTTGTCTCAATATTGTCAATTCTGTCTGGATGTCATCTTTGAGTTTCCCATTTCTTATACAGGGTGTCCCAGAAAAAAAGAAATCCTAAAACAAAGGGTTAATTTGACCAATTTGTGAGACGTAGCACTATAATAATGAGTTTCTCATACAGCGAGAACAAGGTGCTTTCCAGCGACGCTGCGACAACACTACTCCGGTCATGCATCACTGAGCTCCACTGTTTTTGAAAGTGGTATGCGAAAGTCCATTGTGACAGTTGAAATAAACATGTGAAATGGAATGCCCATGATTTTCATGCTTGGTCTGGAAAACACTGGCCATGCCATGCGACAAGGGAGAATTAAGCCAATGCATTGGTGAAGGGTACTCAAAGTTAAACATCAGCCTAGCACCATGGTGCAACTTACCACTGAGCAAAGAGTGTTTGTTGTGACAAAATTCCATGAGAACCAGAGCTTACAAGCTACCCAGGATGCATTTAGGGAAGCCTTCCCCGATAAATCCGCCGGCAAAGTCGACCATCTGGGCAAATGTGAACAAGTACCGAGATCATGGAACAAGTTCCAATCGGAACAAGGGTCATTCAGGGAGAAGACGCAGGGTGCGAACTGAAGATAACATTGCTGCAGTTCGACAGCAACTTCTCCAGCATCCAAGGGAACCAGTAGCAGGAGAAATGGACTCAAACTCGCCCACTCCACCTTTAACCGCATAACAAGGTTGGACCTGCACTTTCATCCATACCGAATGCACATTCACCATCAACCTTTACCTGCGGACCTCAGGAGAAGACAAGATTTTGCAGAGTGGCTGCTGGACTGATGTCTGAGAAATGAGCGGTTTCTTGAGTGCTTGGCGATGAAGCAGGATTCTCGATGGATGGAGAAGTAAACACCCACAACATCGTTGAATATGCACTGGTGCGACATCCTCCAAATTTCAACTTCAATAGAAACATGAGTCGACAGATTACTGTTTGGATAGGACTGTGTGGTAATGGTGTGATTATCGGACCATTCTTTTTTTAATGAAATGTGAATGGCCAAGCCTATTTGCTGATAATCAATGAAGATGTGCCACAGCTCCAGTTGCATTTTGAAACGGCAGCAAAATGCTGTCGATGGCGCACCTGCCCACAGACTCATCGCTGTTAGGAATCGCTTGTGGGAACTTTTTGGAGACAGAGTAATTGCTCTGAATCATGCTGTGGAATGGCCTCCCAGGTCACCGGATTTGACACCCTGTGACTTTTTCTTGTGGAGGTATTTGAAAAACAAAGTGTACTCCGATCCACCGCATAACATTCAGGAATTGCAAGCCCGCATTCAACATGAGGTAGAAGTCGTGCGCGATGATCCTGCGATGGTGAGACGAGCTGTGGCTGACATGCGCCGTCGTTGTGGACTTTGTATCGAAAGGAGAGGCGGACATGTGGAAGGTGTTGATGCATAATTTTTTGTAATTACTTAATTAAATATCATCAACTGATAAAAAATTTTGTTTCTCGTGCCATCGTTGGATGTTCTCCTATCTTATCTTTGACTCATGGTTTTACCATTAACTGTCACAAATGAGTTTGGACATACCATTTGCCAATGAATGGTGCTCGGTAATGCATGGCGGGGGGAATGTCATCAGGACATCACTTGAAAACATTTTGCTCCTGCTCGTTGGTAGACAAATAATTACAGTCATATACCACACTACTTGGTCAAATTAACCCTTTGTTTCAGGATTTCGTTTTTTCTGGGACACCCTGTATAACATTATCTTGACATCTACAGTTTGATTTGATTAGCTGATTATTTTCAACAAGAGCTCCGCAAACAGTGCGTAATAACCCACAAGATAATAAACTAAAGAATGAGAGCTGTCAGAAGATGGTACGTAACATTCCTTTATGTATATACAATGTCACAAGAAAACATACAGCTGCATCCTAGCAAGAGTTGACATTCAGAAACTGATTTATTAGTACAACAGCCAACGTGATTTTTCACTTTTAATGACATTATTTGTTAATGCCTGGCATCCATGCTAGATGATGGCGAGTGACTGTTCTACAGGTAATGAAATGAAAACTTAGTTGCCATCAGTTTTATGTCGTCCTTCTCCACTGTGCCTTATACAGTGTCAGCATCCTGACTCTCATGGTGATTTTAGAGCCACGAATCCACAACTTCTAAAAGGACTGGAAGGCAATATTTCCCGTTACACCATGAGTTCCAAACAGTAGAGCTGCAGAGGATGGAACACGAGATTCTGATTTTCCTCCACTTCTCAGTGCCCTGATGGGGGTTGCCGTCATCATTTATTTCTGTGATGTCGGACAGCTAAACGTGAGTGAGTGAACTCTGTTTTGGCTTCATTCACAAAGAGATTTACAGCCTTGAGCTTTTCCGCAGCTATTAGAAGCAGTGCATCAAGAGGACCTTTTTACTCGTCGATAAAATCAACATCTGCATACTCCATAGTAAGACAAAGACGAGCATCAAATGAGCTTAAAATCTAAATTTCAAGGTAACTATGCAGGTACGTTGTTGAATTTTTTAAACTAATTTGACAGGTTGTTACCGCATATGACAGCAACATCTCCATGTTAAATTAGTTTTTAAACCAGAATGTTTATTAAATTGAAGATTTATCAATGACACAATTCATGACAGACTTCGAGTAACATGATATTCCACAGAATACGGTAATCCTACATACATTTTTCATGGGTGTTTAACTCTGCATATGCTGAATACGTTGAAAACCATTTGACTGAAAGTTGTTGGTGACTAAGCTCCGAACAACTTTCAGTCAAATTGTTTTCAAAATATTCAGCAAGTCCAGAGTTATAGCCTATTGAAATTATTGTCTGATGGCTTGTAGCAAGCAGTCAGAATTCCCATTTACAGGTCCAGAGATTGTTTTTGAAGGTTTACCACTGGAATGTCTGCCTCAATGTCCGAGTCAGTAATTCCAGTAGTACATTGTCTTCTCTTGGCCAGCAAATAGACAATCAATAAATAAATATTTAGATTTTTTGGATCAATTTTTACCATTACCCGTCTTGCTGCTGCATGCCACCAGACAATAATTTCAAAGCAAAACCTTGACTTGCTGAATATTTTGAAAAAGATTCGACTGAAAGTTGTTGGTGGTTTAGCCACCAACAACTTTCTGTCAAATTTTTTTCAAAATATTTAGCAAGTCTAGAGATATAACCCTTGGAATACGTTGTCTGCAAACAACTCAGCAGTCAGACGGTTAAGGGTAAGGAAAACTTCACCAGTGTCATTGAACCTTCCTCCACAAGCAACAGGATGTGAAGTCACTGTGCGGATTGTAAGCATAAAATAAAACATTTTTCATAAATATAATTTATTGTAAGGATTTAATCAAATTTCTTCAGATCTGTAAATTTAAAATCGATCAGAAATCAATATTTATATTTAACTTTAACCAAATTATACATAATTCATAGAAATCTTTGCTTTATTAATATTGATATATTAATCATTTTACTGACGTTATTGGAAGACAGATATTTAAAACAACATGTAAATTTGCAATACTCATCAATAGCGAGTTAAATAGCTTGGCAGGCATTGTTCTAATATTTACATACACATAGAACACATGGCCGGTCATTACTTGCATTGTATGAGTTAATTTTTTACTTACGGTAAAGGCTGCAGTAAACATAGACCAGGATACAGCAATCAAACTGTGGCGGACACCAGGAATGGTTGGAACAAGGGAGGGAACCACTTTTTGGAAACGGAGCATAATGTTCTTTCACCAATTTCACCACAAATATAATCTATATATATATATATATATATAGTCAACTAGATTCTAAAGGACCCCACACCACCACCCCCACCCCAAACCCAAATGAACCCCCCATTTGACCTTTGTCCAGAGATTAAATCAAGGGAACCATATAGCAAAGCTGTTACATATTTTGTGGCTAAATGGACAGGAAATTACTGCTGTCTAAAGCAGCAACAGCTTCCAATCCAATTAGCCTCCGAATATATACCAGTCTCCTACAAGACGGCATCAGATTCCAGTGAAATTATTTTCAAAATATTCACTGCTCTATTTCTTATACTGTAAGTAAATTTCAAATCTGTAGCGTTAAATGTTGAACCTGTGATGCCATACATGCTCAAAGTAGCAAATCATGAAACGTGATATCTCTGAAAAAGTACATTTGGTCTATTGTATAGCATATTCTGGTGAATATTTTGAAAGGCTTCCGTGTTTATTTCCCATGAGATTGGGGATTTTATCGTAGAAATGGTTAACAAGACAAAACCAGAGAATGTGGAGGTGTCACCCTTGTCTCAAACATGAAACTAAACCGCACACATTTGCTATCTTGCCACATGGGCTGGCTTGGTTAATTATTCTGTAACGGTGGGACGTAGCACACAGAATGCAATTTGGATCACTGTCTCGCCTCGGCTTCTTGCAATGCTCGACAAAATCCCCCCCCCCCCACCCACCCACTAATATTGCACATTTTCTGTGCTTACCTCCCTTGGTGACATAATAAAAGCCGCATTGGCAACCTGTTTAACATGGAATACTATAGTCATCACAACAAAATGGTGGCTCCAGAGATTATCTTTAAAGTAATTTCATGGAATGTTGATACTGGTCACCCTTGACTAAATGGGAGAGTGGTGTGACTAGGGCATTACAATCATCATATTCAGTGTGTCCCTAATGTTTCCCTTCAATTTTTAGGGGTACCTCAATCAATCCATGTAGACACGCTTGCACAGCAGCACACAAATATCAGTGGTGTGATGGTGAGTGTTTGGTGTGTGTTGTATGTGAATCATCCTGATGGACCAAGGTTCTTGTTCCAATATTTAGGTGTTTTGAAGTAAGGCTGATATGAAAACCCTTGTAGAAGTCTGCGGAATTATTTTAAAGATTATCTGTAAGCTATGTCATGGATATTGTGCTAACGTGTATTATTATTATTATTATTATTATTATTATTATAAATTGTATATATGCCCAGATTCATAAAAGAATGACATTTTCAAATATAATGATAATGTAAGCATACAGTTTGATAAAGAAAATTTTGAATACTTAACAATATTTAATAAACTATGAGATGATAACGCGAGCAAGACTGGAACCACTTCCTGCTGACAAGATACAAGGGAGAGAACCTGTGGTAGCAGAAAACAATCATTTCCACCTGAGAACTAGAAGTATTTCGGAAAACTTCACAACAGCATGATTGGCTATTTTCAATCTTTTCAATGATGAAATCCCTTTATCTCAATATCAAGACATACAGTAAAACTGTTGACTATTTTGAGAACAGTATGCCTCGGAGCCAAATTCCTGCTATATATTCAAAATATCCAACAGAATATTTCCCACGTAATAAAGAACGTGTTGTATTTGCTGAATGTCGCTGAAAGGGCTATCCCTTGAACCTAATGGTCCAGATTTGTCAAGAAAATCGAAATTGTTGCACACGCAGGACAAGTGAAGGCTAGTTTTGAAAATTTACCATTGAAATGAGTCATTCCATTGTAAAATTTTCAAAAACAGTCTTCTCATGGCCTGAAAATCGTCACTAATCAAGGCCACTGCAAAGGCCGCTTTTTGGCCGGCTTGACAATTAAAAGCTAATGGTAAAAATTGGTCTAGAAAAGTTAGATTTTTGTTTAATAAGTGTTCATTTTAAGTCAGCATCAGTTGCACAGGCAGATCTTTTACAAATGTCCAATTGCCGGCTAAGAGATTTTTGAAAATTTACCATTAGAATGACTGGCTCGGTTATCGAGACACTCATTCCAGCGGTAAATGTTCAAAAATAATTTTCTCTTAGTTTCTTGAAAAAATTTGTGTGTTAAAAAGTCTTAAGAAGTAGTCATGTCAGTGAAAGGTTTTCCTGAAGAAGTTCACTGATTCTTTATATATCCCAGTAGTTATCTCCCCTGGCTCTCATGACTAAAGGGTGACATTGAAATGGTGATGATAAATGATAATATATAATGTATAAAACACAACAAAGATTTACATTCGATATTCACAAAGATTAAATAGATAATACATTCATAGGATGTAATGTACATAAAACTGAACATCAATTCTTAAATGTAAATGCTATTAATTAGTTGAATAATAATTGCACTTATTACTTGGTGTTAAAATAGTGTATTAGAGCACTTTGTTCAACATTGCAGCATTGGAATAATAATGATCAAATATGACAACTGACAGAGTTCATGAAATTGCTGTCAAGCCTGGCAAGAAAGATCACTACCCTATTCAGGGAGTTCTACACTTGGAGTCTGTAGTGTGTCTGTCTGTCTGTCCATGGCCGTCTCTCAGAAACGATTGATATGACTTGATTCAAATTTCACCACAACAAAGCGACAATATTCCTACTAATTCTTCCTAAATCTACTGATGTCCACCCCCACCCACACGCACATTTAAAGGTTGCAATGTGTTTAAACTGAATTTTTGCTACAGATTCTTGTTATGTGTATTTTCCCTTCTTCAGAAATGAGAATTAAGAGAATGGATATCACTAACATTTAAGACACAGGTCTTAGTATATAAATATATTGATCTTTATTTTGTATCTATGTCAAAAGGTGGTGGCTATACAATGTTCTGGCTTTCGTCAATGAATGATATAACTAGAACAATCACTCGATGACATGCTAACAAATCCCCATGCTTTCACTAACTCTTCCCCCCCCCTCTCCCCACTCACCTCGAAATAGAATAGGAAATAGTATGACGGATGGAATTGTGATGATATTTGACCTTTTGACTCTATCCCCTAGGCCTGCCAGGGGCCGAATCCCAATGTATCGTTCATCTCATAATCCACAATAATCTGTGTGACTCACATTTCATCGAATTTCGACCACATGGTTCTAGAGAGGATAGTGTGACAAACAGACAGATGGATGGGTGGACGAAGGTGATCAAAAATTCCCTGATCATATTTCAAAACGTATGGTGATAACTATCATTAGCTATGATCGTAATATACAGATGAAACAATGGAATGCCATCAATACACATTTAAAACAAATAGAATCTAACCGTTCGCACCAATTTACATATAGGCAAAAATATACATAGACAGGCAGCCATATGGTGAACAGCAGTAGGCATTGGAAGCAGCTGAATATTAGCAATTCTCTATGCCTCCTTAGTGTCGATATTCTATCACAAGCCCACTAACAATATTTTCACAATTGAACTAAATACATATAGTCAGTAATAGTAGAGAATTGTTTAAACAGGCAGATTATGATTCAACTGAGGGTTAACAATGGCAGCTATTTGTGTGTATATGATACACACCATCAGTGGATCTAATTGTGGTTTTACATTTTTATCTTAATGGCCGAGGTCTTCTCTCCTTCAGTAGTGCGTACTAAGCCTAAAATAGAAAATAAATTAAACAATCAGTCAATTTTCTAATTCAATTTGAATATTTAAAATAATTTGACTTGAAACTGGAATGATAATTATGGATTGCTGAAATCTTCACACACACCCAACCCCCTCCCCCATCACACAATGGATCAATGTAGCATAAAGATTATTTATCAAGGAGATTGACACAGCATATTGTGCATGTAAATATGTTACATTCACTCAGCCATAAAGGCCATATTGGAATTATAAACAACTACAATTTCCTTAATTGGGTCACTATCACCTTTTACCTTTCAACCACACATTAATAGTTCTTTGGACCACCAAGGGGCAATGGACAGGTCAGTTTTGTTAAAGATCCACACAGTAGAACTTTAGATATCATCCTAAAATGCAAACTAATTTCTGAATTTGGTAAACATGTCCGTAACCGTTTGACCCCATAATTAATACGGAACCCCACAATTAATAGGGATCTTCAGACCCCCAAGGCTAACACACAAGTGAAGGGTTGTGATGATCCCTTCCGTAGGACTGAGCTATCATCCGGAAATGTAACCCAATTTCATTTATTGGGGCTCATGACCTTGATCTTTTGACTAAATTAATAGGTTCTTCGGACCCCCAGGGGCAATGCACAGACCAAGTTTGTATGATGATCCCTTCAATAGACCCTGAGTTATCACCCAGAAATGAGCCGACAGGCAAATAGATTAATGGACAAACAAACAAACAGAAAAATCAAACACAATATACCCCTCATATATCTACATTCTTGCTTTATTGACAAGCATGGTTGGGTAGTAAAGGTGTACATCTTAAATCTTAACTGAATACAATAAATTTCCCATTATGCGCTAAGAAAAGAATTAACTTTCAGTAGCGGCTGGTAAAAAATGGTGCAGTTTTGAAAATAGTATTGCTCCCTTTGGTAGTAGCAGCTTACAGTAATACTGTTTTCAAAATTATGCCAATTCTGATTTCAAAAAGTGAATGAAATATCATACATGGTCAAGAAGATTTTATTTTTTTTAATAGAAAATGTCCATTTGCAGATCTAGAGGAAAATTTCTGAAAATTTGCCACAAGAATAACTGGATCAGATATCGAGCCAGTCACTCCAGTGGTAAATTTTTAAAAAGTGCCTTCCCTTGGTCTACAAATGGACATTTGTCAAGATCACTGCAGAAACCATTGTGGCCAGCTTGAGCATTAAAGGCACAAGGGAATCAGCAAATTTGTCAAGTAAGGCATAGTAGATAATCCAGAGTGCCATAAACATGTGGCCATTACTAGTCCTGTGAGCTCATGGTATGCCTCATCCAGGTTAAATTTCAAACCATCATAAACATTACTGATATTTCATACTTTCAACAACATAGTCATTTTATTTTGAAATTTTGCTGCAATGAGCAGCAAGCACTTCTAATCAGAATGTATAAGATAAGCACTGAATACCTCACTCATTATCAAAGGCTGACGGGAAGCATGCACATAAGATTGATGCAAACTGCGTCTTAATAAAAAACAATCTTCCAATCAGAAAGAACATACCATATAACTACGCGGCTTGATTAACAAGCCCCTGGTGATCATTTCCCCCTGATCAGGCTGGGGAAAACCAGCCTCTACAATGGCCCTGAGGAGTGTCCATATGACCGCAAAGAGAAGACTGGTTTTAAAGATTTATCATATGAATGTCTGGCTTGATGATCAAGCCAGTGATCAATTTTCAAAATTAGTCTTCACTTGGTCTGCAAATCGACAATAAATAAGCAACAAAAATTCTGTGGAATTAAATGTCTCGCGTATCCTTCTCTTTGTCAAGTTTGGGGGTGGAGGGAGGGGGTTTGTATCAAGGTCATGGTGACTTGAACTTATGACATTAGTCATTGTGCTACTTCCTACGAGCATATGCAACCATGTGTGCAAGTTTATCTCCAATAGTGTCAGTCAAACTTGAAATATACACCAAAGTAATTTGCTAAACTTAAAACTTCACGCTGAGGCCGTCGTCACAATCACCGAGGCCGTCGTCGCGATCGGAAAAGTGAGACCGGTACTTGTGTCTCACTTCAGTTTCGCAGGCAAGACAAAATCCTGACCATTAAAATATTGATACATTTAAAGCTTTATCCTTTTTTTACTCTAAATATAAGATTATGATGTCATTAACTTACCCTTTTTCTCCATCATGATGGCAATATTCTTGTCCTCTTCTTCATACCTGAAAATAAATGAACGAATGAATGAATGAATCAATGTATTAATGAATGAACTAAAATAAACAGACAAACTAACCATTTAACCCTCAAATCTTTATTTTTTAATTTCAATTTTTTCCATAGAAAATGTCGATTTGCAGACAAGAGAAGACTATTTTTTTTAATTTACCACTGGAATGACTGGCTTGGTTATCGAGTGAGTCATTCAAGTGGTAAATTTTCAAAAATAGTCTTCCCTTGAACTGCAAATCGACATTTTGCAAGACCGCTGCAGAAGCCATTTTTGGCTGATATTAGTTATTAAAGGGTCAACTACCTGCATCAATAAATTTAAGTGACGAAAATAAATAAATGCATTAAATAAAGTGACTAACCAACAGCAAACAAACAAACAATTAAACAAACTTTTATATCAATCTATTACAAAGTAAACTACAAAAGCTGAAATGTGAATCTGATCAACTCCCAGATCACGAAACCAACTGGTAATCTAGAGATCTTTGACCTGACATTGACTATTAACAGATAAGTCATGAAACCTGACAAAGATCATAATCATTATCCACACATTTAAAAAAAACATCAGGGATATTGTAATAGCCTCCATCTGTCCATACGTCACACTATCTCCTCCCCAACCGTTGGGTGGAATTCAACCAATTTGGTATGTGGTTACCCATATGAGTCCGCTCAGCAAGACGATATTTTCATTTGCCTCCGCCCTTGAGGGTGGGGTAGGTGTCAAAATGTCAAATCACTTGTAACGCAACTGCTCTAAAACCATTAGACAGAACTCAATCAAATTTGATATGTGAGTTACCCATATGATTGCAGAGTGCAAGAGGTCATTTGCATTTGTCTCCGCGCCAAGGGACAGAGGAGTCAAAAGGTCAAATTTTAACCTGCAGAAATTGATTGTAACGCATCTCCTCCAAAACCATTGGACAGAATTCAACCAAATTTGTTGAGTGAGTTACCCATATTAATGTGGCGTGGATGTGCACATTTACATTTGGCCCTGCCTGCCCCCCCCACCCCACCCCCCACCCTCAACCTTGGGTGGGGGATGGGTTTCAAAAGGTCAAGAAATTAATTGTAATGCAACTCCTCTGACACTGTTGGACGAAATTCAACCAAATTTGGTGAGTGAGTTACATTTGGCTTCGCCTCTGGGGTGGGGTGTGGTGTGGGGTTATAAGCTCAAAGCGGTCAATGTGGGGATTTGCGATGATGCGTCATCGACCAATAAATCTAGTTTGATCATTTCCAAGACTCATGACTGTGTCCCTATACAACTTCATAGGTAAATAAGAATAACACATTGGAGCACCAGCATGACCATCAGACATTGTTCACCTGTGGATTGCATACCTTTGTTTATCTTCATCAATACTGTCGACGATCCGGCTCCGCTGGTCAACCAGGTCTAACAATCTCTGGAGTAAATAAGCTTCTTCCTCGTAATCCACCTCCGTCTTCTTGCGATCTATAAATAATAATTAGAGAAGCTATTTACTAGATAGTCCAAATGGACTTAAACACCCACCATTGAACATATGAGCCACCAGAAGTTCTTACATAAGGCAGACAATGCTGTGTGGATGGATACCTTTGGGTTTGTCCTGACACTTAATCTCTAAGTGGACACAGGTCAGTCTGGCATCCAGCCAGACTGACCTGTGTCCACTTAGAGATTAAGTGTCAGGATAAACCCAGTCAGTGCTAAGAAGTTAATAGTTTAGTTGGTCTATAATCGAATCCTTAATTTCTCGGTCCCATTTAGCCCATATTTAACTTAACTTGGCTCTATTTAATCTATTGCCAAATATATCAGACATTTATAACTCAACCACTCTAATTGTAGAATAAAGCAATGGAGCGTAACATCTTTGGCCGCTGATCACTTATTTATTGACTTGTTTTTTTGTCTAACTATGCTGCTATGATTTCTTGAATCATTTTTAGTCCTGTAGGCCTACTGAAATAGATTTCATTCATCCATGATCAGGACCATGGATAATGAGTTATGGTCGCAATATGATGGCACAAAAGATCACTCAGTCAGTTCCATAAAGTTTCTTTACTGCGCATGGCTAATTATAGGCCCATGTACAAGGGGCTTTAATTTAAATTTCAGAATATTTGTGACAAAGCGCCCAAAATTATAATAAGCATGATAAAGGGAAAGGGTTATAAACACAAAATTATTTATTGATTTCAGATTTTTAAGTCAGTTATACATTTCACACACACCCCATCCCCACACAACCCCCCCCCCCCACCCCGCACCCTTCCCCCAACCCCCTTTTAGGCATAAATTACCTAATGATATCCTCTATGTGGGGGCGTAATTTACCTAATGATATCCTGTATGCGAGGGCATAAATTACCTAATGATATCCTCTATGCGTGGGCATATGGTTCCTAATGATATCCTGTATGCGAGGGCATAAATTACCTAATGATATCCTCTTTACGATGGCATAAATTACCTAATGATATCCTCTTTACGAGGGCGTAAATTACCTAATGATATCTGCTATGCGAGGGTGTATAGTACCTAATGATACCCTCTATGCAAGGGTGTATAGTACCTAATGATATCCTCTATGTGAGGGTGTACAGTACCTAATGATATCATCTATTCGAGGGAGGGCATAAATTACCTAATACTATCCTCTATGTGAGGGAGGGTGTAAATTACCTAATGATATCCTCTATGCGAGGGCATAAATTACCTAATAATATCCTCTATGCGAGGGTGTATGGTACCTTATGATATCATCTATGCGAGGGTGTATAGTACCTAATGATATCCTCTATGCGAGGGTGTATGGTACATTATGATATCATCTATGCGAGGGTGTATAGTACCTAATAATATCCTCTATGCGAGGGTGTATGGTACCTTATGATATCATCTATGCGAGGGTGTATAGTACCTAATGATATCCTCTATGCCAGGGCATATGGTACCTAATGAGATCCTCTATGCCAGGGAATAT